>JARBWK010000008.1:145036698-145390644 GCA_030556195.1 Anolis apletophallus | reverse complement strand
ATGTAATTATACTATCACAGTACATGATCGCTACATGACACATTGTGGCCGCAAGACGAAAGGAATTTGGACTTGGGGATGGAAATATTCAAATTGCACACATATCTTATATGAGAACCATCAGAAAAATGCATTAGTTAACCTAATGCAAGACATACCTGCTTGTCATACGGGTAATCAGTTGGAAAACCTTCCAGAGGGGTACTTATGGATTTGTGGCAAATGGGCGGGGCGATATTTGCCCATAGCGTGGAGGGGAGTTTGTACCATAGGTACTTTGGGCCCCGGAGGATTGAAAATGTACCCCAGGAAGACACCAGTTACCAACTTACATGCACGTTCAAAAGAGATCAACCAATTCAATAGACAAATATGGATACGATATAGACCGCACATTCCTTACTGAGACACAAAGATTTTTGGCGATAGCAACACCTGGTCTGGGGGTGGCATGGAATATAAGACAACTACGTGTATTGTCCTATGAATTAGAACAACTGGCGAATGATACGGCTGAAGGAATTAATTCTTTGCAGATAGAGACTAATTCCTTAGCTGGAATGGTAATACAGCAGAAATTGGCCCTAGATTATCTGCTGACTAAACAAGGGGGCCTATGCGTTTGGCTGAATACCACGTGTTGTCATTATATTAACATGTCAGGAGATATTGAAGTTGACATGGGAAAGATTCAGGAAGTCGCTAATGAAATTCAGAAGTCTTATGAGAACTCAGAAGACATCTGGGGAATCCCTGACCAGTTGGTTGCCAAATCTGAAATGGTTAAAGAATTGAATAATGTTAATACTTTTGATTTTCTGTTCTGTAACAATTATGTTGTGTTGTCTACCGTTAGTATTGAAATATTTATTTATTTATTTATTTATTTCTTCGGTTTTATATTCCGCTCCTCCCTGCAGGCTCGGGGCGGATCACAATATCGAACATGCAATAAAACATACAGTAAAACAGGTAATAAAAACATGGTACATAACCGCGGTGGAACAGGTCTACAGTTCTTTGCTGAGACAGGGCGAGCCAGTCACGTTTGGGTTTAGCCAAACGCTAACCTGAAAAAAGCCGTCTTACATTCCTTCGAAAGGGAAGGAGTTCAGGGGTCGTACCTTTGCAGTGAAAAAGTCAGCCAGGATGGTCAAAAATGTAACAGCAGGAGGAAAACGAGATTGGCAGGTAAATTGGGACCTGTAAAAGCAGGTTATGTAAATGATTTGATAGCTATAAATCATTTACAAAGAAAAAGAGAGGAATAAAGCGGAATTGATGCTTTTAGCAGAAGTACCGTCAGGAGAGAGTGATGCACAGCAAAGGTTTTAGTATAGCTGGCCTTAGAGTAGCGAGGCAGTTTGCCAAGAGCTATGACGGGAATAATCAGCCCTGATTGGCAACAGGGCACAAGCAGTGATTTGCCAGAAGAACATCATGTGCCTTTAGTTAAGCGGCCTGATTGGCCCATAGTCTACCATGCTCGTTGTTTACATTATATCTGAATGGTTAGAAAGCGCATGGGCAAATGAGGCTGTTCCTGTTGGCGGCCCAGGGAATGGCAGTAGAAATGTTGCGATTTAAGAACATCTTGCCCATATGGCCGATAACATACTGTGGGAATGAAAAATTAATACTGCGCCATAGCTATTAGCAAATGAGAGTGTAATGCTTGAAGTGGCCCCCCCTCCCGGTAAGGGTGCCGAACCCATTTTGGTTCGCCCAAGGAGACTTATGGAACCCTCCAGGTTCCTGAATGCTCTAAGGGATTTGGAACTCCCCAGCAACTCAGTCGACAGGCAAGTGGACTGTTGGAACACCTCTTTGACCACGGCCTTAGACGAGATCGCCCCTAGACGGCTCTCACCCCGTCGAAATGGCTCCTTGGTTTACCGAGGAGCTCGGCGATAAACGGAGGAAGAGACAGTTAGAGGACGTGTGGCGGGATCTCCGTGGCGGAGCATCGAAATCAGCTTATAAACAATTTAAGGACGTTTATGAGCGAAAAAGGTTTACTATTCCTCCCTGATAGAGTCGGCTAGCTCACGCCCAGCTCAACTTTTTAGAATAATTCGGTCTCTGACTACAATTTTGGCGGTCCCAAATGATAAGGATTTGGCTCCCACAGCTGTGGCTTTCCAGAACTATTTTGCCGACAAGATTTCGACCCTCCGCCAGGACATTCCAGTCACTTTTGATACAGTGGTTGAACTCGAGACTCCGCCGCCACTCGGCGGCCCACCTTCACCCGTTTCCAACTGCTGGACGCAGCAGCTGTCGATAAGTTACTCGCTGCAGCTAGACCAACTACTTGCTCCCCTCGACCCGTGCCCCTCCTGGCTAATTAGATCTTGCCGGGAGGGGGCGGCCCCCTGGGCACGATCATAAATAGCTCCCTTGAGCAAGAGTCTTCGGGGGGGGGGACTGAAAGAGGCTATGGTAAGACCGCTGCTGAAGAAGCCGAAGTTAGACCTTTCGGCTCCCTCAATTACAGGCCGGTTTCCAACTTGCCTTTTTTAGGCAAAGTAATTGAGAGGGCAGCAGCGGATCAGCTGCAGCAGTTCTTAGAAGACACAGCTGGACTTGATCCCTTCCAGTCCGGCTTCCGTGGGCATGGGGACGGAGACCGTGCTTGCCGCCATTACAGAACCAACCGCCGCCAGCTGGACCAGGGTGGGTCAGCCCTGCTTGTTTTGTTAGATCTAACAGCAGCGTTTGATACCGTAGATCATGCATTGTTGGCCCACCGTTTTGCCGTGACCGGGGTGAGGGGGACTGCCCTTAAGTGGGTGGCCTCCTTCCTCCGAGACCGGGGACAACGCGTGGAGAGGGGAGAGGAGGTCTCCGGGAGACTCCCATTAAGTTGTGGGTCCCCAGGGGGCCATCCTCTCGCCCTTATTATTCAACATTTATATGCGCCCCCTGGCACAGCTGGTTCGCGACTTTGGTCTGGAGTGTTATCAGTACGCGGATGACACCCAGCTCCTGCTGAGAATGGACGGCAGGCAGGATACCGTACCGATTGTTTCCATCTATGCCTTGAAGCCGTGACTGGTTGGCTGCGTGCCAGCCGGCTGAAGGTGAATCCGTCGAAGACGGAGATCTTGTGGCCTGGCCGCCCTGGGCTGGATGAGTGCCGTTGCCTACCCTGGATGGCGAGCAGCTCAGCCCGTCATCCTCGTAAAAAGAGTTTAGGTGTCCAGGTGGACCCTTTGCTGACCATGGAGACTCAGGTCTCCACGGTCAGCAAAACGGGGCTTTTACCATCTCCGCCAGGCCAGGCGACTGGCACCCTACCTGTCCAGGGACGACCTGGCCACGGTGATCAGGCGACGGTCATCTCGAGACTGGACTACTGTAACGCCCTCTCCGTGGGCCTCCCCCTGTCGACAATCCGGAAACTCAAGCTGGTGCAGAATGCCGCCGCTCTTGCTGGTGGGAACACCAGTGAGGAGCATATTACACCCATTCTGCGGCAACTGCACTGGCTTCCCCCCGAGATCACTGCGCTCGGAAGAGCAGAACCTGTTGGTTGTTCCATCACCCCGCTCCTGCCACCTGTCCAGTACAAGACAACGGGCCTTTTCATTCGTGGCCCCCATGACCTGGAACTCGCTACCTAACCATGTCCGGGCAATACATGAACTCGGCCCTTTTCGAAGAGCCTGTAAGACTGTCCTCTTCAGAACAGCGTTTGGCTGACCTGAATGAAGAGGCTCATTAGTGTCGAATTTAAGACCGAGGATCTGTATCTAGTTGGCTATTGACTATGTTTTTATTGTTTTTATGGAACTTTGTTGTGTATGTTTTTATTGTGCATTTTATTCTTGTTGTGATCCGCCCCGAGCCTGCAGGGAGGAGCGGAATATAAAATCGAATAATAAATAAATAAAATAAAAATAAATAATGCTTTGTTTAATTGGGTAAAGAAATGGGTTCATGTATGCTAGCCTATTGCAAGCTGTGGAGCGTGGTGGAAGCTCAGTCCTTGGAAGCTTCGAAACAGAGGCTGAGTGGACATCTGTCAGGGGTGCTTGGATTGTGTGCTTTCCTTGCATGGCCCGCCTGGACATTAGGAAGAACTTCCTGTGTGTAAGAAGAGCTGTTCAGCAGTGGAACTCTCTGCCCTGGGGTGTGATAGAAGCTCAGTCCTTGGAAGCTTCGAAACAGAGGCTGAGTGGACATCTGTCAGGGGTGCTTGGATTGTGTGCTTTCCTTGCATGACCCGCCAGGACATTAGGAAGAACTTCCTGTGTGTAAGAAGAGCTGTTCAGCAGTGGAACTCTCTGCCTCAGGAGTGTGGGGGCTCGCTGAATTCTTGGAAGCTTCGAAACAGAGGCTGGGTGGACATCTGTCAGGGGTGCTTGGATTGTGTGCTTTCCTTGCATGGCCCGCCTGGACATTAGGAAGAACTTCCTGTGTGTAAGAAGAGCTGTTCAGCAGTGGAACTCTCTGCCTCAGGAGTGTGGTGGACGCTGAATTCTTGGAAGCTTCGAAACAGAGGCTGGGTGGGCATCTGTCAGGGGTGCTTGGATTGTGTGCTTTCCTTGCATGGCCCGCCTGAACATTAGGAAGAACTTCCTGTGTGTAAGAAGAGCTGTTCAGCAGTGGAACTCTCTGCCTCGGGAGTGTGGTGGAAGCTCAGTCCTTGGAAGCTTCGAAACAGAGGCTGAGTGGACATCTGTCAGGGGTGCTTGGATTGTGTGCTTTCCTTGCATGGCCCACCTGAACATTAGGAAGAACTTCCTGTGTGTAAGAAGAGCTGTTCAGCAGTGGAACACTCTGCCTCGGGAGTGTGGTGGAAGCTCAGTCCTTGGAAGTTTCGAAACAGAGGCTGGGTGGGCATCTGTCAGGGGTGCTTGGATTGTGTGCTTTCCTTGCATGGCCCGCCTGGACATTAGGAAGAACTTCCTGTGTGTAAGAAGAGCTGTTCAGCAGTGGAACTCTCTGCCTCAGGAGTGTGGTGGTGGGCTGAATTCTTGGAAGCTTCATCGAAACAGAGGCTGAGTGGACATCTGTCAGGGGTGCTTGGATTGTGTGCTTTCCTTGCATGACCCGCCAGGACATTAGGAAGAACTTCCTGTGTGTAAGAAGAGCTGTTCAGCAGTGGAACTCTCTGCCTCAGGAGTGTGGTGGACGCTGAATTCTTGGAAGCTTCGAAACAGAGGCTGAGTGGACATCTGTCAGGGGTGCTTGGATTGTGTGCTTTCCTTGCATGGCCCGCCAGGACATTAGGAAGAACTTCCTGTGTGTAAGAAGAGCTGTTCAGCAGTGGAACTCTCTGCCTCGGGAGTGTGGTGGAAGCTCAGTCCTTGGAAGCTTCGAAACAGAGGCTGGGTGGACATCTGTCAGGGGTGCTTGGATTGTGTGCTTTCCTTGCATGGCCCGCCTGAACATTAGGAAGAACTTCCTGTGTGTAAGAAGAGCTGTTCAGCAGTGGAACTCTCTGCCTCAGGAGTGTGGTGGACGCTGAATTCTTGGAAGCTTCGAAACAGAGGCTGGGTGGACATCTGTCAGGGGTGCTTGGATTGTGTGCTTTCCTTGCATGGCCCGCCAGGACATTAGGAAGAACTTCCTGTGTGTAAGAGCTGTTCAGCAGTGGAACTCTCTGCCTCGGGAGTGTGGTGGACGCTGAATTCTTGGAAGCTTCGAAACAGAGGCTGAGTGGACATCTGTCAGGGGTGCTCGGATTGTGTGCTTTCCTTGGAGTCTCTTCCAACTCTTACGATTCTATGAAAACAAAGGCTCTGAGGAGAATAAGAAGCCAAATCCCCCATCTTTTGTGGGCTTTTCAAAATCCCCCCTTTCCCTTCAAGATTGCCTCATTCTGTGCCTTAAAATGTGGGGGTGGGGAAGGCAAAGGAAAGAAGAGGCAAAGGAAACAGTAATAATCACGAGAAACCATTAATTATCATGAAACACTTGGGAGTAGAGGAGCCAAGATGGCGGCCGAGGCCTTTTGAGGCCTTCCTTTTTCTCCCTCAGACGTTTTCTCCCTCCTCCTCCTCCTCATCCCCCCTCCCCCTCCCTCCCGGAGTGCCCGGATGTAGAGCCAGCCCCGCCGCCATCTTGCTGCCTCAAAGCCAAGGAGAGCCGCAACCAGGGAGGCAGGCATTCAGGCAGCGAGAGCCCAGCCGCCGAGCCCGCAGCCCCGCACCGCCTCGAGCCCCACCTCGCGCCTCCCGAGATGTAAGTAAAGGGGGGCACACGGTGGAAGAACCCACGGAGAAGGGTAGAGGCCGGGCACGGGCAAACTTGGGCCTTCCCTTCAGGTGTTTTGGACTGCAACTCCCACCATTCCTAACAGCCTCAGGCCCCTTCCTTTTCCCCCTCAGCCGCTTAAGCGGCTGAGGGGGAAAAGGAAGGGGCCTGAGGCTGTTAGGAATGGTGGGAGTTGCAGTCCAAAACACCTGAAGGGAAGGCCCAAGTTTGCCCACACCTGATATAGATATCTGTCGCCTTCTTGGGCCCCAAAAGCGGGTCTTGAGGGAAGACCCCTGCCTTCCACACGTTCATAGCATCTCCCTCGTCCTCCTCCTCCAGGTTAAACATGGCTCCTCTCTTTCCAAGAGGAGGGGGCTCTTCAACCAAGATGCCTCCCTTCCCCAGATAAATAGGATTTTCCTCTTGAAAAGCGAAGGGGATTCTTGAATGAAGGCTCCTGTCACCAAATAAATATGATTTTCCTCCTGAAAAAAGGGGATTCTGGCATGAAGGCTCCATCTTTCCCCCAAATAAATAGGATTTTTCTCTTGAAAAGCAATGGGGATTCTTGAATGAAGGGTCCTGTCACCAAATAAATATGATTTTCCTCCTGAAAAAAGGCGATTCTTGCATGAAGGCTCCATCTTTCCCTCAAATAAATAGGATTTTTCTCTTGAAAAGTGAAGGGGATTCTTGAATGAAGGGTCCTGTCGCCAAATAAATATGATTTTCCTCCTGAAAAAAGGGGATTCTTGCATGAAGGCTCCTCTTTTCCCCAATTAAATATGATGTTTCTCTTTAAAAGTAAAGGAGATTCTTGAATGAAGGCTCCTGTCACCAAATAAATAGGATTTTCCTCCTGAAAAAAGGCGATTCTTGCATGAAGGCTCCTCCTTCCCCCAAATAAATAGGATTTTCCTCTTGAAAAACAATGGGAATTCTTGAATGAAGGGTCCTGTCACCAAATAAATATGATTTTCCTCCTGAAAAGCAATGGGGATTCTTGAATGAAGGGTCCTGTCACCAAATAAATAGGATTTTCCTCCTGAAAAGCAATGGGGATTCTTGAATGAAGGGTCCTGTCACCAAATAAATATGATTTTCCTCCTGAAAAGCAATGGGGATTCTTGAATGAAGGGTCCTGTCACCAAATAAATAGGATTTTCCTCCTGAAAAGCAATGGGGATTCTTGAATGAAGGGTCCTGTCACCAAATAAATAGGATTTTCCTCCTGAAAAGCAATGGGGATTCTTGAATGAAGGCTCCTGTTCCCAAATAAATATGATTTTCCTCCTGAAAAAAGGTGATTCTTGCATGAAGGCTCCTCCTTCCCCCAAATAAATAGGATTTTCCTCTTGAAAAGCGAAGGGGATTCTTGAATGAAGGCTCCTGTCACCAAATAAATAGGATTTTCCTCTTTGAAAAAAGGGGATTCTTGCATGAAGGCTCCATCTTTCCCCAAATAAATATGATTTTTCCTCTTGAAAAACAATGGGAATTCTTGAATGAAGTGAAGGGTCCTGTCACCAAATAAATATGATTTTCCTCCTGAAAAGCAATGGGGATTCTTGAATGAAGGGTCCTGTCACCAAATAAATAGGATTTTCCTCTTGAAAAGCAATGGGGATTCTTGAATGAAGGCTCCTGTCACCAAATAAATAGGATTTTCCTCTTGAAAAGCAATGGGGATTCTTGAATGAAGGGTCCTGTCACCAAATAAATAGGATTTTCCTCTTGAAAAGCAATGGGGATTCTTGAATGAAGGCTCCTGTCACCAAATAAATAGGATTTTCCTCCTGAAAAAAAGGCGATTCTTGCATGAAGGCTCCTCCTTCCCCCAAATAAATAGGATTTTTTTTTTTCTCTTGAAGGCTCCTGTCACCAAATAAATATGATTTCCCCTTTGAAAAAGGCGATTCTTGCATGAAGGCTCCTCTTTCTCCCAAATAAATAGGATTCTTGCATGAAGGCCCCTTTTAAAAGCCAAATGGGATTTTTGCATTAAGGTTCTTCTCTTTGCCAAATAAATATGATTTTTTCCCCTCTCTCTTGAAGGATCCTGTCCCAAAAATAAATATGATTTTCCTCATGAAAAGGGGATTCTTGAATGAAGGCTCCTGTCACCAAATAAATATAATTTTCCTCCTGGAAAAAGGCGATTCTTGCCTGAAGGTTCCTCTTTTCTCCAAATAAATATGAAATTTTTCTCTTTCCAAGGGGATTCTTGCACGAAGGCTACTTTTCCCCCAAATAAATATGATTTTTCCTCTTTCAAAGGGGATTCTTGCATGAAGGCTCCTCCTTTCCCCAAATAAATATGATTTTCCTCTTGAAGGATTCTTCCATTTCCCCCAAATAAATAGATATTTTCTTTCATGAAAGGGATTCTTGAATGAAGGCTCCATCTTTTCCCAAATATAATTTTTTCTCTTGAAGGGTCCTGGCTCCAAATAAATACAATGTTTCTCTTTAAAAGTGAAGGGGATTCTTGAATGAAGGCTCCTTTCCCCAAATAAATATGTTTTTTCCTCTATTTAAAAGTAGTGATGTCCCCAAATAAATATGATTTTCCTTTATAAAAGCAATGGTGATTCTTTCATGAAGGCTCCTGTTCCCAAATTAATGTTTTTCCTCATGAAAAGGGGATTCTTGCATGAAGGCTCCCCTTTTCTCCAAATAAATATTTTTTTCTCTTGAAAGCGATGGGGATTTTTGAATGAAGCCTCTTTTCCCCAAATATATATATTTTTTCTCTTAAAAAGTGGATTCTTCCATAAAGGCTCCTCCTTTTCCCAAATAAACATGATTTTGCTCTTAATAGCAAAGGAGATTCTTGCATAAAGGCTCCTTTAACAAATAAATATGATTTTTTTTCCTTTTAAAAGCGAAGGGGATTTATGCATGAAGGCTCATTTCCCTAGACAAATATGATTTTCCTCTTATTCCATGAAGGCTCGTCTTTGCTCCAAATAAATGATTTTTTCTCTTTAAAAGCAAAGGGGATTCTTGCATGAAGGCTCCTTTCCCCAAATAAATATGATTTTTCTCGAAGAGAATTATTAAGACTCGCTTTTCCAGGTTAAATACGATTTTTTCCTCTTAAAAAGGAAAAGGCATTCTTGAATTAAGACCTCTCCTTCTCCAAATTAAATATGATAAAAAGCTAAAATAATTCTCGAATTACAACCCCCCCCAATCCTTCTCCAGATTAAATATGATCTCTCATAAATGAAGACTTCCTCTTCCTTTAAATCAAATATGATCACAACATGCTAATGGGAAGGGGATATAATCTGTTTTCTATCGTTCATTTTTTTCTCTTCCTTTATTTATCTGGAAAAATGTAGAAAAATGTGAAAAGGAAACAAACTATTCAGGCATTGCATTTTTTCCCATTTCTTGCCTGGAAAAATGCAAGGAACTGCTCACATATTCAGAAGGTTGTGTTGTTTTCTTCCTTGCTTCGGCTGGGAAAATGTAGAAAAATGTGAACTAGAAACAAACAGGCTCATTCAGAGACTGCATTTCTCCAATTCCTTCCCTGGGAAATATGTAGTAAACAGTGAGGAATAATAATAATAAAAGCTTCAAGTGTTGCATTTCCCTTAATATCATCAGGAATAAATGAGGTCATTTGGTATGCTTCCCCCCCCCCCCTTCATTCAGCCATGATGTAGCAGTGAGTCTTGTCGTGTGTGGTTTTAAATATATTTTAATATTTTAATGTTCGTGACATGACTTCATTGCTTTTATTATTATATGTGTATTTTAATGCATTACTGGTCTTGTGCCATTTCTGCTGTTAGCCGCCTTGAGTCCCTATATCAAGAGGAAAAAAGGCAGGATCAAAATAAAGCAAATCAATAAAAGAAATAATACATATGTCTCTTCCCTCTGCCAAAAGGAAAATGAAACTTCAGGATGAATGAAGGCCCTTTTTACATGCTATTTTTCAGCATCTCTTCTCCTTCTGTCCATAAAAACACCTGTGTGGAAGGTGATTTCACATATTCCTCTCGTCTGTATAAAAATGATTAAAAAAGAAAACCAGCAAGATAAAGAGAAATATCCCATGTCTCCATTTTGACATGTTTTTTTTATAAAAAGGAGGGGGTGCTGGTGTTGACATCACTCCTCCAGCTGTGAAAGTCAAACATCCTGATGATTGGACTGGTATAATGCAAACGAGAAGCCATGAAAAGCAAAATATAAAGATGTCTGGAGGTCTACTCTCAGTTGTTTCTGTTTTCTTTCTTTTGGTAACTATTGAGTCTGAAAAAGGGTTTGGAGAGGTGCATTTTTAAGGTGGATGGGCTTCCCCCTTTTTGCCCCCTTGGAGTATTTTTAGATTTTGCTAACACGTAAGCAGGCAGGCAGATGGATGACGCTAAAAATATCTGTGTTTTTCTCTCCTCCGGCGCTGTGACAGCCTTGATTTCCATTCAACCTTTGCAGTTTTCTCTGTTGTGGGAATTTTGTTTTTCTCCAAGGGGGTGATCGAAGGAGAATGATGATCAATGGTAGCTTTGGGGGAGGGGGGACCAGCTGGAGATACTGTGGTGGATGTAAGTGAGGGTTATGGAGATGTTTTCCTCCCATTTTGTCTCCTTTCATGAGCCCTTGTACTGAGAAAATGTAATGGAATAAAAGAGGGTGGAAAATGATGGGGTGTGGTGGTGAGGGAGTCAAAGCTGTATTTACAGATAGGGAGGTTATGGAACAAATAGGAGAAAAATAAATAAAAAAACCCCATATGAGCATATCAGTCAGAGAGAAAATGGATTGGAGGAACAAAAAGGAATTTTGGGCTTGGATACATGTTTATTTGATGTATATCCCATTTTCCATCCAAGGCTGGGATTTACAGCCACCTTCTGTGTAATGAAAAAAGGTTATTTGTAACTTAAGGATGCATCTGTAGAATGGATGTAGTATTGCCCCCGCTTCAACTGGCATGGCTTAATGCGGTGAGCTCCTGGGAGTTGTAGTTTCACAAGGTCTTTCTCTACCAAAGAGAGTTGGTGCCTCTCCAGACTACAGCTCTCAGGATTCCATATTATTAAGTCGTGGCCATCAAAGTGGTGTCAGGCTAATGCAGATTAAATCATTTCTTGAGAAATTGTTGCTTTGGCTCTCATATGGGAGAAAAGTAGGGTAGAAAATAAATCTGTGAAGAAACCTCCATTTAATTAAAACCAATTGAAATCCTGTATTCATAATTAATAGGAAGGGAGAAATTATAAACTCTTATAGCACATCTGTTTAAGACAGTAGTTCTCAACCTGTGGGTCCAAAGATGTTTTGGCCTTCAACTCCCAGAAATCCTAACAGCTGGTAAACTGTCTGGGGTTTCTGGGAGTTGTAGGCCAAAAACACCTGGAGACCCCAGGTTGAGAATCACTGGTTTAAGATATCTCATCTATAACAAGGCAGTTGCTTGATATGGCCTGCCTGAATGGAAATCTATTTTCATATGCTGTCAGACAGATGGCAAGATAAATGTGTGTCCCTTAAAGTCCTTTGAAAATGTTATTATACAGATCCCAGCCCCAAAATATTGTCAAAGTGATGGAGGGGAATATAGGGTGTTGAAAACAATGGTGCATCTTATAAAGGGGGAAATACAGCTGATAGGTAGAGGAGTACACAAAGGGAAGTTATTTTGGAAAGACTTTTGATTTTTAAAAATAGAAAAAATGAATGAGGGTGAGTGCTTGGCCCTTTACAGAAATGCTACAGTGTGCTTATTGGGATGTCGAATGTGTTCTGCATTGTTTATTCATGGTTTATTTTCAGGGTGACGAATGCATAGGGCATCAGTGAGAGATGTTTTTTAAACTCTTGATAGATGCCTAATTTTGAGATAGCACCATGGCAAAATCTAGCTAGCTGCCTTTACCTGCTTGAAATGTTTAGATAGCAATAGATAAATATTTTAAGTATTTAATTTTAATAAAAAGAAGAAATCATGTATCTTGAGGCGAAGTTCAATGTGGGACTGTTGTGGCCTTGTTGTGCAAATCAGCTGCTTCATCCAGTGAGGAAGATTTGAAAAAACAGCCAACTTCCTGTTAGAATCAAGAATGAGCTGATATTGGTTTTAAAAATACGTTTAATATTCTTGTTTTTGTAATCTGTTAAGAATTAGTATTTGTACAAATCACACCCTCAAAATGTATGAGATACTTTATCTATAAAATCCATCTGCTTTCCACTACTTAACACAGCTTTGCTTATGAGATTACTACAATCTACTTTTTAAAAACATACCTATTGATCTGATTTTCCTGCTTGATTGGAATATTATCCCAGGATTATTATTTGTCCTGGAGACATCTTCTTGAGCTGGGTGCTTTTCAGATGTATTGAACTACAAGCCCCATCTCTTCCACTCCCCACCCTACTGACAAAGCTGGATAGGGATGATATGAATTGTAGTCCATTTTCTGAAGAATGTGAATTTGGAGAAGGTTGGTATAGTATTTGAATGGAATGACCCATAGTTTATATGCCAAGAAGCTACCTTGTGTAAGGGATACCATTTTGCTGTCTTATTGTATATAGCAGGGCTGTCCAACTTCTACCGGCCCAGGGGCCTGAATTCCGGTCATTGATGACCTGGGGGGCCTAAGGGTCTGCCTCCGCCCCCGGCTCCACCCCCGCCCCACCTCAACCCTCTCCCCGGCTCCGCCCCCCGCCCCCTTATTTTTATTTAATATTAAATATATTTAATTCGATCCTCCCCTCTCCCCTTATTTTAATTTAATATTAAATATAAATATATTTAATTCCATCCTCCCCTCTCCCCTTATTTTAATTTAATATTAAATATATTTAATTCCATCCTCCCCTCCCCCCTTATTTTAATGGATCCCATCTCCCTTATTTCATCTTTAAATATATTTATTTTTATATTTAATACATGAGGGGAGATGGGGGGAGGGAATGAGGAGCCCCCTGAGGAGCCCCCTGCTTCGGTCTACCTTTTCCAAACGCGCAGGATCCAGGAGTACCCGGACGACTAGAGAGGCGACGACCGACTGAGTCAAAGAAGGTCCCAATCGTGTCTGTGGGCCTCAGTGATCCAGTAGTAGAGTAGCCGAAGAGTATCGCGAGAATACGCAATCCACATGGGATTTCGCTGTCAACGCCGGCGTGATCTCGCGTTGACAGCGAAATCCTGTGTGGATTGCGTATTCTCACGATACTTGCTCCGAACCCGGAAGTAGGTATTTTTAAAATACTTTTTATTATTTATTTTATTTTTCAATTTTTATTTTTTATTAAAAAGCTTAGGGGGGCGTAAGGAAGGGACTGGGGGGCTGTATACGGCCCCCGGGCCGCCAGTTGGACAGCCCTGGTATATAGGGACTTTAGGCACCCACAAGTGATCCTGGAACCCAAACTCCAGTAGATACTAAGGGACCATTGTATTTTAGCAATGTGTTTTTCATCCCTTTCCATTCTGCTTAATCTTCTACACATCCAGTTGACTATTTGTGTCCATTGATTCAACAGTCCATGATTTGAAAATACTCCTCCCTAACAAAAAAAATGCAACCCCCTTGTTTTTGACATATATAAGAGAGATAATTTTACTGAACCATTGTATATAATTGTACTTGAGCGTCCACAGATTTGATATCTAAGTGAAGTCCTATTGTACAGTTGTACATTCCCTTCCTGAACATTTGCTTATTTTCTGTAAAAGGAAGTTAGTAGCCTTAGTAAACCATATACTGAATATGAATCAACAGTGTGATGCAGCATCTAATAAAGCCAATGCAATTCTAAGCTGCATCGGTAGGAGTATAGTGTCTGGATTGAGGTAAGTAATCATATTGCCAGTCTAAAATGGCTGCTCTGTCCTTGCAGCAGAAAGTCATCACGTTTTTCTTTATAAAAATAAATAAAAATAAACCAAAAGTATCGGAGTCATAGCAACCAGAGAATGCTGACGTTTCTGATGCTAGGAATTCAGAATATTTTCCCAGTCTTAGTAGTTGAATTAGCTTAGGGATTTCCTTGGCGTATGTATCGATCGTGTTGGATTAAATAAAGGAAAGCAGTTTAGTCCATGAATAAAATAATTTCCTCTAGCGTCAGCAGAGCCCTTTGATTTCTTGCCTTGCCCTTCAGTTTATTAACCCCATTATTTCTTGGAAACAGTCTGGTTTCTTTTAGCCAGTAAGTCATTTGGAAAAAGAATATGAATGATGGCTGTGCTTCTCTCTAGCAATTCTGGGAAGGGAATTAAATATAAGCAGACATATTGAATATAAACTGAGGTATTCATCTACTTACTGCTCCTCATAAAAGTCAGGCAAATGGCTTACCAAAGTGATTAGTCCCCAAGAACTTGTATCACCTTGCCTGCTATTGAAAGCAGTTATGAGTAGTCGTTTCCAAGGCTGTGAATGACATATCTTTAATTGTATAAAACAGCAAACAGCACAATCTACACACAATTGGGGGGGGGGGGGGAGCAGACAAGGCCTAAAACAAACAGTCTTTTGTTCTAAAGCAGTTGGTAAACAAATAAAGCTCTAGGCGCTTCCTCACTGTTCCTCCTCCCATGCCTTTCTGTGACCTTGCCTCTTCCTGAACAAAGGGATGGGCAGAAGATGATTCAAGTCACGTTCTTTTTTGTGGTGTGAAGCTGTGTTTTAGAAATCTCTCAGCCTTGCAGATAACCCTTACTAGTTATCAGCTGATAGTAGATGGAATCTGTCTGACATCTTTTAAGACTGATCAGTTTGTTTCAGCATTAAGCTTTCTAATCTGGATTGGAACGTAGAATTTATGGAAATTTGTCATGAAATAAATGTTTTATTTCCTTTTTTATACTGAGACAGAATGACAGCAATACTCCTGGAATTTAGCTCACATGTAGTCTGGCTTGTCTGGTAGATACTGTTGCTTTCCATAGAAAAGCTACTGAATACTGACCCTTGCTTTTATTTCCTTTCCCAAAACCATGCCTTCTCTCTTCCTGTAAGAACAGTTGTGAAGCCCCACAATTTTAGCTTCAACCTTAATTTCTACCTCTACTAATTTGCAGCACGACTTTTCCTTGGTAGCTGAGTATGATGAGGGAACTGCAGTCTGATACATTTATAACAGGGATCTTCAAACTTAAAGCAGGGTCCCTCAGACTGTTGGGCCAGACTATAGTTTGAATAAAACATGAAAAATTTCCTTGCACACTGCACATATCTTATTTGTAGTGCAAAAGCATGAAAGAGCAACACAGTGTTTTAAATGAAGAATGATTTTAACCAATACGAACTTACCACTATTTCAATGGGAAGTGTGGGTTTGCTTTTGGCCGATGAGAGAGTCAAGTTAATTAGTGTTGTTGTTGTGTGCCTTCAAGTCGTTTCAGACTGAGGGCGACCCCAAGTCTAACGTTTGGGGCCGGGTAAATGCCCATCTTTGGGCCTTTGTTTGGAAATCCCAAATTCTCAGCTGAAGAAGGAATCCTTGTGTTGATCAGTACTTGGTTTTAAGAGGATTTTGGTCCTGCCACACCTCCTAGTACATTTCTTATCAAGATGAATAGTGAGGTCCCCCCTGGGAAGCTTGTAAAAGTTGCTATTTTCGACTGTGAGCCATATAGAATCTTTCAACCAGAATGGTATCTAAATGTTGAAATAAGTGGTCCAATACATTAACTACATTATGAATCAGGTCAAGTTCTACCAAGTTCATTGTTGCCTACCTATGAATCAGTGTTGGTCCATGAGATATTGGTTCTCTGTCCCTGGTGAAACAATTGTAGTAACTGGCACATATATGACATTGATCGCTGATACAGGGGGTCGGGTGAGATTGCCAGTCCTATACATCAGATATTTTAATCCCTATTCTATGCTGATAGGATCTTGGCAGGTTTGAGAGGTTTTCCCCATGATCTTCTCCCTGATCTTTGTTCATCAAGAGGTGCCACAGAGCAAATCACTGACGTGCTCCATGCAAAAGCCTGTAATGCTGTAGTGCAGAAATATGACTTCTCTTTGATTTCTCAGCATCTAATAATATTGATGATGTCTATTTATATCCCACCCCCTCTCCTCAAGGGACTATGTACAGTTTACAACATAAATAATGCAATAAGTACAATAAAATACATAAAATGGAATAAGCAATAACATATCTAACGATATAAAACACAAAATACAGCACAACCAATTAACAAAAAATAACAAAATTGTAAACATTGGATTACAAAAGCAGTCATTCCTGTGAACGAAAAGGGAGATTGCTACTGTAAACCCATATCCTAGAGATTGACACCTTCCCACAAATGTATGGGTTGAAAACTACATAATGGCCATAGCTGCATTTGCCTCTTTCTGTCTGTAATAATGTATACCATTTTGAGGCTCGTATTGCTCAGACACCTAACTAGGCAGATATGTTGGATGCATTTACGCCTCCTCTGAATAATAGAGTGGCACAAGGAAAAGGGGGCAGAAGTCGGTAGGAAATTTAACTTTGGCTTCCAATTCTTTAATGTGAAGTTCAGGAATTTTCAAGGACATAAATCTTAAATGAACAGAAATGAACAGATTCATATTCAAAATTCGGATCCTGTTTTTGAAAGAAGTGAATGCTGGTGGATGTGACCAAGCATGTTATCCTGCATTTTCTCCCTAATTGTGAGGACTAGGTAACATGGAATTGCATGCATTTCTCTAAACAGGTAGTAGATGTCTTACACTATGCAGAGCCACATCTTTATAGCACAAAACAGAAAGCAAATTTTGAAGCAAACAGAAAAGCAAACTTCGAAGAGCAGTTTTCATTTACTAGAAGCACTAGGAGGTACTACAGCTTCGCCGTTACCTTAGTCTGTGATTCCTTGCAACCTGAGCTTTCTGTTTACCAGCCTGACAGCACTTTAGAAATCTGCACAATCATATTTAGTTAGATGACGACATGATTTCAGAAAACTTCTCTGTGGTAGATATTTAGGAAATAGTCTCAGCCAGGTTAGCTTTATCCGGGTTAAATGAGATGATGTCTTGCTTCTTAAAAATGTGCTTCTTGTAAACACCCTGTTTTTCTTAAAATAATACAAGGTCTTATATTTATTTTTTGCTCCAAAAGATGCATTTTGGCCTCTCTTTTTTGGGATGTCTTATGTGAGCATGGAGAAAAGCAAACCACAGACCACTTACTACAATGCAGTCTGAACCCTGCCACATGCACAATGGAGGACCTTCTTCCAGCTACACCAACTAGTTTTTAATGAACTGTAACTAGGGCTTATGTTTTGAACATTCACAAAAAATCTGAAAAATGATGCTAGGACTTTTTTTCGGGGTAGGGCTTATTTTCGGGGAAAACAAAATAAGGCCACTAGTTTTGTATGTGTGTGTTTTGCAAAGTTCTATTTACCTCCTCAAAGTAAATAGAAAGTAGCAGTGTTCTTGAAGAATGAAAGCCAAAATCATCTTCGATGCTGGTGGACCTCCGCAAAGCTTTGTTTTTGTATTTACACAGTAACCATGGTGATATCAGCAGGAATTTAGGAGGGCTTGCTCAGAGGAGGCAGAAACCCTAGAAATCCACCAAAGAGGATTCAATAACTTGGCGAGCCTGGAACACCCGATTTCCCTTTTCCCAAAATAAATCTCACTAAAGTTGAAGAAGTGCCACCAAGTTGTTTATTTTGTCCCAGCTGAGAAGGATGACAGCTGCAATCCCTGATGCCCACAAAGCTGACATGCATTCTCATTCAAAACATGTATTTTTTAAAGGTTACAGAACTGTCAAAATTTTAATTCCCTGCCCCCTTGCCGGCTTTTCGCTGATTGGCTGGTCTCATCAGCTGGCGAGGAGGCGCTGTCGGCTTTGCCGCACCTCAGCCAATCAGGAACCAGCGCTGCTTCTGGATTTTGTCCAATGAGAGCTCGGGAGGCGGGCTGAGCGGGAAACATTGAAGGGACGGAAATTCTTGAGTGGATTATAGTTCCTTAATGCTATCCAAATACCCAGTGATTACATTGATGTCTTCAAGCTGGATGTCTTATTGTCACTAGAGTCAAATAAGCATTTTTGGTCTGGCGATGAAGCCAGACCTGAGATAAGCCTTTGTTAGGGTGATGAGTTCATTGATGTTATCTGGCTGAGTTTCACCCAAGAAGAAAGGATGAGGCTGTGGAAATATGTGACTTTTCTAAGGTCCAATATTTCCTTTCATGATGAATGACGAGATATGCCGAGGGGACAAATGCGACCCGCTGGGCGGACTCTGAAGGCGAATCACCCATCTCCTTGGGAAATGTCAAATCCTCTTAGGGGTCCAACTCCAAGCCTTGGAGGTGTAGTCGTTTCCATTGTCCATGCAAACAGAAGTTGATGACCCATTGTCCCAGAGCACTTTTGGTGAAGGGCGACTCATAAGAAATAAAGTTAGTTAAGATTTGGCAAGGGAAACCGCTTTCTTCTTACTTGCCAGAAGAGAGGGTTAGAAGAGAAGTGGCAATTCTTACAGTTTTTATATTTATATATATAAAGGAAGAGCCGTCATGTGAAGACTACCTCAAACAGAGAAACCTTACAATGCAGAAACACAAAACTTGCCAACAGAAATAGGCCTCAAGCAAGGTACGTTTGTAGCAAAGAAACTTCCCCCCCAAAAGCTAAAAGGCCCCCAAAACAACGAGTAAAAATAAAACTACATTTCCCAGCATCCTCTGGGGCTGCCAAAGACTCCCCCAGCCTCTACATTCTGACAACATGATTGGCTGCCAATAAGGGCGGATTTGCATAACTGCTGTACTGGCCAGCCAACATGAACATTCCGACCCATAACAAATTGTCAGATGACTGCCAGAGCCTCCTCCATCACTTTCAAATCAGAAGACCATGATGGAGATCAACACCATTCATCCAGCAACAATGGGGTTTGCCAAGGAGGGTGCTCCAGCCCCTCTATATGCTGGCTCCAAGGGATGGAGGTCATCACCAAGTACCTTCTGATGCCCAGCGCTGGAAGAGCTCCCTCAGATGGCCTGTCCATGAGGAAAGCCTCATCGGACATCGACCAATGGGTGCAAAAGACACAGAGCAGGACATCTTGAAAAAGAGAGGAGCAGAAAGTAAGCTAGACATGAAGATCTTGAGAAAGGTGGCTAAAAAGGATACGGAAAGGATTTTTAACAGTCCCCCAACAGACACTGGACGCACTTGTGAAGATAGAGATCCCCTGACAGGACAAGCCCTCCCCAAGCTGATCCGTCCTGGCCATGGTACAAGTCAAACCTGAAGGACTGCAGGCAAAGAGCTGAGGCACAAACATAAAACACCCAATTCACTAACAACAATTCCAACCCTTACATACTCAGACTTTCTCGCATCTCCTAAATAGGGCACAGCAACGCGTGCCGGGTACAGCTAGTTTCATATATGGGGAAATACATAGCAAGGGGGATACATTCATAGAAGGGAAAAGGGTTCATATATAAATATTTTTGATCAGCCCCTCCACCTACCCAAGTTCATGAGAAAGCCTTTATTTCCTAAATCCATGAGGTTTTCACGAAAAGGGAAAGAGTCTCTGATAAGTTCATATGAAGTTGGGGAAGTTCATAAAAGGTCCATGTGAGTCTTTGAAATATTGAGGAAAGAATCCACTTGGCCAGCACTGAGGGAGGGATCCCACTGAAGTGGGGAAGTGAGGTCTGTCCTTGGAGATGAGGTGAACTGCAAATCCCAGCCCATCATGAGCCAGGCATCGTCAGCCTGCTTTTGGGGTTCCCTGGGATGACCACAAGCGAACCTCCGAGCAGCAAATCTCCACGTTGCCCAGGGAACAACGGCAGGATCAGCTGGTAGTCAGAACCGGCGAAACTTAAAATCAGCTGGTCTTTTCTCTTTAAAATTTATTACTTAAAAACAAACAGGTTCTTCCCGGGGCGCAGAGGCCCAGATGCAAAAAGCGAGATAGCAGATCAGGTTAGAATTAGTATAGGAAAAATATGGCACCAAAATGGAGGCAATCCGTTGACTTGCGGATACCGGGGCCCAATGGGGTTTCCGTATCTACGGTTCAACAGAACGCAGCTCCGGCCTCCCTGGGATGCCACAGAAGCATCCCGGGCAGGCCTGCGGTGCTCCGCGGCCTGGAAAGGGGAAGTTTATGTTTTGGGTGAGTCTGAGACAGTAAAAGACACAGTGTAATGCTGCTGAGAGGGGAAAAGTTACAATTCAGATACTTTTATTGGGGGGATTAGTTACAATGTTAGGTTGGGGAAGAGGCAAGGCAAATGAGTGTATTTTAGTTGAACTGCTGCTGTAACCACACTCCCCAACTGTGCTGACCTAATGGGGCGTCTAGGAATTGTGGAACTCCCTTCTGCGGGTCAAATCAACTTGAATGCAGGGGGGTCCATATGGTTTGTCCTCAATGTTACAGTGTCCTCTCTAGGCTGTTCAGTGGCCATTCCTGTGACTCTTGTTGATGAATAAGAAGTGGCTAGAGCTGAATCCACAGACCAGTCTTCAAGTTATGCTCTGGACAAAGCATGAACTGCTTGCATAAGAGGGTGCTGGATCTCCTTATGCAAGCATATGAAAAGTAAAAGCAGTGGCATAATCTCAAAATACTAGACAATGTATGCTGGAGTTGCTACCTAACATTGAGTCATAATATTTTGCATTCAAGCCTTGTTTGCTTTCTTGTTTGATTCGCAGACCATTCCCTGGATCATGTGTCATGAAGCTGCTAAGCCATGGCTATCATATTTGCAAATCTTGCCTTAGTCTTGGGACTGATGTTAACTTTCAAACAGAAAAGATAGCATAATAGAGATGGAGAAACTGAGCACATGAAGAAGCTTTCACTATCTTTAATGGATATCAGCTTCCTGAGATGGAAGAGCCTGAGGACTTTTGATGCTCAGTATTTATCATCTGGTGTTTCTTTAGAAACATTTGAAAACTATAGATTTATTTATTTATTGCACAATCTATTATCATGCAGTACACTGAGACTTTCAATCTGCCTCTCTGCATAAATAAAGATGGTCATCACCACATCAACTGATTTCTTCTTCAGTTGAAGAGATTTTGCCAGCTTCAGACAGATAGTCAGATAGGAGAAACAGGATCTGATAGAAGAAAATATATTCCCTAGACACAGAAGGCTAGCTGGTCAGGAGGAGGAATCCAGTCACAAACACTTGACTTGTTTATAACATATTCAATATTAGAAAATTTCATTGTGTGAATTCCTGGCTACAGTCATGAGTTATCGATCTGAGTCAAAATTTAGGCATTTTAAATCCAAGCTTTAAAACCAAATTAATGGGTTGCTATTCTTTTTAAGACCAGGGATGGGGGACAATAGGGGTTGCAATCTCACATTGGTTAATGTAGCTACATATCTTTCATCTTTACCTTTAAATCTATAAAAATGAGGATACTTTACATTTTTTAAAGATAGGAAGCTCAGGTGTTGGCTTACGTGGATACACCCTCTTATGTCACACATATCCCTTGGCAAAACAGCGAGGATGTTGTTTGAACACTGAGATTAGTGTTCTTGTGCTGTTCAGAGTGCCATATAGGAGTATTCGTTATGTTCTAATAACATCCTTATTGTTGTGCCAAATATATAACTAAATACCAAAGTCAGAATCATCCAGACCATCGTATTTCCAATTTCTGTTTATGGTTGTGAAAGCTGAACAGTGAAAAGATCTGATTGGGAAAAAAATCAATTCATTTGAAAAGTGGTCTTAGAGGAGAGTTTTTTAAATACCACAGACTTCTAAAAAGACAAACAAAGACCTGAGGGCAAATAAAGGCCCAAATTGTGCCTAGAGGCCTAAATTATTAAATTTAAACGATCACATTTTGGATGCATTACAAGATGTCAGGACTCCTAAAAAATGACTGATGAAATTAGAAAGCAATGAAAAAAGGAGGAGATCACATTACAGATGGATAAACTCCCTGGCTGCTCTGAGTTTGGAAGACATGAAAGCTTTCTTGGGGTACCTTCAGTCATAGGATCTCCATAAATTAACATTGATATACTATTATTAAACATTTGGGGAAATTGGTAGGCAGTAGGAAAAGTGGATATATTCCTGTAAGGAAAACACAGCTCTGAGTTTGCAGGGCTTGAGCTGTGAAGTTAATAACTTAATTGATTTATCATATCAGAAGCGAACCAAGGGTACAGTTGCAATGTATTTTAAAAACGCAAAGTTTAAAAACTTGGAATTATATTAAATGCCCTTTGACCAGTAACTGGCCACTTGGAGTGCCTCTGGTGTTGCTATAAGGAGGCCCTCCATTGTGCATGTGGCAGGGCTCAGGCTGCATCTTCTCCACACTCGCTTGTTGTGGGCTTCACTTTGTGGCTCTATTTCTTAAGGTTGGCTGTGCATCACGTGGTGTCACAGCGCAGTCTTTTCGGCGCCTTCCAAGTCACCCAATCTTCTGTGTGCCCGGGGGAATCTCTAATTCAGTATCAGCCATGGCTTGAGATTCTGAGCTTTCACCTGCCACTTTTAGACTCTTGCTTGCTGAGGTGTTCCTGTAAGTATCTTTGTAGATCTTCAAAAACTATTTTTTTATTTAAGGTGTTGACGTTGATAACTGACGCTCAAACATCTTTCGTTCAAAAGTCACCCAACTTGATGGCAAATAGTAGCAACAGCAATTGCTCTGGGCATGATAGGTGTCACTGCAGGTCATTTAACTGAATACTGTAATTAAAAAGCAACATCTTAAGCATATTTAATAGTAATTTGTACATGTTTAGGCTCATTTTTGAGTGGAAGAGGCAGCAGTAAAAGAAAAAAGGTCAGCAAATAGCATTGTCTTAATGATTCTTTGTCTTTCCCTTAACCTCCAAACCACAGTCCTTGGTTTTGATTTTCCTCTTTAAAACACTGCTTTTATAAAAATTGTCTCATTCATTCCGTGCCATTCCCTGCAAGCACTTCTCATTTCTGTTTGGCTCACAGTGTTTCCTCTCCCATGGATGATCTCATCTGACATCACTGTCCTCCATCCCTGCAAAGTGCAACTGTCTTTGTTAAAGGAGGCAAAGGCAGAGAATAGGAACCTCTCGGAATGTGGCTTTTGGGGAGGCGAATGTCTTACTCTGTGTTATCAATGTGTCATTCATCCAGCTTCTTCTGAATTGTCTGTTGGCTCTTCCAAAGGGCAATCATGTTGGGAAAATTTGATGTTTGTTTCCATAGTTTTGTTTATAGATTTAAAAAAAATCTAAATTACAGTTCTGCTGATCTGACCCATCTTCTGACAAGGCACAGAACCAAAATGTAATATTTATGCCTAGCTTTGAGTGGATTTCTTTTTTAGTTACAAGATGCATTGGGACAAAAAAATCAGGAAAGTGTAGCAGGGAAATTATACTTCTAAATTGGAAATTAACATTTTGAAGAGGGGAAATTTTGCCTTTCAAATAGCATGATCACTTCATCAAACTGCATTCCTTTGTATGTTTTAAAAAACCTAGGCTAATATATATGTATGCTAGAAAATAAGAATGTATGTTGCCATTTTGGAATTTGAAGTATTTTTCTGTCCAGGGCTTCTTCTGCTTGGCCCAAATTGTAGTATTATGATACCACTTTATTTATTTATTTATTTCATATACTTGTACCCCCCCCCCCTTCTCACCCCCGAGGGGCAACTCAGGGCGGCCTCACAGTAAGCACCATTTGGTGCCATCATAATGATAAAAACAATCAACAAATTCATTAAAACAAAACATTAAATAAACAGTTGTTAAAACACGCCAATTAAAATCTGGGTTCAGGTCAATTCATTGTCACTTCAAAATTGCTTACGTCTTCTTCATACAAGCCGCTATTCAGTGGTCAAACGCAAGATCCCACAGCCAAGTTTTGAGTTTCCTTCTAAAGGACAGGAGAGAGGTGGCCAATCTGATATCTTTGGGGAGGGAATTCCACAGACGGGGATCCACTGTTGAGAAGGCTCTGTCTCGTCTCCACCAATCGCATTTGTGATGGCGGTGGGATTGAGAGCAGGGCCTCTTCAGATGATCTTAAACTTCGTGATGATTCATAGCAGGAGATATGTTCAGACATGTAGTCTGGGCCAGAACTGTTTAGAGCTTTAAAGGTTAAAACCAGCATTTTGAATTGTGCTCAGTAGCAAATTGGCAGCCAGTGGAGCTGGCATAACAGAGAAGTTGTATGCTCCCTATACTCCACTCCGGTAAGCAACCTGGCTGCTGACTGTTGGACTAATGGAAGCTTCCAGGCAGTCTTAAATGGCAGCCCCATGTAGAGTGCATTGCAGTAGTCTAATTGGGATGTAACAAGACGTGGACCACTGTGGCCAAGTCAGTCTTCCCAAGGTATGGACGCAGCTGGTGCACAAGTTTTAATTGTGCTAAAGCTCCCCTGGCCACCGCTGAGACCTGGGGTTCCAGGCGAACCTGCATCTTCAGAGGGGGTGTTACCTCGTCAAGTACAGACTGTAACCCTAAGCCTTGTTCGGCATTTCGACTGACCAGGAGTACCTCTGTCCTGTCTGGATTCAGTTTCAATTTGTTCGCCCTCATCCAGACCGACATAGTATCCAAGCACCGGTTCAGGACTTGCACAGCCTCCTTAGTGACAGGTGGAAAGGCGTGATAGAGTTGAACGTTGAGATGTTGTTTAAATGTTTTAAATGTTATTTTTATGGTTTTATATTGTATTTTAAGCATCACATTGTTGCCTTGTTAGCCGCCCTGAGTCCTCCTTCAGGGGTGAGAAGGGAAGGAGTAAAAGTACTGCAAATAATAAAATAATAAAAAATAACATCATCCGCATACAGATGACATCTGACCCCAAAACCCCGGATGATCTCTCCCAGTAGCTTCATGTTAGCGTTAAACAACATGGGGGACAGTACTGATCCCTGCGGGACTCCACAAATCAATGGTTGCGAGGACGAGCACTTTATTTATTTTATTCAAACTTGTATGCCGCCACTCCTCGAGGGCTCGGAGCGGCTCACAACATCCAGTAAAACACATCATAATACAGAAAATTTAGCAGTTTGTTAAAAACAAAGCTAAGATTCAAAGGCCAGCCAGAACAGATGGGTCTTACAGGCCCTGCGGAATGCCAACAAGTCTCGTAGGGCCCGAACTTCATTAGGCAAAGTGTTCCAGAGCGATGGCGCCACAATTGATTGATTGATTGATTTTATTATTTATGAGTCGCCCTCCACGTCAGTGCTCCGGGCGACTTACACATAAAACACATAAAAGAGTTCAATAGTTAAAAGCTAAAAGAATAGGAAAATTAATTAAAATAGTTCCAGTAACTCAGGCTAAGTCTGGAAGGTGTCCTTAGCCGTAAGCCTTTCGGAAGAGCCAGGTCTTCAGTGCGGTCAGGAACTGGGGCATGTCCCAGATAGCTCTGATCCGCCGGCATCAAGTTCCAAAGAACAGGGGCCGCGATGGAAAAGGCTCTCCGTCTCGTGGTGTCGAGGCGGGCCTCACTCACACCTGGGATGCGGAGAAGGTCCCTGTTTCCTGAACGCGGCGACCTTAAATGAGCTGGTTCGGACAAGCGATCTTTTAAATAAGCTGAGAAGGCTCTGCACCTCGTAGATGTTAGGCGAATGGCCTTGAAGCTGGGTACTTCCAATAGATTTAGGTCTTCAGAGCGAAGTGATCTCTGGGGTTGGTAGGGGGAGAGACGGTCCTTCAGATACACTGGCCCTGGACCATGCAAGGCCTTGAAGGTTAACACCATCACCTTGAAGGTGATCTGGTGCTCGATCAGCAACCAGTGAAGCTGCTGCAAAATAGGTGTTATGTGACACCTCACTGAGGTCCCAGTGAGAAGTAGAGCAGCAGCGTTCTGGACGAGCTTAAGTTTCCGGGTCACGGATAAGGGTAGGCCAATGTAAAGGGCGTTACAGTAGTCTAGTCTTGAGATGACCGTGGCTTGGATCACAGTGGCTAGGCCGTCTCTGGACAAGTAGGGGGCCAGCCGCCTAGCCTGCCGCAGATGAAAAAAAGCGATTTTGCTAACAGCGGAGTCCTGAGCCTCCTTTGTCAGCAGCAAGTCTAAAATGACTCCCAGGCTCTTTACTGAAGGTGACAGGCGTAGTGCCTCACCATCCAGGTAGGAAGCTGGACCACCCCACAGTCTGGATGGCCCAACCATAGTATCTCTGTCTTTGTTGGATTCACCCTCAACCTGCTGGCACGCAGCCATCCAGTAACGGCCTCAAGGCACTGATGGAACTTTAACTCCCATCCCTCCATCTTGTGTTGGGATATGCGGTTTAGGGAGGGGTGCGGTGAAGCTACGTTCAAGTCAACCGGCTGGACAGGGTGGACCCTCTCTTAAAGATCCCACCGCTGCCGCCAATATGTGACCACTCCACTTCTTGACCGGCCTCAGACTGGACAATCTTTCTATGTCCACACTGCTGACCTCCAATCCAAGGAAACCTCGAAGTTACCTCAGCAACTTCACGTTTATTGGCAGGGTACTGTCTCACCCCTTCACCATTTAACTGACTGGAGTTTTAAAACTTCTCAGTGACCACTTGACCACGCTGCCACCATTTATCCGGCTGACCACTGACTTTGAGGGCCACCACCAATAAAAGAATCAGGAGAGGTGTTTTCCTTTTAAGATGCAAACAATTTATTTTGACACAAATGGGTACAATCTTGGTTGGTTTCAAACTTCCTTAGAGGCACAACTTTTTCTGTTACATAACACAATGGGGACCTATTATAGGGTTTCCACTAAACCTCTATAAACCCCTGCAACTTTAACTAGGGTCTCTATACCCTTTAACTGGACTGCTCACTAGCAGACCTTAAGACACACACTAACACTGGACCGTTCTCTTTCAGTCCTTAGGACACTCTAAACTAGAACATAACTCCTCCCCTCTCATTTGGCAGTTGGCTTCCGCTCTTTTCCAACTGTAGAATTCAAACCTGAACATTCTACTAGCCTCTAGCCCTGGTTGCCATGGCGACAGCTCTTCTAAGCTTCTGCCATGCCTCCCTTCTGTTTCACCCACAGAAACAAACCATAGAACATTCAAAACAACATACATTTTAACACATGTCACACAACATTTACACACAAATAATCAACATCATTACAAGGGGTATTTAGAATTCTCAGCCAAACAGCTCTACTGGCTCCCAAACTACAAACCCCTAGACATTGTAGCCATGCCAGTAAAAGTGGAATCATAGTGCTATAACTGGTAGTGCGGAAGGGCCTCTGTTTTGTCAATCTAGCTTTCTCAGATTAGAAAGTGACGATACCTTTGGGGTCACGTTCTTATATTCATCTGGAAAAGTTAATTAGATGGGCTGTTCCCAGAATCCAGAATTCTTCGGTTATCTTTCAGATGACATCTCCCAGAATCCTAGCTCCTTTGTTTATTTTTGATAGGTGTCCATTTAGAACATAATGTGCTGTTTTTTGGTGTGTGCAAATGAGATCAGAATGCATAATAATTCACATCCGGTGAAATTTTAGTTTCCGTTGGCTGCAGGATTTTGGAATTCCATCTGTGCCAGCCAACCAAATTCTTTTTTACAAACTGCAGGTCAAGTTTAATCCAAACTGCTCTGTTCCCAATAGGCTGAGCTTTAGTGTATTTGGAATTATGAGAGTTGTAGTCTGGAGTTCCTCCACAGTGCCAGCCTTCAGCTGCCCAATGTCTGCAGAGTGTGGCCTTGGTAATTTTGTGGCTAATCATGGTTTGTGTAAGTCTGTCCAGATCTTGCTTTCCAGGGATTAAATATAGAGTCCTTGCTCTTAATCCCCGCCTTCTTATTGCTCTGTATCATATGCCTCCATTGTATTTATAGCTCTGTTCCCCTATGCTTTTCTGCAAGACCCCCTGAGGAGGGGAAGGTGAAAGGACATTTCAAAATTTACCTCTTAAAAATAAATGGTTATACAAGGATTGTGTTATTGTAGTTGATGCACAAAATGCCATTTCTAGTAAGCCCAGCCCTTGTTCAATTTTTCTTTCATTGTACATCAAATTAATAAGAGATGCCCAAAAAGTAAGGTGAAACCTTCTGAACAGGGGTGCCGATAACAAAACATACACTATTGGGGTGTTAACCCTTCCCAATGCTATCCAAAGTTTGATATAAATATATATATTTGCCTGTAATTCTGTAAGATTGAAAATATATTACTGTAACTAGATTATCAGTGAAATCCAGGTACAGGCACTCCCCAAGTTTCAAACAAGATAGATTCTGTAAGTTTGTTCTTAAGTTAAATTTGTATGTAGGTTGGAACAGGTACATTTTTCAGTGTAACTCCAGCCTAAAATACATACAGGTTTTGACTTGGCATCAAAATGATCCCAGTGCTGGTGCTGGTTGGGTTTCCAAAAGGAGGGAACTGTACAATTGGCATGCCACAGAAACAAGCCCCTCTCCCATGCCACTGCTTTCCTCTGAGGTTGAGAGAATGTGGCTTACCCAAAGTCATTCAATGGATTTCTATGACTTGAGTGCCAATTTGAACCTTGGGCTCCCAGATTCCTAGTCCAACACTCAAACCATTGCTTTCTGTCCCTGTGATGATTGTGTATTTGAAAAATGTGTATTGCTGTGGAAACAAGAATTGGGTGAAAAAGCTTCAGTTAAGACACCTTTTCCCCCTGATAATTCTTTCAGGGGTGAATTTCCTAGAGGTAGAGTTCTCTCACTTCCTGTTGTCCTACCCCGTTCTTAATTATGAGTTAGATGTAATTTGTAACTCGGCAACTGCCTGTATTGTTATTTTTAAAATCAAGTTTATTGTAAGCCTGTTCAAGATCCGCTAATATGGGGTGGGATATAATGTTATCATAGATAAATACATGGAACAAGCAGCGCACCTTCCAAGAAGAGGGGGCACTGAGAAAGCTCACTCTTATCCCATGGGCAGTTCTAGGAATACGCAACAAAACCACACAAGAGGGATGTTTCCAGGAGGCCAAAACCCCTAAAAACCTCTGGGACTACAAATCCCAGAAAGGAAAAGCTTCTAAAGCCCAAAAAAAAAAAAGGGGATGGGAGGCGGACAAGCCAACGCCAGCCCCAAGCGGGAGCCTGCTCAAACGTCCTCCAATGCCGACAAAACCCGCCACACACCACACCAAACGGATCGCGGTGGCGGCGAGGAGGAGGAAGAAGCAGCAACCGGAGGAAGAGGAGGAGGGAGAGGAAGAGGTGGCGGCGGGGCCTGCCACCATGCTCTCCGCCATGCCGAGTGGCAGCGCCTCACCTTCGCTTCAGGAGGAGGAAGCACCGCTGCCGCCGCTGGGAAACATGGTCCTCCTCCTGCCTTCACCCTCCTGCTCCTCCTCCTCCTCGAGAGGTAGGGAAAAGGAAGGAGAGAAGGAAAGGGTGAAGGAAGAGAAAGGAAGGAAGGAAGAAAGAGGGAGAATGGAGGAAAGAAGGAAGGAGAGGAGAAAGAGGGAAGGAAAAGGAAGGCGAGAAGGAAAGGGTGAAGGTGGAGAAAGAAAGCAAGAAGAAGGAAGGAAGAGGGAGAATGGAGGAAAGTAAGGGGAGAGAGTGAAGGAAAAGGAAGGAGAGAAGGAAAGGGTGAAGGGGAGGAAGAAAGGAAGAATTCAGGAGACAAGGAGGGAAGGAGAGAAGGAAGTACCACAGGAAGAAAGAAGAGAAAGTATACAGGACAGAAAAAGGAAAGAAAAGGTAATAAAGGAAGGACAACCTGGTGAGGGGAGGAGAAAAAGGAAGGAAAGACAGAGAGGGAGGGAACAGAGGGAGAGAAATAAAGGGGAGGACTGATTGAGGAAAAGGAATGAATTGGAGGAAGGAGGGAAAGGAAAGACAGAAGGAAGGAGGAAACACACACATATATACATGCACAACAATATACAAATATACACTTACACACATACATACACACATCTGTACTTACACACATCTACACATATACATGCATATACATATACAAACTCACATATACATAAATACACACATATACACGCATATACATATACACATACTGTAAGTAAACACACATATATACACATACATGTACACATACACACAAATACATATATATATACATACATACACACACAGGCAGTCCCCAAGTTACAAACATCCCACAAAGAAACGACTCATACTTAAGAACACAGCTGGATTGAATGGCTTTTAGGGATTGCAAGACATTTGATTGTGCTTTTCAACAACGCCACAGCAATGCCTGGCCGGGTCAGCTAGTATAGTATATTAACTTTACTGGTGGGATACAGAGGGCACTCCTTTTTGTGTATAACTGAACATGCTAGAATTGTATTAATATTGCCCAACTATTCTACTTCTAGAACAGGAATGAGAGAAATGCAGCCTAGGCAGAGAAATGCAGGTTTCTCTGCCTCAGTTCTCCAATATCAAGAGCTCCTAGCTACAATACAGTTGAACACTCCTGCTTTGGTAGTTGTGATTTGGACCTATCAACATGCTTCCTTTCCTTTCAGTGTGCAGAGCTTTGTAAGAGGAACTATAAAGTGTAACATGGGAAGTTCTGTTTCATTTTATAAGTGATTAGCAAAATCATCCCTTTTCTTTCCCCCTTTCAGGTCGGCTCCTGCTGCCGCACCCCCTGCTGCTGGAGGAGAGGGGGTTGGCCCTCCTCCTCCACCCCCCAACCTCACCAGTAACAGAAGACTCCAGCAAACACAGGCTCAAGTCGATGAGGTGAGGAGTGGGTGCATTTACCTGTGAGAACCAAGGGAAGTGAATGGGCAACAAAGTGGCAAATGCATTTTAACCTAAACAAGTGTAAAGTCATGCACATCGGGGCAAAGAACCCCAACTACACCTACCAATTGATGGGGTCAAAGCTTTCTGAGACAAACCAGGAAAGGGATCTTGGGGTTTTGGTGGACAGCTCAATGAAGATGTCAACCCAGTGCGCAGCAGCAGTGAAAAAAGCAAATTCTATGCTAGGCATGATCAGAAAGGGAATCGAAAATAGGTCAGCAAATGTTGTATTACCTTTCTACAAATCTATGGTAAGGCCACATTTGGAGTACTGTGTACAATTCTGGTCTCCGCACCTTAAGAAGGATATAACGGAACTGGAAAAGGTACAGAAAAGGGCAACAAGAATGATCCAAGGGATGGAGCGGCTCCCTTATGAAATCAGGTTGCAACGCCTTGGTCTTTTCAGCCTTGAAAGACGGCGTTTAAGAGGTGACTTGATCGAAGTGTATAAAATCATACATGGGATAGAAAAGGTGAATAAAGAAAAAATATTTTCTTTGTCACACAACACTAGGACTAGAGGGCACTCCCTGAAGCTCCAAGGTAGGAAAATTAGGACTAATAAAGGGAAATATTTCTTCACCCAGAGGGTCATTGTGTTATGGAATTTACTTCCAGAAGAGGTTGTGACAGCTGTCAGCCTGAACAACTTCAAGGCAGGATTAGACAGATTCATGGATACCAAGTGTATCGGTAGTTACTGAAAAGGACATTCAAGTACCACCTCGGAGTTGGTTGAGGTAGGCAGGATTTCCCTGGGTACTGGTTGTGGGGGTCGGGAGCAGGTTAGGGTTTTGCCCTCCCTTCTGCTTGAGATCCCCGTGTACAACTGGTGGGCCACTGTGTGATACAGAATGCTGGACTAGATGGGCTGAGGTCCGATTCAGCATGGCTCTTCTTATGTTCTTATGTCTCTTGCTGACCAATTGCCAGCCTTTACCCTGGTACCCTTAAGAGATATTGAATCATAAATCCCATCATTTTGATCTCAGCCCAGGAGAAAGATGGGATATAAATTCAATCAATAATGGATCAGTGCTAGAAACAGAATATATATTTTCAAGTCTTATGGTAAAGCCATTGATTTTTCACAAGGCATAAAGAATGCTCGGAGGTAGTTTTGATCGTTTCTTTCTCTGAAATATAGCCTATAGCACTGTCTCCCATCCAAGTGCTAAAAGAGCTGATCAAGCTTATCCTCCCAAGATCCGACTGAGCATTTGGGCCCCATTGGAAACAGGATACTGAGCTTTTTATAGGTTTTCAGTTTGATTCAGCAGGACTGTTCTCATCTTAGTTGGCTTAGATTCTAAAACATTGGTGATGAAGGTTAAGAAACTAATTTTTCCTTTTGTTGCCTTGTTTGTATTTCAACCTTTCTGAATTGGAGATTCCAGCTTAGTTGAACCTGGACCCAGAGCAAGTCATCTACCCATAAAGTTGCACTTTATATCTTGAATTGTAGAGATAGAGATAGGAACGTGAGAGTGATTACTACTGATGATCAGTAAATGACACTGCAAACTCTTTCGCTGGTCCCACTCACAACTCCATTATACAAGGTCAGGCCAGCATATAATCTGGCCCATTATTGTCTGCTTTGATTGTCAGATGCTCCCTGCAAACCCTGAATAGTATTGTATATTGTCATTTGGAGAAGCCAGGGACCGAACGTGGGACTTTCTGTAGGATACATGTTTCATTCATTGAAATGCAAGCCTATTCCCCTGTCTACTGATCGAGTGCATAAAATCTTGAACTTGGGCTGTTGCTATTTGGAAAGGGGTGGGATTCTGGGTCACATGAGGAGGTGGAATAGGGATATTTTGGATATTTTCACATTTTGGGTACTTCTGTGTGCCTTTGGAGGAGAAATTCCTCCTTTTTTTTAGTCAGGGGCTTCACTGGCTGCATATTGTCTGTGGACCATCTTGTTCCCATTGCTGCCATAGTCTAATTCCTTAATTTATTGTAGAAAGTTGTAAACCTTCCCTCAGTGATGCTAGTGTAGGACACCTTGTCCCAAAGCACACCATCATCTACAACTATGCAGCTCTCGCTTGTTAGGAAATGCCACCCAAATCCATTCCTTGCAATGTTTATCTCTTTAGTCAGTCTTCTTTTCTTGGATTACTGCTCCACCTTTCGTTTGACATGTTTGTTACATTGGACATAGTGAGGAGTTAACAGTTGGTGCCAAAGAGCTAACAAAATAGGTTTTGAGTAAAGCTTTGACTAAAGGAAAGCAGAAGGGCATGACCGTGGTCCTTAGGAAATAGTTTCAGACAGACAAGAGAGGAAAATTGTCAATGTTTGCTTTTGAAAGAGGAATAGTGCAGAGAATGGCTGTGCTACATGAGTGAAGACCATGGGATATGTCAGAATGTAGAAGGAGAGAGCTTTGTGTTGTGATGAGAAACAAGGGAAGCTTTCTACAACATACAGGAATGCAACATAACGGTTTAAGTATTGGACTCTTGACTCTGGAGACCAGGGTTTGAAACCCCACTCAGCCATGGAAACACACTGGGTAGCACTGGGCATGCTGCCTGTTCTTTACTTGAGCTTTCTCTCTCCAGGTAGTGGATATTATGCGAGTCAATGTGGACAAGGTGCTGGAAAGGGATCAGAAACTCTCCGAGCTGGATGACCGTGCCGACGCCCTGCAGGCTGGAGCATCCCAGTTTGAAACGAGTGCAGCCAAGCTCAAACGCAAATACTGGTGGAAGAACCTAAAGGTAATGTGGAATTCAACAGTATTCACGTAAACCTGCTTAATATAGTTTGCTATCAGAAGTCCTTGGCCCCCATTACTTCCTTGTTATGCCCAAATTATTACAAAATGCTCAGCACTAGAGTCTAGATTTAATTTCAAGTTTATCCCTGGAAAAGTGTAAAAAGAACGACAAAGAGACAACCTCTAAAACATAATCAAAGTGCAGATTCTCAATTGCTGGCTAAATAATATGAAGTTCAAAAAGGATAGAGGTTTCCGTTGTTGAGATCATTCCTTCAAAGCAAAGTTAAGCCCCAGTTTGTCTCTCAAAATAAGTTTTATTGAGTGTACAGTCTATCCTTTGTATGGTTGATACCAGTAGTGATTAATTAAATTATATTACTGTTGGTACCAGTTCCTGCTCTCAAAGCTTTCCTATTTTTTCCCTTTCAATTTCAGATGATGATAATTCTTGGAGTGATATGCGCCATTGTTTTGATCGTTATCATTGGTGAGTGAGACAGGCTGCAATGAGATTCTGGGGGGCACAGGTACATGGGAAGGCTTGGAGAAACATTATCAGCCCTGAAAACTCCCATTTTATTTATCTCCCTTTTAAAGCAGTTAATTTATTATTATTTCCATTATTTCTACCCTGCTCTTCTCTACCCCCGAAGGGGGACTCAGAGCGGCATAACAAAAAGGCAACGATTCGATGCCGATAAAAATAAATACAATATAAAAACCATAACATTCAGCATAAAATACCATTAACATTAACACATAATACACATACATTTCAATTAAAAACAGTACTTCGTCCAAGACATACTGTAAGTATTGAGCCATATCAATCAACCTGCCATTACAGTTCCACTCCATAGTGCTGCCTTGTGCTAATGTGCAAACGCCTGGTCCCACAGCCATGATTTCACTTTTTTCCTGAATGCCAGGAGGGATGGGGTTGATCGTATGTCGCTCGGAAGCGCATTCCACAGACGGGGAGCCACCACTGAGAAGGCCCTCTCTCGTCCCCACCAACCGCATTTGAGAAGTTGGCGGGAGCGAGAGCAGGGCCTCCCCGGATGATCTTAAATTCCGAGGTGGGATGTAGTGGCAGATGCGTTCGGACAAGTAAGCTGGGTCAGAACCGTATAGAGCTTTATGTTTCCAAAACACAAAAACAGCTATGCTGTTTCCAAAACACTTAAAGCATCAAATGCAGTGGGAGGTTTTTTCTACAGACAAAGGGACTTGTTTCTATTGAAAACCCTCCAGGGTAGGGCTGCTGTCGATCTCTTGGTTGCCATTGCTTCCAGGTGACATTTTCCAAAGATGACTGGGCCTCTTGAAGTTGCTGACAGTCCTTTTTTCCCTTTTTCTCTCCTTGCTCTTTGCAGTTTACTTCAGCACCTAGTGGGATACCTGGAGCCATTTCCCATCCAAGAGCAGCGGCCGGGAGAGGCAAGAGGGGCGAAGCATTCCCCCCCCCTCCTCTAGATCTCAGCCATATCTTCCAGCCCCTCCTCATCCCCCCTTTACCCTCCTGCCCAGTTCTCCCCTCCCTTGTGTGTGTGCGTGCGTGTGCATTGCGTGTGGGTGTCCTGTAAATAGCCTGATTTGTTATTTATACATATATATATAATATATAATATAATATATTTTGTCTGTTTGTAGATTTATTACTAGACTTTCCATGTGTCATGGAATCCCCCGTACCCTCTTCTGCCAACCCCTAACGTCTCTCTTTCTCTGACAGTGGTTTTTTTTTCATTGTCTTGACTTCTAACTCAATTCTTCAAGAACCAATAATTCCCTGTGACCCTCAGTTCCTCTCCCTGTTAAGTGGGCTCTTAAACACCCCCCTGCCCTTTTTATTTTATTCATTTAGAGTATTTATACCCTACTCTTCAGCCACAAGGGATCTCAGAACAGTTTGCAAATTGCTACTGTGACAGTTCCCTGCCCTCAGGCTTAAAATCTAAATAAGTCAGGACACGGTGATGGGTGAAGGCATTAAATCCTGCAGATATTGCCAGCTCTTTTCTCCCTCTGCAGCCAAAGCAATGGCAATTGGGATGGAGGGAAGGCTTTTCATCTGCTTTAGAGCAAAATAAAACTGTAGCTCACTTCTTTCCCCAAAATTATCACCTGAATACTGATGGTGAACAGTGCTCTCTCTTGAATCGTAGACCCATCTGCCCATCCCTACTCTTCCAAAAATGTTAAGACACCTTTTTGGAAGCACCTGATCTTTGCTGCCTGAGGCTTTCGACTGTAGGCTTCGGTGTCCTGAGTTTCTTTGCCCACTCTTCCTTGATCTCAACCCCTTCCTCCTTTAGTGCAGGGAAGGAAGGGGAATCAAAAACCTTTCTAATCTTCTGCAACATTCCTAGAGTTGTTCCGTGTGCTGTGTCTTCTTGAAAGTCACCCACCGAACACCTTATAAAACCCCTTCAGATATGATGGCATTGTATGAAATTCCTGCAACAGGAATTCCTTTCCTTGCCGTCCTCTGAACAAGGTGGTGACAGCTGATTTTCTTGCCATGAGTATAGTCTTATAGAGAAACTGCCTCTTTTTTATTTAAACAAACCAAACGCGCAACAAGGTAATAAACAATATGTTACATTCCACACCTCTTCTGTAAAGGAGGCGACAACGTTCTTTCAATAATGGGAAACGGGACAGTTGTTTCCGCTTCCCAGAATAACTTCCTGATTAACTTCTCCTTGCAAACACTGCCTATGTGTAGGGAATTGGAGCGTGTATGTGTGTGCACGAATGCATGTCAAGGGGGCAAGAAAGAGGTTTCTTTCAGAAGTGATGGGGGAAATTAAGAGTATTGACTTATCCAGATCGGATGTCATATAATACAGGAATTGGGTGAGAAGGGGTTACCTTGGGGTGGGGGGGAGCCTTACTCTTAAATCTACAGGGCTAAACAAAACTTTATTTCTCCCCTGGCCCTGGGGGCTACATTTAGATGAGTGCATTGTATCCTTGTCTCTCTTTCTGTACCCTGTAGTAAAATAATGATTGTCGTGTCTGCTCTCTTAACTTCTGAATTGAACTGCAGGCAAGGAAGGGGTGGGGGTAGAAGATGTTATGTGCGTGGATGGGAAGATTTGAGTCCAGTGTACATTTGTTTGGGGAGCAGCCCCCCTCGTCTGTACTCTTACTTTTCTATCCTTGCCCCAAACCAGCCGGTTCAACTTTGCAAACGTAGTATTTGTGATATCGTGCCGAGTGAGACCTTCCGACTCCCTTGTCTTAGCACAAACTGCCATCTTTCGTGGCCTGTTTATAATGTCAGCGACTTGTGACTTTTAACATTATTTTTGGTACATCTCTTCCCCTGCCTCAACCCCTTCTCCTTTCCTTTCCCAGTCTTTCCCCTTTCTCTCCCAAGGAGGGAGGGAATCGGTTCTCCCTTGTCAGCTCTCTCTCTGTACCGATTGCTCTCTTGAGGCCAAGGAATTCCAAGAAGAACCCCGACAGGCGTAATGTGGCATCGTGAAAAGATGAAGATTGGGGAGACACCCATGCCAGTTTGGAGGGAAAACTGGACACTGGGTGTCTCTTGCTGGCAACAATTACAAACATGGTGGGAGAGATTAGTAATGCATTTTTGTGGGGTTGGAATAGGGATGGAGACAGAGGTCTCAGGCTGTCCTTGCTCCCGACAAGGAGGGACAAGGGAGCCAGGCGGCTTGGAGGCTGATGTCCTTCCCTATTCCACTCCATTTGCCAAGGATTGTTAATGGTGGCGGCGGCGGCACTCAAATGGGGGCCTGAAGTGTGACCTGCTGGGGAAGAGGCTCGAGGTGGGATGTGAAGCTTGAGTTAACTCCTTTGCAGGCAGTTACAGTGATAGTGGGGGTCCCTGATACATCGTCTTCCGTATATAAGGTGGCGAAAGATGTGTGTTTATGGGGAATGGGGAAAAGGGAAGGGACTGCAATTCTCTAGCTGAGCAGCAGGTGTCACTGCTGCTGTCCAGCTCTTTGGGATCCAGACTCCCCCCCCCCCCCCTTTCCCCAATTCACTGCAAGAATAAGGAATTTGAAAGGGGAGAGTTTGGCCCCAAAAGGTGGGCCTTCATACCTAATCTCTGAAAGCAGATATGATTGATTGGGGCATACAGAAAGCTCTTTACAGTATGCTGCCCATTCCTCCTCTCTTCCTCAGCAGGCCTGGGTTATGCTGGAAGGGGTGGGGACCCCATAGGGACAGAATTGGGAGCGACTACGCTGTGAAAAATAAATACATATATATTGAAATTTGGAAGACAAAAAATACAATAAATAAATGTCCTGTGGAGAACGCCCAAGTTCTTGGCCTGCTTGTCTCTTATTTCTCAATCTACCTGGTTTGAGTCACAGCCAGAGAGCATTATGGCTTCTCAGGAATGGTTAAGATACGGGTTTTCCATGGCACTACACAGTACCTTGGGTTTTCTTCCAGCGCTGTTATGCTAATTGAATACACTTTCTGCCAGCTTTGCACATGATAAAGGCAAAAAAGGTGCAGTGGTCTGACAAGATAAATCAGAAAAGCTATATTTAGTCAACAGCACAAATAATTACCTGATCTGAGAAACAATAGTACATTTCTAACAAGTTTATTCTGCTCCCAGCCTTTTGGATTTAAAAAGGGAACTTAAATATATATTACATTTATTTCAGTTCTGAACATCATTGCTAACAACAACAAACATGCTTTTATTAAGCAATACAATGGATATATTCAATCTAAAACACTAGTACTTTGGTATAAAGAAGGTGATTAAAAATATAGCCATTGCTAAACAAACTTTATTATTGTGTGCGTAAAATTACTTTCAGGTTCCTTGTGTAAGATGTATATAAAATACATGAATTTTGTTTTTAGACATGGGCCCTATCTCCCAATAATAATAATAATAATAATAATATATAATCTTTATTTTTATACCCCGCCAACCATTTCCCCACTGGGGGCTCGAGCGGCTTACAAGGGACAAGCCCAACAGATAGTTAAAACACAGAAGACATTTACCAATTAAAACATCAGCTAAAAACAATACAACATAATTATACACAACATAAGAGCAATATGGCTGGAAAGAGAATTTGCTGAGATACAATTTCATGAGTGTGATACATTTTACAGGGGCACAAAAAAGTGCAACAAACCAGTAGATTGGGCAGGAAATACTATCATAAATCATGTTGAGGTAGATCATATGAGGGTCCAAGATATCTCATTATATATGGCTATGTACATACAGGTACTGCAAAATCCAAAACACTTCTACGCCGAAACATTTTGGATAAGGGAGACTCAACCTGTAATTGGGCCAACAAAAACATTCACAACAGCAATGTAATTCTACCTGCATTTATCTGTATTCAGGCCAAGGTGGATAGAATTAAAATTCCACCATCAGTGTGTGTTCATGGGAAAATGAGAAAGAAAAAGGAGAGACTTCTTTGCTGGAAGGATCTTTGTCTAGGAATGAATCTACAGTGTCAAATTAATGCAGTTTGACACCACTTTCACTGCCGTGGCTCAAGGTTAGGGGATTGGGGGTTATAGTTTTAAAAGGTCTTTAGCCTTCTCTGCCAAAGAGAGTGGGTGCCTTGCCAAACTACTACTCCTAGGACTCCATAGCATTGATCCATGGCTGTTTAAGTGGTATCAAGCGGCATTAATTCTGCAGTGCAGATGCAGCCTAGATGTGTAATGCAAAAAAGAAAGGAACGTCAGCAAGTCTCTGAAGGAAGGAAAACAAAGCAACTGCTTTGCCAGCTGGCTGTGGGCGGTGGAGAACAGTGAGGCCCTGAAGCTCAGCTATTAATAATTCCAGCTAGACAGGAACAAAATGGCCTCACCTCCTGACCCATCTTTCCCTGTCGTGATTTGGAGAGGTTGCTAATTGCAGGCATCGTAAGCCTGCCTCCAAAGTGGCATGTGGCCCTAAAAGAGCCAATGGCTGAGGCCATGGGTGACTGGGAGTGACTCAACGTGATGAATGTTTGATATTTATACTAGGCCAGGACTCGGGGGAGATAAGGCTTGCCTGGTGTCCTATATATTGTATGGGAAGTCCCTTATTGCTGGGTCAGAAAATTGGTCCTCTGAGCATTAAATCAGATGCCACAAATCCTGTTGTTTGAATTACGCTTCCAAGATATCTGTTATTGTAAGTCCCTTGTTGGCTCAGAAAGCTGGTCCTCTGTGAGCATTAAGAAAGATGCCAAGAATCCTATAGATTTGAATATTAGTCATACTGGAGGATTAGCACCCCTATCACCTATGAAAGTTGGAGACTTGGCCAGGTCCTGACATCTGAATTATTGTTATATTTATTTATATCCTCTTTATGTCACCAAAGGGACTCAAAGCCGTTTGACATAAAAGTGTTAGTACAGAATTTAAAATATACTAAACACAAACAGCAGTAAAAAAAAAATCAGTTAAAATCCATCAAAACATAAAGTTAAAAAAAACCCCACAGCACACTCTGACTAGATCTTAATCATCTTTAAATGCCTGTTTAAATAAAAAGGTTTTTGCCTGCTGCTGGAAGGACAGCAGGGATGAGGCTGTTCCGGCTTCCCTGGGCAGGGAGTTCCAAAGACTAGGGACAAAGAATGAAGGCCTGTTCTTGTTCCCACCAACCAGGCTTGAGATGGAGGTGGGACTGAGAGAAGGAAGGGCCTCTCCTGAAGATCTCGGGGCCCGGGCAGGTTCGTACAAGGGGATGCCGTCAACCAATTTCCCTGGACCTAAACTGTCTAGGGCTTTAAAGGTCATAACCAGCACTTTGAATAGTGCCCAGCAACAGACTGGCAGCCAGTGGAGCTGCTGCAACGGGGATTGTCCGCTCCCTGCAGCCAACCCAAGTTAGCAACCTGGCTGCAGCTCTTTGGACCAGCTGAAGTTTCTGAGCACTCTTCGGAGGCAGCTCCACACAGCATGTTACAGTCATCCAGATGGGATGTAACTAAGGCATGGAACACCATGGCCAGATCTGGCTTCTCAAGGAACGGGGGCAGTTGGTACACAAGTTTTAATTCTGCAAAGGCCCCCCTGGCCATCACATATACATGGGACTCCAGGTTCAGCACTGAGTCCAGGAGGATTCCTAAACGATGGACCTGGGTCTTCAGGGGGAATGTAACCCATCCAGCACAGGCTGGATCCCTATTCCCTGGTCTGTCTTCCGACTGGGAGTTCCTCTGTCTTGTCTGGATTCCATTTCAATTCGTTTGCTCTCATCCAGTCCATTGCTGAAGACAGGCATTGGTTTAGGGTCAGGACAGTTTCCTTGGCATTAGGTGGAAAGGAGTAGTAGAATTGGGTGTCATCCGCATTTAGATGGCACCTTACTCCAAAACTCTATATGACTTCTCCCAGTGGTTTCATGTATATGTTAAACAGCATGGGGGACTAAATAGTTGGGTTTGAACAGGAGTTGCCCAGCACCACCTTCTGGGTACAGCCCTCCAGAAAGGACCAGAGGCACTGTAAGACAGCAAGACAACCCAGAAGATCCAGGAGAACCAATAGGGATACAGTCCTCTTGTCTAGCTCTTTGCATCAAGGTGACCAAAGCTGTCTCTGTTCCATAGACAGGCCTGAAACCAAACTGAAATCAATCTAGATAATCTGTTTCATCCAGAAATCTCTGCAGTTGGGAGGCCACCGCATGCTCCAAGACTTTGCTCAGAAAGGGGAGGTTGTACACTGGACAATAGTTGTTCATTATTGAGGGATTCAGGGATGGCTTTTTAATATAAGTCTCACAACTGCCTCCTTTAGGCAAGTTGGAACTTTGCTTTGTTCCAAGGAGGCATTGACCACCACCAGTCTCCTGGCCTGTTTGATCAGCCAGGAAAGGCAAGGATCTAGAATACATGTAGCTCTCACCTCTCCAAGGAGCCTGTTTACATCCTCAGGCTGCACAAATTGAAAGGTATCCATCAACACTGGACAAGCAGGAGTCAGAGTTACATCCTTTGGAACTGTATCAATAACGGCATCCAAGTCGGAATGGATCTGAGCAACTTTATCTGTAGTGTTCCGTGCAAATTCTTCACAGTGGGCTGTTGAATGGCCAGGGATGTCTCCTTGAAGACCAGTATATAGTAGCCCTTTGACCACTCGAAACAGCTCTGCTGGACAGTTCCTTGCAGATGCAATCGGGGCAACAGGGAATACTTTGTCTGTTGCCTCCATTGCTGCAGAGTAGGCTTTCCAATACGTTCTAGCCCATGCTCGGTTAGATTTATTTCAAGTTCTTTGCCAAGGTCGCTCTAGTCTCCGTCTCACTTGCTTCATCACCGCCAACTCCTTGGAAAAGCAGACTTTGCTCTGCGAGAGGAGTGATTGTGTCCACCACCCTGGCCATTTCCCCATTCCAGAGGTCAATCAAAGCTTCAACAGAATCACTTGCCAAGGTGACAGGAAAGTCCCCAAGAGCCATCAGGAATCCATCCAGATTCATAAGCCTCCTGGGGCGGACCATCTTAATGGGTCCACCACTCCTGTAGAGATTTGGATTCCTAGCAAGTCTAAACCTGACCAGATAGTGATCAGTCCATGACAACAGAATTGTGAGTTGCCATAATATTGGACCATTTTCATAATTTTTAGCATTTGTATGTTAAAATGGTGAACCCATGCATAAGCAAAGAAGAAAAAATATGATGTTGGAAGGATACACTAATATAACCTAATTAAAACACGGTCCAACAAAAACCTGAATTTCTGTTGTGTATTTTTGGATAGCAGGAAAGGAATTGAGAAGGTGTTGGAACTCTCAGTTGCTGTTAATTAGCTGCCGCCCACTTTTTTCTTCTTCCAGCACAATATGAATTTTAATAAAGACATAACGCTTTGTCAGATTCAGATTTTCATGTGTCTCAGCAAAATAAAATCAAGAGGGCTTTTATTGTGACTTCACCTTCACTGTAGAGTTCATGCAGTTTGATACCACTTTTAACAGTGATGGTTCAATGCTGTGGAATCCTGGGAGTTATAGTTTGGTGAGGCATCAGTTCCTTTGGACAGAGAAGACAAAACCGCTTTGTGAAATGATAATGCCTCTGTTTCCATAGTATTCAGCTATGGCATTTAAAGTGATGTCAAAATGCATTAGTTTTACAGTGTAGTAGATGCATTTCAGTTTACATCACTTGGGACATACAATTAGTTTCAGTAGAAGTCCAAAGGTGTAGCTTTCATTGTAAGGTAGGCGTTCACTAAGCAATTATTGTGAATGGATTGCAGCTTGATTTCAGATTCCTGAATCATAATTTAAGTTATGCGTTTGGTATTTAATGAGTAGTCAACTCATTAAAAATAGGACTGTTTGCATTTCAAAGTACTCTCGTCTTCTCAAATCCACTTTTCATTGACTGTCCCAATTTTGCATATTGACGATTTAGTCCCACTCCGGAGCTTTTGCAAAATCAAAAATAAAACAAAAAGTTAAAAACATATTACACATCACAAAGATTAAAACATATTAGGCACAACCCTGAAGGCTGATAAAAAATGGGGGAACCACAACTCATCATCTGGAGAGATCATCCGGAGTTTTGGGAGTTTGATGTCACCTGTATGAAGACAATGTCTAACTCTAGCACTCCTTTTTACCTGCTACTAAGGAGGCTGTTCGGGTCCTGACGGTGCTTGACAGCTGTGTCGGTCTGGAAGGGAGCAAACAAATTGAAATTGAATTCACACAAGACAGAGGCACTCCTGGTCAGTCCCAAGGCCGAACAGGGCATAGGGTTACAGCCTGTGTTGGATGGGGTTACACTCCCCCTGAAGATGCAGATTTGCAGCTTGGAAGTTCTTCTGGACTCATTGCTGAGCCTGTAACCCCAGGTTTCAGTGGTGGCCAGGGGAGCATTCGCACAATTAAAACTTGTGTGCCAGTTGCGCCCATACCTTGGGAAGTCAGACTTGGCCACGGTAGTCCATGCTCTGGTTACATCCCAAATAGACTACTGCAGTACGCTCTAGGTGGGACTGCCTTTGAAGACTGTTTAGAAGTGACAAATGGTCCAATGGGTGGCAGCCAGATTGCTCACCAGAGCAGCGTACAGGGAGCATACAACCCCCTTGTTACATCAGCTCCATTGGATGCTAATCTTCTACCAAGCACAATTCAAAATGTAGGCTTTAGCCAATTAAGCCCTAAATGGTTCTGGCTCAGCTTATCTTTTTGAACGTATCTCCCTTTATGAACCACTGCAGAGTTTAAGATCCTCTGGGGAAGCCCTGCTCTCGGTCCCGCCTCCCTTGCAGGCGGGTTTGGCGGAGACGAGAGACCGGGCCTTCTCAGTGGTGGCCCCTCGGTTGTGGAACTCCCTATTTGGATTAACTCCCTTCCTTCTGACCATTGGCAAGAGAGTGAAAACATGGCTTTGTGACTAAACCTTTAGAGAACTTGTCCAATAGATAGACTTGGAACAATGTGCAATACTCTTTGGAACGGCCAGGATTACGCTTGTGGATTACGCATTTAACTCTGAATGTAATGTTTTTAATGTTTTAATTGTTTTTAACGTACTTTTAAATTCTATTTTAATATTTATTTAAGTGTACAATAGAGTCTCTCCTATCCAACATAAATGGGCTGAAAGAACGTTGGATAAGCGAAAATGTTGGATAATAAGGAGGGATTAAGGAAAAGCCTATTAAACGTCAAATTACATTATGATTTTACAAATCAAGCACCAAAACATCATGTTTTACAACAAATCTACAGAAAAAGCACTTCAATACATTGTAACGTCATGTAGTAATTACTGTATTTACGAATTTAGCACCAAAACAGACGAGGGGGCTTTCTTTCTCCCACCCTGGACATTATTCCACAGGTAAATATACATTCCACTTTCATCACCTGTGGATCTGGGCAGGAGGCAGACTGCATTGGATAATACAGAACGTTGGATAAGTGAAGGTTGGATAAGCAAGACTCTACTGTACATTGTGTTTTAAGGCATCGAAACGTTGCCTGTATGTAAAGCCGCCTTGAGTCCTCTCCGGGGTGAGAAAGGCGGGGTAGAAATGACATAAATAAATACTCCCAGGATTCCATAGCATTGAGCTGTGGCTGTTAAAAGTGGTATCGAAGTCCAAGGAACCCTCAAGGTGGTTTTTCCCAGGGCCTTCCTCTGACATGTTGCCATTTCTTTTATTTAAATAGAGGTTTAGCTAATTAACCACTAATGGCAACTGCTGAGAAAGCCTGGACTGAAGTGCATTGGGGGAGCAAAGCAAAACACAGCAACTTCTCTTTCTCATTGTTGTGAGCTGCAATTGACGCACATCTTGTGCTTCTACACATGAAGAAAACGTGTGCGCTGGGCAAATAAAAGATGAGTCAAAGCCCACATCTTACCTGGGTTGCCATGGTCCTGCGCCTGAAGCATCTTCTTTTATGAACATATTATTGTGGCAGCAGCCATTTTTCTGAAGATTCTCTTGCTGTGGCAATTGGCTATTTTGTATTATTTTGTCCTTATGGACTAAAAATACCCATCCCCTTTTGCCTCTAAATCTGCTACAATTCCAATGTTGAGACTGCCATTTAATATTGATATATTTTATGTTTTTTTTAAAAAAGGTTTTATTGAGCATAAAAAGAAGAGACATACAGTATATAGCATTCAAGCCCTCCACCTCCCCCATGTCACGAACCCTTGAACCCGGGGGCACACAACACATAACCTACAACATACCGACCCCTGACAAAGACACATCACCATTCGCTCCCCCCCCCCCACATAAAGACATTCTTGACTTCCTGGTCCCGTTGTGATAGCTATTAGTTGTCCTTTACAGTATATTTGTGTTCCCCCACTCTCGGGGGGTTTCATATGGCCCGAGGGTTCATCTCTGCTTATTCCCTAATCAGATGTTTGTATTATCCACCTCTTTCGCTCGTCCCCTAAACTCAAATATCATAAATATTTATATTTGTTCTTTCTTATAAAGCTAATGAATTTCTCCCAATTAGTGTGGCTTGCGGGTTTTCTATTTTGAGCTAACCTTTGCGTTAGTAAACCCATATTCATAATATCATCCAGTCATTAAAGGAAATACCTTCTTTACTTTTCCACTGTCTGGCCATACATGTTCTTGCTGCTGTGGTTAAATAAAAGAAAACTTTATCGTCATTATATGTAATTTCAAAATCAACCATCCCCAACAAAAAGTACTCCGGTTTAAATTCAAACCTCACATTGAGAATATCCTTCATTTTGTGATATATACCCCACCAGAATTTTTTGACAACTTTGCATTCCCACCATAAGTGGAGGAATGTTCCTGTGGATTTCCCACATTTCCAGCATTTCTCACTGGTCTTTCCTTTATTATATTTGGACAGTTTTTCGGGCGTTAAATACCACAGGAAAAACATTTTTATCCAGTTCTCCTTGATCTCCGTTGCATACGCATACTTGAGCTTCTTAGACCATATTTCCTCCCATTGCGCCAGATCGATAGAGTGGCCCACCATTCTTGCCCATTTAATCATTACATCTTTTATTTGTTCTTCCTCTGTCGACCATAGAAGTAGCTGTTGGTATATTTTTCCAATTAGTTTCTTCTCTGTTTTTAATACCTTATCCAAGAAGGTTTTCCTTCGAGTCTTGTCCTGTTTCTCAAAGCCCCTTTTTCTATCTATTTTGAAGTTTTCATTGATCTGCCAGAATTGGAACCAAGTTATTTTTGAGTCAGACATGTGAATTTCCTCCAATGTTTTCAGGCTTATTTCCTGTTTGTTAATTTTTAACAGTGCGTCATATCTTAGCCATCCAGCATAAGGGGTTTCTCTTCTCTGTTCTGCCTCATTTGGAGAGAACCACATTGGTGTTTTTAGACAGAGCCGGTTTTTATATTTGTTCCATGTTTTTAATAATGCTGATCTTAGGAAGTGGTTGTTAAAATTCTTTTCCACTTTTTCCTTCTCTCTCCATAGGTAACCGTGCCACCCCCTACGCAGTCCCTCTCCTTCTAATGCTAATATCTTTCTCTTTCTTAGGGTTGCCCAATCCCTCACCCATGTTAGCGCAGCCGCCTCATAGTAGAGCTGGAGGTCCGGTAGTCCCAGACCTCCCCTACTTATATTGTCTGTTAGGTGTACATGTTTAATTCTCGCCCTTTTATTTTGCCATATAAATTTGTTTATGTCTTTTTTCCACTTGCTAATTGTGTTCTTTGATCTTAGAATTGGCAAATTCTGGAAAAGATATAAGACTTCTGGCAGAATGTTCATTTTGGTTATAGCTATTCTTCCTAAAAGAGATAGTTGTAGTTTCTCCCAGCTCTTCATCTTATCCTTAATTTCCCTCCATTTTTTTTCATAATTATTCTGGAGTAATTGAGCGTTACTCGCCGTAACCTGTATGCCCAGGTATTTTATCTTCTTTACTATCTGTATTCCAGTTTTTTGTTGGAGCTCTTTCTTCTTTGTATCGTTTAAGTTTTTTGTTAAAAGCTTGGTCTTGCTTATATTTATTTTTAGGCCAGCTACCTCTCCGTATGCCTCTAGCTCGCTCCACCATTTCTCCCACTGCCTTAAGGGATCTTCAATCACGCAGACCATGTCGTCTGCGAAGGCTAATATCTTAAAACTGTTGTTTACAATCTTTAATCCTTTGATCTCTTTGTTATTCCTAATGCTTTCCAGGAGAATTTCTAAGGTTAGAATAAAGATTAACGGGGAGAGTGGGCATCCTTGTTTGGTGCCTTTTGCTAGCTTTATCTCTTCTGAGGCCTGCCCATTAGTGATTATTCTTGCGAGGTGTTGTCCGTATATCGCTTTTATAGCGTTAGTGTAGTAGTAGCCCAGGTCCATTTCTTTAGCAAGCTCTATTATAAAACCCCAATTTACTCGGTCAAAGGCCTTTTCGGCATCAAGAAACAATAGTCCTATTTCTTTCTCAATATGCATATCATAGTATTCGATGATGTTTAATACCGTACGGGTATTGTCTCTGATTTGACGTCCTTGTAAAATCCTGACTGATCGGCATGAATTCTATCATTCAACACTATTTTTAACCTCTTCGCTAGGATTCCTGAGAAGATTTTATAATCCGTGTTTAGTAGTGCGATCGGGCGGTAGTTTTTAACTTTAGAGGTGTCTTGATTCTCTTTTGGAATCACAGTTATATTTGATGTTTTCCAAGTTCTCGGCATCTTCTTTTCTTCTAACACGTTATTCATTAGCTGTTTTAACGGACTTATTAAAATATCAATTAAGACTTTATAATAGATGGAGGTAAGACCATCCGGTCCTGGAGCTTTGTTTGGCGCAAGGTTTTTAATCGCCTCTCTTATTTCTGCCTCTGATATTTTTTGATTAAGAATTTCTCTTTGTTGGTCAGAGATCTTTGCAATTTTTTGCTTTGCTAAATAATTTAGAACTTTCGTCTTTGGAATGTTGTCATCGGCGTATAGATTTTTGTAGAATTTAACAAATTCCCCCTCTATTTCTTTTTGTTGGACTGAAGTTTTCCCATTTTCCTCTATCTTAGTTATAATTTGCTTCTGCTTTCTTTTCTTGGTTTTCCATGCTAACCATCGTCCTATTTTGTTTGCATTCTCAAAATGTCGTTGTTTCAGGAATTTTAAGTTCTTTTCTATTTCCTCTAATTGTATCGTATCTAATTGTTTGTATAGTATATCCAACTGCATTTTAGATCTTTTGTTCTTGGGGCTTTTCTTTAATTCTTTTTCTTCTCTGGTGATTTCCTCTTCAATTTTTTTGCGTCTAGCGTTTCTGATTTTGATTTTCCATGCTTTTTGCTGGATGAATTGGCCTCTCATATATGCTTTTGATGTGTCCCATACCACATCCAGCGGTGTCTCCTCTAGTAGGTTGAATTAAAAAAATTCCTTTAGGGCCTCCCTATTTTTTTCCTGGTCTTTTGAGTCTTTGAGGAGGTTTCCATCTAGTCTCCACTTGAAACTCCTATCTCCTCCATTTCCCCCATTTATGGTGACCTCCACTGGTGCGTGGTCCGAATTGACTTTAGGGAGTATCTTAGTTTTTCCCATTTTCAGTACTAGTTCTATAGACCCCCAAACCATGTCAATTCGGGACCAGGTTTTGTGCCGATTTGAGTAGAACGTAAAGTCCCTTTCGCTCTTATGTTGATGCCTCCATAAATCTTTGAGCCCTAGCTCTCCCAGCCACTTTTTGAAATATTTCGAAAGTTCTGATTTAGATGCATTTTTCTTTCTTCCCTCCTTTTTTGTTTTGTCCAAATTTTCGTCAATTACTCCATTAAAATCCCCGACTAAGAGTAACTGGTCATAGTCTTGTTCTAATATCTTAGAACTCATCAGCTCTACAAATTCATTTTTGGCTCCGTTTGGGGCATAGATATTACAAATTAGTATTTTCTTACCCCCTCTCTCTATGTTCACACCAATTAGTCTACCGTCTTGGTCTTTAAAGACTTGTTTAGAAACTAGTTTCTCACTGATGTACGTTACCACTCCCCTCTTTTTCTCTCCACATAGGGAGTAGTAGGCATTCCCTAGGTGTTTTTGAATTAAGTATTTACTATGTTTGTGTCTGATGTGCACTTCCTGTAGCGAAATAATGTCATAATCACCTTTCTTAATTTGGTTCCAAACTTTATTTCTTTTAATCTGGCTGTTGATTCCATTTACATTGTGTGTATATATCTTAAGCTTCTGGTCCATCCTTTCCTTCTGCTCCCTCCTCCCTGCCAAATCCTTCCGGTACTATTGGTGCACTTGCCTCTGTGGGGGAAACCTCTCTGGGCCTTTTCTTCATCCTTTCTGAGTACTGATCTTGTTGTTTTTCATTTTGGGGTTCCTCGTTCTGGGAGTCGCCGTTATCCGATTTTTCCGCCTTCTCTTTCTTCTGCTTCCAGTTCTCTTTATACAGGTATTTTTCGTAGAAGGCCCTTGCTTTCATTTCTGTGGTGAGCCAATGTTTTTCACCCCTCCATGTTGTCATCAATCCTTCTCGCTCCCACTTAAACTTGACATTTTTTCCCCTCAATATATCCGTCAAGAAAAAATATTTTCTTCTCCTCTCCAGTACTGAGGTTGGGTACTCCTTTAATATCGCAACCTTTTTGCCCTTTAGGAAAATTGGCGTCCTGGCATTTTCTTTCAATATTTCGTCACGTATTGATTTCCTCCCGAAGCAAACTATCGTGTCTCTTGGGGTCTTGTGTCTCTTTGCATAGTTGGAGTGTACTCTAAAAACTCTATCTATGTTTCCTTGGGTTTCATCAGCGGGATATTGAGTAAGTCGGCAATGACCTTAGTTATTGTCTCTTTGAAGTTTTCCTTCTCCTCCTCGCCAACATTCCTAAAGCGGAGTTGATACTCCTTTTCTTTTATCTCCATGGCCTCTTGTTGTTCTTTGAGAGTTGATGATGTCTTCTCAAGGGTTTGGACTGTTTTTTCCAGTTCCTTTTGTTGTTGTTTCATTCCCTTATTTTCTTTGACGCATTCAGATCTCCCCTGTTTTAGTATGTCAATATCACTTTGCATATTTTTTAATTCCTCTTTCACAACGATCTTCATTTCTTCTTTTAGCTCCCTCTTCAGTTCAGTCATCTCGCCTCTAATGATGTTGTATTGTCTTTCCTGTTTTTCCTGAATCTGTTGCACGTCTGATTGGATTTGTTGAACATCTGTTTGTATTTTCATGATTTCCCTCATTATATCTTTCATGGAGTAGTCCTCCGTTAAAGATTCTTTCCTTCCCAGAGGTCCTGTCGTTCTTTTGTCTTTATCTTTGTCCATCTTGGGTTTTGGAGTCGACATCCCTCACCCGGGTTTTTTTAATTTAATTTAATTTTATTTTTTTCCTCTTATTTCTCAGAGGTTTCTAGTATTTGTAATGTTAATTACTTCTCGTGCCCAGATGTTGCTTTATGTCCTACCTTGAGGTTCCCACGTATTCTCTATATTTGCTAGGGATAGGGGTTAGAGTCCAGGTCAGGCTCTCAGCTCCTTCTCTGTCTTTGAACCACACAGCTTTCCGTTTTACAGTATAAAATGCTTAGTACAAATACTTCATTGAACACATTTAACACAATTTTTAACACAATTTACACAATTTACCCACTCTATACCGTTAATCCAGCTTTATGTTTTAATACACTGGAATTATGTTAATAGAATTGTTTTATATTTATTATATTTTATATGTAGTGTACCCTTTATCAGGAGAAAGCTTAAACATAAGAAAATATGTATACACTTTTTTTTTAAAAAATCAAATATTATTTATTAACAGCCAACTATATTTTTACTAAATATGTTTATTATATTATAAATAAATATTTTTTCCATTTTATGTAGAAATATATTTGAAATGATTAAAATCAATTCGAAACATATAAATATGAATAAATGAGTGTGGAGAAGATCAAACCACAGGCCACCTATTACAACACAGCCTGAGCCCTGCCACATGCACAATGGTGTACCTTCTTATGGCAACACCAGAGGCACTCCAAGTGGCCAGCTACTGGTCAAAGGACATTCTGTATCATACCATGTTTTTAACTTTGTTTGTGTCTTTAAATACATGATAACTATATTCTCAATTCGCTTCTGACATGATAAACAAATTAATATTATCAGTATATATTATAATTAGTATATCTGTATACCTTTATAAAACGGAATGTTTGTGTGTATGTGTGTATGTGTGTATGCGGAGGGCGGAAGGGTGGATATGTGGCAGCTATTTGCATAAAGTCCTTTGATTGGACAGCCTCGCCACTCCAAAATTCTAAGGCACCAGACAGAGGGCATTGATAGCCACTGATTAGCCAGCAACCCAGAATCCAGGCCTCTACATTCAAACAACAGGATTTCTTCCCACTGAGGGGAAAAAATGCACCATCAACATTCCCTCCCCACTTGGCTCTGTGAAAACAAAATGGATTCCTGTATTCTCCTCCCCCTCAGCTTTTAGAAAACGGCTGCCTGCCATGCACCCTTTTAAAGTTACCAATAGCAGGCCATAACATTACAGGCCCCAAAAAAGAGTTTAGGGCAGGATGGCCGACGAATGATGGGATTTGCATCCCAATTCACTTCCCAGAAAACATTGTAGCCCCTACAAATCCCCTTCTCCCAGATAGGCCCAAAAGAGGCATCCATCTTCCCTCTTCTACACAGTGTCAGAGAAAGGCAGCTTCTGACAGGATCTTTAGAACAGGCACTGTCACTCTACAAGGTAAGGCCCTATTTCACTCAAAAGACACACGAGAAAACAATAAATACCTTTCTCTAATGCCTTTTAATGCTTATATAAATAATTCTGGCCCAAAGCCCCTCACCCAGCCTCATTGGACCTTACTGCTAATTCCATGCAGGCCTTTTCCATTTTTTTACTCCTTTCTGTTTTACACCGGTATACTTTCACAGGCCAGGGCGGATATGTGGCAGCCACTTTCACAGGCCAGGGCGGATATGTGGCAACCACTTTCACAGGCCACAGCGACCAGCGCGGTGATGGACCTGCACCAAACTTGGTACACATAACCCCCCCTATGACATGACCCACGTATTATGGGATTTGTAGTACTTTCCAAGACTTTGGTTCCCACAGACCACTGAGGCCACCAAAAGGACCAATACAGACCACACTCAGCACACACAGCCCCCATGACCCACTCTACGTCCTGGTGCAGTTCGGAGGAGGGTGGGCCATGGATGATGGGACTTGAAGTGCCTCTACTCACTTCCCAAGTCCGCTGCAACCCTCATCCAATCACTGATCGAGACCAAACTTGCCATACATAACCCCCATGACTGCCTTCACGTCCTGGTGAGGTTTGGGGAGGACTGACAATGGATGATGGGATTTGTAGTACTTTTACACCCCTCTGTTCCCACAGACCACTGCGGCCCCCAACAAACACCGAGAAAGTCCACACTTGGCACACAGAGCCCCAGTGACCCACTCTACATCCTACTGAAGTTTGGAGGGGGACAGAACATGGATGATGGGACTTGCAGTACCTTCCCTCACTTCCCAATCCTGCTACAAACCTAATCCAATGACTGATCAACACCAAATCTGGCACACAGAACCCTCATGACCCACTCTACAGCCTGGTGCAGTTTACTGTGAGACGGACCATGGATGATGGGACTTGAAGTACCTTCACTCACTTCCGAAAAACAATGCATCCCTCATCCATTCACCAATACAGACCAAACTTAGCACACAGAGCCCCCATGACCCAATCTACATCCTACTACACTTTGGGGGGACAGGACACACAGAGATGATGGGACTTGCACTACCTTCAGTAATTTCATGATACCACTGCAACTCCCAATAATGATGGATCAAGACTAAACTTGGCACACAGAGCCCCCATGACCCACTCTACATCCTGCTGCACTTCTCAAATGACCCGGGCAGGGCCGGGTCCCCAAGCTAGTATATAATAAAGTGGAATGTTTGTATGTATGTATGTGACAACGTTCTGATTGGCTCCCGGCCTCTACATTCTGACAACATAATTGGTTGCCAGTGAGGGAGTATTTGCATAACGCCTCTAATTGGCCAGCCAACACGAACATTCCCACACTCTAAACTGCCAGAGGGGGATAAGGCAAAGGCCTGAGGCAGTCAGCCATGGTGGGAGTTTCAGACCAAAACACTTTGCGGCTCCCAACAATGACAGAACAAGACAAACTTGGCACACAAAACCCCCAAGATCCACTCTACATCCTTGTGCAATTTGAAGGGCAACCATGGATGATGGGACTTGAAGTACCTCAAATCACTTCCCCAGACCGCTGCTACACTGATTAGCCAGCATCCCAGAATCCAAGCCTCTACATTCAAGGATTGCTTCCCACTGAGGGAGAATATGCACCATCAACATTCCGTCTCCACTTGGCTCTGTGTAAACACAATGGATTCCTGTTTCTCCTCCCCCTCAGCTTTTATAAAACGGATGCCTGCCATTCGACCTTTTAAAGTTACCAAACACCAACCCAGCACAATAGGCCAGTACATTACAGGCCCCAAAAGAGAGTTTAGGGCAGGATGGGCCACGAATGATGGGATTTGCTGTACCTTCACCCAATTCACTTCCCAGACAACACTGTACCCCTACAAATCACAGACCAGGCCCAAAATTGACAGTAAGGCTTCATTAACTTGATTTTCCTGACTAGGCCTCAGTTAATGGGAAATTGTGTATGGCCTGAATTAACAGTAACCAGCCTTGGGACACAGAGCCCCTATTACTCATGCTTCATTCTACTGCAGTTTGGAGTAGGGAGGACCATGGATGATGGGACTTGAAGTACCACCATGGATTATGGGATGTGCAGTACTTTAACTCACTTCCGTAGAGCAGAGGACAGTGGACCACAAATGATGGGACTTCAAGTACCTTTACTCATTTCCTGAGACTGCTGTGACCCTCATCCAATGACTGAGCAAGGCTAAACTTGGCACACAGAGCCCCCATGACCCACTCTACATCCTGGTGCTGTTTGGAGGAGGGTGGACCATGGATGATGGGACTTCAACTCACCTTCTGAGACCGCTGTGACCCTTATCCAGTGACTGATCAAGACCAAACTTGGGACACAGAGCCCCCATGACTCATTCTACATCCTGGTGCTGTTTGGAGGGGGATGGACCATGGCCGATGGGACTCGCAGTACCTTCACTAACTTCCTGAGACCACTGCAAGCCACATAAACATCTGATAAGGACCAACCTTGGCACACAATGCCTTTCTCAAATAACCCGGACAGGGCCGGGTCCCCAAGCTAGTTAGTAATAAAGCCAATTATATTTTTATTTATAAATAAACCATAAATAATCTTATTATGTAATATATATTTATAAATAAATACAGTTATAATTTACTTAGCAATATATACGATATATAATCAATATATTTATGCATCATGGATTGATTAAATAATTAAAGGATTGACAATGTATAGCGACGATTTGGGGCAAGGAATTGGAGCTATCCTCCAATGTATATAGAACTAGCTGTACCAGCGCGCATTGCTCTGTCCTATTTAGGAGATGCGAGAAAGTCTGAGTATGTAAGGGTTGGAATTGTTGTTAGTTACGCTGTTGTTGGGGCCCTGGCTGTGTCGTTGTGGGTTGTTCTGGTGGGTGGGATGTTGAAGTCCTGGGGAGTTGTTGGTGTGTGGTGTTGCTGGCGTTCTGAATAGCTTGTGGATATAAAATGTTTTTGTCTTTCCGTCTGCTGTGTTGATGTAAGTTGATGTTTGTGTGGGTGGGGTACTTTGGAAGTGAGTGGAGGTACTTGAAATCCCATTATCCATGGTGTGTCCTCCTCTGAACTGCAGTCGGATGGAGTGTGGGTCATGGGGGGGCATTGTGTGCCAAGTTTGGTCTTTATCGGTCTTGGTTCTGGGCCACAGTGGTCTGTGGGGAATGATGGGTTTTGAAGTAGTACAAATCCGATTATCCATGGAGGTACTTCAAGTCCCATAATCCATGGTCCACCCTCCTCCAAACTGTAGTAGAATGTAGCGTGGGTCATAGGGGCTCTGTGTGCCAAGGTAGGTTACTGTAAATTCAGGCCATACACAATGTCCCATGAGCTGAGGCCTAGTTAGGAACAGCAAGTTAATGAAGCCTTACTGTCAATTCATGCCATACACAATGTCCAATGAGCTGAGTCGTAGTCGGGAGAATCAAGTTAATGAAGCCTTACTGTCAATTCAGAGCGTAAACAGCATTCCTTTAAGTGAGGCCTAGTCAGGGAAATTAAGTTAATGAAGCCTTACTGTCAATTTTGGGCGTGGTCTGTGATATGTAGGGGTGTAAATTTTCTGTGGGAAGTGAATTGGGTGTTTGTGTTTGTGCCTCAGCCCTTTGCCTTATCCTCCTCTGACAGTTTATTATGGGTCGGAATGTTCATGTTGGCTGGCCAGTACAGGAGTTATGCAAATCCGCCCTTATTGGCAGCCAATCATGTTGTCAAAATGTAGAGGCTGGGAGTGTCGTTGGCAGCCCCGGAGGATGCTGGGAAATGTAGTTTTTTACTCGTTGTTTTGGGGGCCTTTTAGGTTTTGGAGGGGAAAGTTTCTTTGCTACAAACATACCTTGCTTGAGGCCTATTTCTGTTGGCAAGTTTGGTGTTTCTGCGTTGTAAGGTTTCTCTGTTTGGGACGGTCGTTCCATGACGGGAACCCCTTTATATAATAGATACACACACATATATACATACAAGTATGTATATTATATATATAAACAGGTAGGTGTATTATATATATACACACATACAGTTATGCATATTATATATTTATATACATACATGTATGTCTCTCTCTCTCTCTCTCTCTCTCTCTCTCTCTGGCATTACTTCACGAACGAAGATTCTTTGGAAGGACTCATCCCATGCCTTCCACAAGCGCGTTGATGACTAAGGAGGTTGGATGTGTCCTTTGAGCCTGTGCAATGGACTTTTCTGGTGGAGTACAGCGTGCACAGAACTGGCCTCACCCTTTAAACCAAAGATTCATCTGCCGGGGCCTAGCAAGCTGGGACGGTGGCAGCGAGGTCCTCAGGTCGTAGGTTTGATTTGAATTCCCTTCTCTAGATGGTTGACCTTACAGGGTTAGACGAGCACCATCTGCCCGGGTTTGAAATTAGTTTTCCTTCCCCTAGGATGGTTGCCAAAAGGCTGGAGAGCCCATCCTGCCCATTGTCGCTCTTTGTCAGACCCTTCGGTTGTGACCTGTCTGGCATGGGAGGCCCTTCCGGGGGCTATTATGCCACCGCCAGCATAGCTCACAACTTCATTGTGAGGGGCGCGACAAGGGGGCGCCAATGGAGAGGAATTAGTATTATATTAGTAATAAAGCCAATTATATTTTTATTTATAAATCTCTCTCAGCATTACTTCGCGAACGAAGATTCTTAGGAAGGACTCATTCCACGCTTTTTACAAGCGCGTTGATGACTAAAAAGGCCAATCTGAGATAGGCAAATTTGGTTGCAGAAAGCACAGCAGAAAGTCTCCTTGGGTGATGTTGTTTCCAAGTTGCGGTTCTTTCTGCATTGTCGTTTCTCTTCGAGACCCATTTGGCGTGTCTTCTCGAAAGAGGCCACAGCATTGTGGATAGTGCGTCTCCATGCCTCCCAATGTGAGGCCGGGGTGGACCATTGTTGGTTGTGGAGAACTGGTAATTTTGTTACTGGTTAAATGTAGTTTTATATGTATGTTGTTTTATTGTTAGAATATGGGGTTTAAGTGTTAGGCAGACCCTGGAGGGTTGACTGTGATAGTGGAGGCGGTTCCCTCCTGGGGGAATGTGTTGCCATGGTGATGGTGGGAGGAGCCAGCCAGGAGGCTAGCTTAGAAAGCTGAAGAGAAAGCAGAGTTGGTGCCTGGCTGTCAAGCCAGAAGGATCTGTTAGATTCTGCTCTGAGGAGAGGAGTAGGAATCACATTGTTGAAACTGCAGAGAGAGCAGTTAGAGTTTTCCTGTCAGCGAAGCGAGAGTGTAGCTTCGGCTGGGGATTCTGTTTCGAGAGCTGTAGGGAGACAGTTCTGGAGGGCTGAGCTTGCGAGCCAGCCGGTTTGTGTAAAGCCTGAGGGCTAGATAGAGGCAAGAGTGCCTGTATGTTTGAGATTGCTAGACGCTGATCTAAGTAATAGCAATAGTTAAACATTGCAACTGTGTATTAGTTACAAATAGAACATTTGTAACCTTTTTAAGTCTTGTGCCTCTGTTGAAGTGAAACCTACTAAGCTCTTGAACCTCCAAGTGAGCACTGTTTAAATAAACTGTTGAATTGCGTTGCTGAAGAATCCATCTCTTCTGGTGATTATTCATAACTCTCTCTCTCTCTCTCTCGGCATTACTTCGCGAACGAAGATTCAGGAAGGACTCATCCCACGCTTTTTACAAGCGCGTTGATGACTAAAAAGGCCAATCTGAGATAGGCAAGTTCGGTTGCAGAAAGCGCAGCAGAAAGTCTCCTTGGGTGATGTTTTTTCCAAGTTGCGGTTCTTTCTGCGTTGTCGTTTCTCTTCGAGACCCATTCGGCGTGTCTTCTCGAAAGAGGCCGCAGCATTGTGGATAGTGCTTCTCCATGCCTCCCGATGTGAGGCCAGGGTGGACCATTGTTGGTGATCAATCTGGCCAAGCCTGAGATGTTGTTTCAGGGAGTCCTTATATCTCTTTTGGGGGGGCGCCTCTCTTGCGCTGACCCGTGGCGAGTTCACCGTAGAGTAGTATCTTTGGGAGGCGGTGGTCCTCCATCCTAGAGACGTGCCCTGCCCAGCGCAGCTGTGTTCTCAATAGCATGGCCTCAATGCTGGTGATCCCTGCTTGCTCAAGGACAGCAACATTCGTCACATAGTCGGTCCAGTGTATATTTAGGATTGTGCGAAGACAGCGCTGATGAAAGCGCTCGAGGAGTCGTAGGTGTTGGCGATAGGTGACCCATGTTTCAGACCCATAGATTATTCATAACACAAGCCTGTAAAACACCTCAGTCCTAGCACTGCACAGTAGTTTATATGGTGGCAGCGAATACAAGTTAAAGTCGAATCTCCACAAATGGTGGCAGCGGTGGGATAGCCTGCCCTGCCACGTTAAAAGGAAAAGATGAACGGTGATAAGGAGATCTTTACATTGGTGATCAAGTTGGCCGAGCCTGAGATGTTGTTTCAGGGAGTCCTTATATCTATTTTTTGGGGCGCCTCTCTTGCGCTGACCCGTGGCAAGTTCACCATAGAGTAGTATCTTGGGGAGGCGGTGGTCCTCCATCCTAGAAATGTGCCCTGCCCAGCGCAGCTGTGTTCTCAATAGCATGGCCTCAACGCTGGTGATCCCTGCTTGCTCAAGGACAGCAACATTCGTTACATAGTCGGTCCAGTGTATATTTAGGATTGTGCGAAGACAGCGCTGATAAAAGCGTTCGAGGAGTCGTAGGTGTTGGCGATAGGTGACCCATGTTTCAGACCCATAAAGGAGAATAGACAATACAATAGCTCTGCACACACTGATTTTGGTGCTTTGCCTCAGGTGCTTGTTGCTCCAGACTCTTTTGTGAAGCCTTCCAAATGCACTCTATGCCTTTGATAATCTGTGATCTATCTCTTTATCAATCTTGGCGTCTGAAGAAGAGATGATGCTTCCCAGGTAGGTGAACTGCTGAACGGACTTAATCACAGATTTTTGTATGCTGCCGTGGAGATGATGGTGTTCTTCCTGTGGTGCCGGCTGGTAGAGAACTTCAGGCTGACTTCCAGCCCAAACAACTCTGCAGCTGTTGCAAAGCAGGATGTTAGGTGCTGCAGGGCCGCTTCTCTGTGAGCGACAAGGGCAGCATTGTCAGCAGAAAGCAGCTCACAGCAGGCCCGGATTAAGACCTTTTTGCGCCCTAAGTCACACTTTGGAATTACGCCCCCTTTCGCGCCATGCGCACCCCGCCCCCGGAGGGACTGACCTCACTCGGGCTGCACTCCTCCTCCCTCCCTCCCTTTGAGGCCACGCCGAGTTGTCCCTGCGGCAGCTGCTCGGCGCCCTTCCACGTGGCGCCCCATTCACGCAGTGCAGCTGCCGCTGCCTTTGGGACGACTCACCGTGGTCTCAGAAGGAGAGAGGGTGGAGGAGTGCAGCAGCGGGGCGTCACTCCCTCCGGGGCGGGGCCGAGTGATGTCACTTGGGCCCCGCCCCCGGAGGGAGTGATGTCGCTCAGGACCCGCCCCCGGAGGGAGTGATGTCGCTCGGGCCCCGCCCCGGAGGGAGTGATGTCACTTGGGCCCCGCCCCCGGAGGGAGTGATGTCGCTCGGGCCCCCCCCCCGGAGGGAGTGATGTTGCTCGGGCCCCGCCCCCGGAGGGAGTGATGTCGCTCGGGCCCCGCCCCCGGAGGGAGTGATGTCGCTCGGGCCCCGCCCCCGGAGGGAGTGATGTCGCTCGGGCCCCGCCCCCGGAGGGAGTGATGTCGCTCGGGCTGCACTCCTCCTCCCTCCCTCCTTCTGAGGACACGCTGAGTTTTCCCACAGGCAGCGGCAGCTGCGCTGCGTGAATGGGGTGCTGCGTGGAAGGCCGCCGCGCAGCTGCCGCTGGGACAACTCAGCATGAGTAATCGCCATTTTTTTTTGGCCTTGATCTGGCGCCCCCCCTTGGCTTACGCCCATAGGCCATGGCCTTGCTGGACAAATGGATAATCCGGGCCTGGCTCACGGACCAGATAGTTTAGAGTCTTCGTCCGAGCCCTCAGGCAGCTTAAGTTGTATGATAGCGTATATACTGTATATGCCGTCTTCTTCTTCGAGGTCTGCCGTAGCCCTTTGGAGCATCTGTCAGCGCCGCTTGGCCCGTTTGTTGACCTAACGGACCAAGCCCCGCGCGCCATCAGATAAGAGCAACATCTGGCGGGCTTTGAACTGGAACTGGCGGGCTTTGATATGGAACTGCCCTTTGATGTGCCAGGCACCTTTCCTGAACTTTGATATGCGGAGAGCCGGATGGTCATCCCTGAGGAAGGAGGGGCCCAGCAGGGGGGCGGGCCGGGGAGGGCTTTTGAAGAGACTCTTGCGCGGGAAAACTTTAGTCTATCTTTGCTTGCCCTGGATTAAGGACCTATTAAACTACTTATCCTTCAGCATCATTTGGAGTGAGCGTGGTTCATTAGACCCCCCCCTTGCCGGGGCTGACATAAAGATAGACTCACCAATTTCTACGGCCGTGAAAACCTTCCGACCGTAACAACCTTTGCGAGATGTCTCACGCCGAGATGGATCCACTCGCCGACCTGCTCCCCGAGGACTTGGGTGAGGAAGAGGAAGCCGAGGAGGTTGGAGAAGGAGACGAGGCCGGAGCCCCAAGGGCGGCACCTCAGGCCGCGATCACGGGGATGGAGGCAGAGGCGCCGCAGCTCCCCGCCCCGGCACCGAAGGATGTGACCCGGCGCAAGAAGCTGGCGTGGTCCGGAGATAGGGACCCAGCTCTGGACGGCGGGTTCCCCAGCGCAGCGGAACTGCGGCTGGAAGTGCAAGTATTCACGCTGACCGAGGCGGTGCAGAAGCTCCAGTCCCAGATGGAGTTGCTACTGGCCAGACCGGAGGAGCTGCCGTGGGCCGTGCCAGACGCCCGTCCTCGGGAGCGGCCTGCGAGCCGAGCATCGGAGCGGCCGGGCCGACGGTCGGGAAGGGTGACTTTCCGGGACAGTGGAGACGACTTCATCCCACTGAGGGGAGCTTCCACGTTCAACCTGGGCCAGGCCGACCAGAGCCAAGAGATGGCGGGAAGCCGGAGAGACCTGAAGGTAAAGTTCGACGGGAACCCCCGCCAGCTCTCCTACTTTGTCACTAATGTGCAGAACTATATGCTGGACTATGGGGATTCATTCCCCTCGGAAGGGGCCAAGGTGCGGGCTGTGGGGGCCAACCTGAAGGAGGCAGCGGCGGACTGGTTGGTGCAGATGACCGACGTCCAGGCCCCACAGCTGAGATGACTAGACGTCTTTTTGGAGGCCTTACAGACTCGTTTCCGAGACCCCCTAGCAGGCGAGAAAGCCAAGACCCAGTTAAAGAGGATCTACCAGGGCCAGAGGTCCGTCTCCGAATATGCCCTAAGCTTCAAGGCGCTGGCGGGGAAGATTCGGGACTGGTCCGCAGTCACAAAGCTGGAATGCTTTAAAGCGGGCCTGAGGTCAGACATTCTTGAGTAGGCGATGCACCGAGGAAACCCCGAGACCCTAGAAGACTGGATAGTTGCGGCGGGGAGAGTGGAGTGCGATATGGAACAGATGCCGCGTCGTCACCGGGACGGCGGAAGAGCACGTGGCTCAGGCCCGACGGGGAGACCGGGACCAGCCCGGAGAGCGTCGCCAAGGGCCCGGTCAAGCAGCCGGGAAGGGGCCAAGGGAAAGAGAGGAGCTTGCTTCTCGTGCGGCCGAGAGGGCCATCGGGCCGCGGACTGCCGCTGGAAGAGCCTCCCTCCGAAGCCAGAGAAGTCGCCGGAGGCCAAACCGACCCCGCAGGCCAAGACTCCGGTCCGAGGCAAGGCTGCTGCCGCAGCGGAGACCGCGCGGGCGCCCCGAAGCCTGCGAGAGGCGGACGAGCCGGAGCTGGAGATGGAGGAGAGCGACCCCGAATGGCCGGCGGGAAACGACGACAATCTGCTGTAGACGCCCGGCGGCAGGTCCGACCCCCACAGGGCGGTGAGTTTGATCCCCTTGGCTGCGACACTTATAGATTTAATATCAAACTGTGGAACCCAGAGGGGCCCCATTCCGTAGAGACAATAGCCATGCTAGATAGTGGGTGCACCCGGTGCCTGATGTCCCCCCAACTGGCCAAGCAATTGGGGATAAAGCCCCAAGCCTTGATAGAGCAGATCCTCTTCTCCCAACTGGATGGGTCTCCAGCCAACGGGAAGCCAGCCACCCACAAGACGGGAGAGATGAGAGTCCAGATTGGGACACACCAGGAGACCCTGAAATTTGTGATCTCCGCCATGGCGCACCAACCCGTGATCCTGGGGGCCCCCTGGCTACGCACACAAAACCCACAGATCGATTGGGAGACGGGAGCGGTGAAGTTCCGGGACGGGGAAGCATGGGTGAGAATAGATGACCTTGGCGAAAGTGGAACCCCGAGCCAAGAGGGAGCTGGAGTGGGGGCAGCAGAGAGCCAACCTGGCAACATCCCGCGTGAGTACAAAGACTTGGAGGAGGTCTTTAGCGAGCGGGAAAGTGACCAGTTGCCCCCCCACCGGAAGTCGGACTGTGCCATTGAAATCAAAAAGGGCGCCAAGCTGCCGAGCCCAAAGTTATACGCCCTGTCCGAGCCGGAGAGAAAGGCCCTGAGAGAGTTCGTTGACAAGAACATGGACAGAGGGTTTATTGAAAAATCTACAAGCCCATTGGCAGCGCCGGTCCTGTTCCGCCCCAAGGCGGACGGCTCACTGCGGCTGTGTGTGGACTACTGAGGGCTCAACGCGATCAGCGCCTCGAGCCCCTACCCCTTGCCCCTCATGTCGGAGATATTGGCCCAGCTGGGGGGGGGGGGGCTCGCTTCTTCACAAAGCTTGATATCCGGGAGGCGTTTTACCGGATACGGGTGAGGGACGAAGACTGCTGGAAGACGGCGTTCAACTGCCACTTGGGTCAGTACCAGTTCCGGGTCACGCCGTTCGGACTGAAAGGCGCGCCGAAAATATTCCAGCAATTCATCAATGAAATCTTTAGAGACTTGCTATATAAGGGAGTTCTAGTCTACCTAGACCAGTGTTTCCCAACCTTTTTTGAGCCGCGGCACACTTTTAACATTAAAAAAATCCGGGGGCACACCACCAACCAAAATGACACAAAATGACACTCTAACACCTCTCCCAGCAGCTGCTCCAGCCTTGAGGGGGCAGTGCCAAGCCAGCGGTGGCAGAGCCAGCACAATGCTGGCTTGGCACTGTCCCCTCAAGGCTGGAGCAGCTGCTGGAGTGCCAAAGCGGGGGAGGGCAGAGCCAGGCCGCGCCATACCCGCGCCCTCCTCCCAGCTTCAGCTCTCATACAGGCCGCGCCGCCCCGCCCCCTCCCCAGCTTCAGCTCTCCTACAGAGGAGGAGCATGAGCAGTGGACGGGCTTCAGTGGGCGGGGCTCCTCCTCCACGCGGCTTCAGCGAGCAAGGGGTGAGAGTCATGGTGGGAGTCATGGCGGAATGGAGGCTGGCTGGGGAAACGGCCGAAGGAGGCGGTGCGCCCGGTCCCTTCTTCTTTTTCTTCGCCACTGCCCGGCCCTTCCTCCTCCCCCAAGCAGCAGGAGTTCGGCAGGAGGGGGGGAGGAAGGGGGGCAGAGAGCTTTTCTCGCGGCACAGCAGGAGGTCTGTCACGGCACACTAGTGTGCCACGGCACACTGGTTGAGAAAGACTGACCTAGACGACATGCTGATCTACTCGACGTCTGTAGCGGAACACGTCGAGCTGACCCGAGAAGTCCTTCGCCGGCGCGAGAGAACCAACTCTTTGTCAAGCTTTCCAAGTGTGAGTTCCACAGGCAGGAACTGGACTACCTGGGGTATCGCATCTCCACGTGAGGCCTGGCCATGGACCCTAGTAAAGTAAGAGATGTGCTCGTGTGGGAAGCGCCCCGGACCCGGCGGCAGCTACAGGGCTTCCTGGGGTTCGCCAATTTCTACCGGCAGTTCATCCAAAACTTTGCAGAAATAGCGCTCCCCCTGAGTGAACTGTTAAAAACTAAGGGCTTGGGGGAGACGAAGAAGGCAAAGTCCCCAAGCGCCAAGCTAAGGTGGACACCACAGTGCCAAGAGGCCTTCGACAGCCTAAAGCGGAGCTTCACCAGCCAGCCACTGCTGATGCACCCCCAAGCCGACCGCCCATTCACGGTGCAGTGCGACGCTTCCGAGGCGGCCTACGGGCGGTCCTCCTGCAGCGGGATGAGGGGGCGTCCCTTCGGCCCGTGCGCCTACCTCTCCAAGAAGTTTACGGAGACTGAAAACGCTGGCACGTGTGGGAAAAGGAATCGTTCGCGGTCCGGGCCGCGCTGAGCCACTGGAGACACTTCCTGGAAGGCACCACCTCGCCCTTTGAAGTATGGACGGACCACAAGAACCTGCAGGCGCTGCAGTCCCCGCAGAGGCTCAATGCTAAACAGCTGAGATGGGCACAGTTCTTCAGCCGGTTCAACTTCAAGCTGAAATATCTACCCGGGGCGAAGAATGTGCTTGCCGACACCCTGTCCCGGATGCCTGAGGCTGACTACTCGGCGCCAGAAGAAGTGGGCACAGTGTTCACCAAACGCCAACTGGGCCTAGTGGCCCACATTCGAGCAGCTGCCAAGCCGCCGCAACCAGTGGTCCCCGGGTCCCCGGAACTCTTGGCCGACCTGGCGGCCGCTTATGAGAAGGACGCCTGGCTTAAAGACCACCACGGTGACCTCACGCAAGCTGGAGGAATCTGGTACTACAAGGACAAGTTGTACGTCCCGCAGGCCCAGAGGGGCCCGGTCCTAAGCCAGGCACACGACTCCAAGCTGTCGGGCCATTTCGGCCTCACCAAGACCCTAAAGCTTCTAGCGCGGCAGTTCTGGTGGCCGGCGATGCGAAAAGACACCAATGACTATATTGCCGAATGCGACGTCTGCGCAAAAAACAAGCCAAAGACGGGCCGTCCCACGGGGTTGCTACAGCCAGTAGCCGATCCAGCTGAACCCTGGAGCGAAATCGCCATGGACTTTGTGGTCGATCTCCCACCCAGAGGGGGGTACACCACCATCTGGACGGTGGTGGACCTCTTCTCCAAACAGGCCCACTTCGTCCCTCTGCGACGGCTCCCCCACGGCCCCCGAGTTGGGCCGCCTGTTCACGCACCACGTCTTCCGTCTCCACGGCTGCCCGCGCCGCGCCAGAGCAACCGTGGGCCACAGTTCACGTCAAAGTTTTGGAAGGCATTCCTGGCAGGACTGGGGTCTCGACGAGCCCTGAGCACCGCTTTTCACCCGGAGACGGACAGAGCGACGGAGAGGGTCCAGCGAACCCTGCAACAGTACCTCAGGTGCTACTCCTCTGACCAGCAAGACATCTGGGCCGAAATGCGAGACGTCGCGTAGTACTGCTACAACAACTCCGAGCATTCAGCGATGGGGGCCTCCCCCTTCCGGGTCGTCTCCGGGCGAGATTTCCCCCCTTCCCGGCCGCGGACCCAGTGACTGATCCGGCCATGCCGCCGACCGACTGGGGCACCAAAGTTGCCGCCGCTTGGCCGCAGATCCAGGCCGCCCTCCGCCAGACCCGGGACTCCTACAAGTTGTATGCAGACAAGAAAAGGGGGCCTCAGCCTACGTACGCCGTTGGGGACCGCGTGTTCCTGTCCACCAAGCATCTCAAGTCTACTCAGCAGTCTCGCAAGTTTGCTAACAAATTCGTGGGACCCCTCCGGGTAATGGAAGTTATTAACCCCGTAGCGGTCAAGCTGGACCTCCCGCACACCTGGCGCAAGGTCCACCCTGTCTTCCATGTGAGCCTGCTCAAGAAAGCTGGGACCGACCGGAAGTGGTCCGTGTCAGAAGAGGCTCCGGTGCCGATCATGGTGGGGCCCCACACCCACTTTGAGATTAGAGAGGTTTTGGACTCACGGCGCCACAAGGGCCGCCTTAGTTACTTGGTGAAGTGGACTGCCAAAGACTTGCATCCCGAGTGGGTGCTGGCTCAACACGTGAACGCCCCAAGACTGCTGAAAGCCTTTCATGCTGCCTTCCCTGCCAAGCCGGGACCCTGATTTTCTCCCTCCCCTTTGTTCTTCTCTCCCTTGCAGGTGCCTGCTTTTCGGAGGGGGGCGCTATGTCAGTGCCGCTTGGCCCGTTTGTTGACCTAACGGACCAAGCCCCGCGCCATCAGATAAGAGCAACATCTGGCGGGCTTTGAACTGGAACTGGCGGGCTTTGATATGGACCCGCCCTTTGAGGTGCCAGGCACCTTTCCTGAACTTTGATATGCGGAGAGCCGGATGGTCATCCCCGAGGAAGGAGGGCCCAGCAGGGGCGGGCCGGGGAGGGCTGTTGAAGAGACTCTTGCGCGGGAAAACTTTAGTCTATCTTTGCTTGCCCTGGATTAAGGACCTATTAAACTACTCATCCTTCAGCATCGTTTGGAGTGAGCGTTGTTTATTAGACCCCCCTTGCCGGAGCTGACAGCATCATGCTGAGGAAGATTGTAAATAGGGTTGGTGCAAGAACACAACCTTGTTTCACTCCGTTAGTTATGAGAAAGGGCTTCGAGAGAGCATCGCCGTATATTATATATACACACACATATATATACAGGTATGTATATTATATATACACATCCGCACATATATATACATGTATGTATATTTTATATATAAACAGGTATGCATATTATATATTTTTACACACACATATATAGACATGTATTTTATACACACATACAGGTATGTAAATTATATACAAGTATGTGTATATATCTATTATATAAATGGGTTCACGTCATGTGATGTATACCTCAAACAAAGAAACCTTACAACGCAGAAAAACAATACTTGCCAACAGAAATAGGCCTCAAGCAAGGTACATTTGTAGCAAAGAAACTTCCCCCCCAAAACCTAAAAGGCCCCCAAAACGAGTAAAAATAAAACTACATTTACCAGCATCCTCCGGGGCAGCCAAAGACTCACCCAGCCTCTACATTCTGAACAACATGATTGGCTGCCAATATGGGCGGATTTGCATAACTGCTGCACTGGCCAGCCAATATGAACATTCCGATCCTTAATAAACTGCAAAAACAGAATAAGGAAAAGGCCTGAGCCAATCCCCAACACAAACACCCAAATCACTTCCAACAGAAAATTTACACCCCAAAAAATCACAGACCACGCCCAAAATTGACAGTAAGGCTTCATTAACTTGATTTCCCTAACTAGCCCTCACTTACTGGGAAGCTGTTTACGCTCTAACTTGACAGTAAGACTTCATTAACTTGATTCTCCCGACTAGGCCTCAGCTCATTGTATGGCCTGAATTGACAGTAAGGCTTCATTAACTTGCTGTTCCTAACTAGGCCTCAGCTCATGGGACATTGTGTATGGCCTGAATTGACAGTAAGGCTTCATTAACTTGATTCTCCCGACTAGGCCTCAGCTCATTGGACATTGTGTATGGCCTGAATTGACAGTAAGGCTTCATTAACTTGCTGTTCCTAACTAGGCCTCAGCTCATGGGACATTGTGTATGGCCTGAATTGACAGTAAGGCTTCATTAACTTGCTGTTCCTAACTAGGCCTCAGCTCATGGGACATTGTGTATGGCCTGAATTGACAGTAAGGCTTCATTAACTTGCTTCTCCGACTAGGCCTCAGCTCATTGGACATTGTGTATGGCCTGAATTGACAGTAAGGCTTCATTAACCCCGACTAGGCCTCAGCTCATTGGACATTGTGTACGGCCTGAATTGACAGTAAGGCTTCATTAACTTGATTCTCCCGACTAGGCCTCAGCTCATTGGACATTGTGTATGGCCTGAATTGACAGTAAGGCTTCATTAACATGCTGTTCCTAACTAGGCCTCAGCTCATGGGACATTGTGTATGGCCTGAATTTACAGTAACCTACCTTGGCACACAGAACCCCGACCATGCATGATGGGACTTGAAGTACCACCATGGAAAATGGGATTTGTAGTACTTCAAAACCCATCATTCCCCCACAGAGCACTGTGGCCCAGAACCAAGACCGATAAAGACCCAACTTGGCACACCATGCCCCCCATGACCCACACTCCATCCAACTGCAGTTTAGAGGAGGGCACACCGTGGATGATTGGACTTTCTCGCATCTCCTAAAAAGGGCACAGCAACGCGTGCCGGGTATAGCTAGTATATGTATATGTGTGTGTGTAGATCAAATGTTGAAGGAAAAGGCCTTTTGCCATTCCCTCAGAGAAAGCGCCTCCCGCCCCTCCCCCACGTCGCCCTTTCAAAATCCTCGGCCCCGCCCCCTCGGCGCCAACCGTCGTCAGCTGGAGGCCACGCCCCCGCCGCCCCCGCCACGCCCCCTTTCTGCCTCTCCAAACTGTAAACACACACAGCAGCAGCGGCCGCGTGAGCCCTTTTGGCACGTGTACTCCTGCCTGAAGCAGGCGAGCCAATGGGAAGCCAGCCTGGCGGGGGCCACCAATGGGCGCCCGGAGCGGGCGTGGCCTCCCGGCACGCGGACTCCTGCATGCTGCTGCGGAACGACCCAATAGGATCCGGAAGGGGGCGGAGCCGGCCTAGCCGTGGTGACTCTTAGCTCTGGCTGTCACGCGGCAGCCTGCATGTTGCGGCGCCGGCTGGCCAATCACAAACAGAGCTGAGCCAGGCGAGCGGGGAGTGGCGGCCAATGAGGGGGCGTGACGGGAAGCTCGGGCGGAGGCTATTGGTGGAGAGCTGGGAAACGGGGCGTGCCCTGCTCACGCGGACGAGTGCATGGGGCCTAAGTGGGGCGCGCGAGGGGTTTAGCCTTCTCATCGTTACAACGCCACAGAGGAGACTGAGGGAGCGTCGTTGGAAGGTAAGCAGCGGAAGTCGGTCCGGGGGAAAAAGGGGGCTGAGGTGAGGAAAGGAAGGGGAGAGCAGGAAGCAGAGAGTCCAAAGGAAGGAACCATTAGGAAGGAGTCAGGTTTCAAGATAAGGGCCAGTAAGACTATGTTTACCTCAGAGAGCCCTTGCCCACAAAAGTGAGCAGAAAGGGACACATTATGTCCTTGGATTATATATATATACTATTTCTAGGCACACAGAAGTGTGTATATAGGAGGCATGGGCCAATTTGGGCCCTCCAGGTGTTTTGGACTCCAACTCCCACCATTCCTAATAGCCTCAGGCCCAACTGTCTCTTCTCCCAAGGTAAACAAAGCCCTCCAGGTGTTTTGGACTCCAACTCCCACCATTCCTAACAGCCTCAGGCCCAACTGTCTCTTCTCCCAAGGTAAACAAAGCCCTCCAGGTGTTTTGGACTCCAACTCCCATCATTCCTAACAGCCTCAGGCCCAACTGTCTCTTCTCCCAAGGTAAACAAAGCCCTCCAGGTGTTTTGGACTCCAACTCCCACCATTCCTAACAGCCTCAGGCCCAACTGTCTCTTCTCCCAAGGTAAACAAAGCCCTCCAGGTGTTTTGGACTCCAACTCCCACCATTCCTAACAGCCTCAGGCCCTTTCCTTTTCCCCCTCAGCCGCTTAAGCGGCTGAGGGGGAAAAGGAAGGGGCCTGAGGCTGTTAGGAATGGTGGGAGTTGGAGTCCAAAACACCTGGAGGGCCCAAGTTGGCCCATGCCTCCTATATACCTACAAAGATATGTAAAAGTCATATATAGTTATTATGTTGCTTTGAATGTATAGTCAAATGTTGCTTATCTCCTTGTTTTCCTTCCTTTCAAAATGGCCTTCCTGAATATGTTTTGTTTTTCCTGTACGTCCGCCCGAAACCTGAATCAAATAGGAGTTGGCCAGAGGGCTGAAGTGGGAGGGGTCTAGTTGGGAGGAAGGACAGGTTTTGCATGCAAAGGTTACACCCAAAGAAACAGGAAGAAGGAATGAGGAAAATAGGAGGTGAGACGTTTAAAATTCCCGCAAAGGAAAAAAAAATGCCCTAAAAGGAACGGGGTTTGATTTCAATGATGGACGGACATCTGTCGGGAGGGTTTGGATTATGTCCGGATGGGGGTGTAAAGTAGAAGCTAGATAGATATCTGTCAGGAGGGATTTCATTATGTCTGGATGGGGTTGGTTGGACTGGATGCCCCTTGGAATCTCTCCCAACTCTACGATTCTAGGATCATAGAATCATAGAGTTGGGAGAGACCCCAAGGGGCATCCAGTCCAATCCCATCCAGACATAATCCAAACCCTCCTGACGAATGGACTGGATGCTCCTTGGGATCTCTCCCAACTCAGATCATAGAATTGTAGAATTGGGAGAGACCCCAAGGGGCATCCAGTCCAATCCCATCCAGACATAATCTAAACCCTCCCAACAGATGGACTGGAGGCTCCTTGGGATCTCTCCCAACTCGGATCATAGAATTGGGAGAGAACCCAAGGGGTGTCCTGTCCAACTCCATCTAGACATAATCCAAGCCCTCCCGACATATAGTTGGACTGGATGCCCCTTGGGATCTCTCCCAACTCAGATCATAGAATCCTAGAATTGGGAGAGATCCCAAGGGACATCCAGTCCAACCCCATCCAGACATAATCCAAACCCTCCCAACAGATGGTTGGACTGGATGCCCATTGGGGTCTGTCCCAATTCTACAATTCTAGGATCTGAGTTGGGAGAGACCCCAAGGGGCATCTAGTCCAATCCCTTCCAGACATAAATCAAGCCCTTCCAACAGATGGTTGGACTGGATGCCCCTTGGGATCTCTCCCAACTCAGATCATAGAATCCTAGAATTGGGGGAGACCCCAAGGGACATCAAGTCCAAACCCATCCAGACGTAATCTAAACCCTCCTGACAGATGGTTGAACTGGATGCCCATTGGGGTCTGTCCCAACTCTACGATTCTTTGATCTGAGTTGGGAGAGACCCCAAGGAGCATCTAGTCCAATCCCATCCAGACATAAATCAAGTCCTTCCAACAGATGGTTGGACTGTATGCCCCTTGGGGACTCTCCCAACTCTTGCAATTCTACAATCCGGATAGGATACACAATTTAGGGTCTTGGATAGGAGAGATTTAGGGTCTTGGAAGGGCCTTAGGGGGAAAGTAACAGGCATCAAGGCTGATGGGTGTTGCTTTGGAAGAAAGCAACATCATTTTAAAAACTTAAATTAATAACACACCAGCAATAGGGTGCTGACACAAATTTTGAGAAGAAGAAACCATTTCACAATTTTGAAAATTGTTTTTTGGGGGCAGAGGGCTGGTATTAATTACTCCTCACTCATGGGTTTATTTATTTATTTACTTGCTTTGTTTTATATCCTGCCCTCTCTCCTTGTTGGCAGCGAACATACCGGCAACATTTGTTTTAAATATATATATATATACTTGATTCTGGTGACTAATTGGAGTTGGGTTCCAGCCGCTGGTGTGTGTCAAGAATGGCTCTAGTCATTCTTCCTGAAGACTTTGCTTTTTCTTTTTATTTTTTTTGTTTTCAATAAATACATTTAAAAAACCCTTTGAGTTTTTTGTGTGTGTGTATTTAAAATGATGATTTACCAAAAATGATATGATATGTGGGTTGTTTAAGATGGGGAAAAGGGAGTGACAGGCAGAGCTACAACAAGGGGTTTGATGGGAAGTTAAAAGTTCGTGGAAGGCAACAAAAATAACTATGGGCAGAAGAAAGGTCAAAAGAAAACGGTTGAAAAGTGGGTACATGTTTAACCAAGTTAGAGGTCAGAGGTTTTAGAAACAGCGGACGGCTCTCTTGTTAGCTGTGTGTTCACAGTGTGGTAGGCTAAGATTTCTGGGGTTTGTGGAATGGATGGCTCAGGCTTAGTATAAGAGCTAAGCATGACAGAATGAAATATAAACAGAAAGTCAATGTATTGCCCAGGAACATGGGAATAAAATGAGATTATGATTGGATCAGAATGTTTATGTACATTACATACTGTTTGATCTCTGAGGGAAAAAACCCCTTTCCTCCGGTTTAGTTAATCTACAAAAGGATCCATGTGAAAAACAAAAATAGAACTTGAAGGTGCCATTGGGGTGGTTTTTTCTGATGTGTTGTGAAATCTTGGATGCATAGAAACATTTTAACTGCAATGACTCATTGCTATGGGATCCTGGGCGTTGTAGTTTTACAAGGTCTTTAGCCTTCTCTGCCAAAGACTAATGGGTGCTGGGTGGCTGTGAATTTTCCAGTCTGGGTGGCCATGTTCCAGAAGCATTTTCTCCTGACATTATGCCCACATCTATGACAAGTATCCTCAGATGTTGAAGCTTTAAACTACAATGTCCACAATTCCATAACACTGAGCCAGAGCAACCAAAGTGGTGTCAAAACTGCATTAATTCTATAGTGTAGATGCAGTCTGAGAAAATTATTTGCTTAGGTTTAATTCTTCTATAAAAGATCTTGTGATCCAGGTATAAAACAAACAAAACAAAACCAGATCCTGAAGCTGCTGTTGGTATAGTTTTTCTGCTGGCTTTTTTGCGGTCTTAAGTTTGGGGAACTTTCCTTTATCTTAAACTTTCTGTGTGCTTCCAAGCTTTGCCTTGTAAACCTTTCTGGCTTGGCTGTGATCTTGTATTCATGAGAGAAGTCTGTAGAATCTTCTCTTCTATTGCTTCAAAATGTTGAATGGTCTGACGTGGCATCAATTGTACTCCTAAACACTTTGCCTTTGAGCCGGGTTACCTGCTGTGGTTGATTTCTTCCTGTGAACACCAGGAAATTGGGGGAATTACTTTATCTGGAGCTGGGCAGGGATGTGGCTACGTGCGTCTTTCGTAAGTACGCCGTGATTAGGTAACGCCTGCCAATATCCAGGCTTGCACAGTTTCCCTGTGGCAGTTATGTAATAAGTGGTGATAGGAATGAGTGCCTTGCAGAGAGCTGCTGGGTAGCTTGGGGATTTGTGCTCATGTAATATTCCTCAGTGAATTATATCACTGAGCTTCACCTGTTGGTTTTGTGTAATATATTTTTGATGGGGGGTATTGATTTTCCTCCAGGCGTGGACAAGAAAATATGACTGAAGATGTGCTAACAAACCGATCACATGCCTATGGCACATGAGCTATCATTGGCATGTGATTGGTTTGTTAGTACTGTAAGGGGTCATATCTAACCTATATGAAATGGGAAAACCTTTTAATATCCATCTTGATTTCAAAGCTGGCTTTTCTTTTCCAATCACAACCTTTTTCCTGCCGTGTTGAAATATTTGAGCCATTTGCTTTCAGAATTGCTTATAAGAATAGCTTCCTTTGACACAAACCTTATTGAAATCTGAAATAGTAAGCAAATTGATAAAACCATGCCTTGTCTTATAATGCTAGTTCCTCTGCTTCTTTATCCTGCTTTTTTTTTTTTGGCTCTGGGGAAGGGTTTGGTCTTCTATGGCTCCTTCCTCTTCTCAAGGAAATGAGGCACTTCACTGGAAGAAGCCTGGATAGTTAAACCAGTTTCGCTTCCTTTCCTTTCCCCAAAAGCAGCTGATGATGCATTTCCCCCGTGTTGTTTCTCCTCCGGAAGTGTTCTCCATTCCTATCTTTTCCTTAAACTGTGATCATGTGAAAATGATGGTGGTCTTTCTCTTTAGAAATTTCCTTTTGCAGTGTGTTCCCCATCCAAATAGTTTATTTTTTGTCAAAGTTTACTGGTTCACACATTAGTGTGGCCACTTTTCTAGGAATCGTCATGGTAAAAGCCTAGAAAGAGGAGCTTATTTTTGAAAGAACGGGAATATTGTCATGGTTTTGTCGAAGGCTTTCATGGCTGGATCACTGGGTTCTTGTGAGTTTTCCGGGCTGTATGGCCATGTTCCAAAAGCATTCCCTCCTGACGTTTCGCCCACATCTATGGCAGACACCTTCACAAGTTGTGAGGTCTGTTGGAAACTAGGCAAGTGGGGTTGATATCCCTGTGGAATAATGTCCAGGGTGGGAGAAAGAACTCTTTATCTGTTTGAGGAAGGTGTAAATGTTTCAATTGGCCACCTTGATTTGCATTTAATGGCCTTGCAGTTTCAAGGTCTAACTTCTTACTGCCTGAGGTAATCCTTTGTTGGGAGATGGTTAGTTGGTCCTGATTGTTTCTAGTCAGGAATTCCCATGTTTTTTTTAGTTTTGTTCTTTATTTACTATTACAGTTTTAGAGTTTTAAATACTGGTAGCCAGAATTTGTTCATTTTCATGGTTTCTTCTTTCATGGATTCCATCGGGCAATAAGAAGCCAGACCTTGAAACTGCTATGCCATTAAATGCTAAATACTGTTTTAACTGTGGGAATGTACATGATGCATTTTAATGTTAATTGTATTTTAATGTGTTTTAATTCTAGTTGTATTTTAATGTATTTTAATCTTAACTGTTTTTAATATATGTATATTGTGTGGCATCGAATCGTTGCTGTTGTTAGGCCGCACTGAGTCCCCCCTCGGGGGTTGAGAAGAAGCGGGGTATAAATGATGGAAATAAATAATAATAAATAAATAAATAATCAAGGTGGCCAATTGAAGCAATCATACCTACCTCAACCAGAGAAGAATTCTTTCTCCCTCCCCGGACTATTCCACAGATATATAAACCCCATTTTCTAGTTTCCAACAGACCTCACAACCCCTGAAAATGCCTACCATAGATGCAGGTGAAATGTCAGGAGATAATGCTTCTGGAACATAGCCATACAGCCCGGAAAACTCACAACATCCCATTGTCCTGGTTCACTTTGAAATTAACGTCAGCATTCTTCTATACCAGAGAAGCTGTATGTATAACTCACCCTCTTTGAAAGGAGATAGACAAGAAGCTGAATTCCATCTGTCATTGAACTGTCCTGAAAATCAGTTGGATTGTGTAGGGAGAGACTTGATAGGTGTTGAGCTGCTGGGACCGGCAGATGGCGGGATAAATAGTGCCTCAGAAAAGGAACAGCTAAAGTGAAGCTTAGCCCTTGACAAGAGATGAGTAGCTCCAGAGAGCAAGATGGCAGTAGGAGTAATCCATCAGGTCAAGGCCCCATTTGCCAGAACATTTATAATTAGAAGTGGGCAGTGCCTGGATTAAAACGTCATTCGCTGTTGTGCTTAAAGCAGGAGTGACTAACATCCCGTCTGGAGAATGCCAAGGTACCTGCAAGTGATGGGCTTCTCAGGGAATGGCCCAGATAGAGAGGATTGGCTCTCGTTTGACCTTTTAGGTCCAGGAAAAGAAGCTGAGAATGTAGAGTTTGGAGGAAATAATGAGACTCCATCTGGGTCAAGACAGGCAGTGAGTTAAGGACTGCAAATCATGAGGAACGAGAGAATATTAGGACTGGGTATGAAATGTAGAACAGTTTCCAACAAGACTAGCTGATAGCTAAAGATCTAATGGTGCCTTTCTTGGGGCATGTCTCATTCAATGACTGCATCATCCAAGACTATGTCATTTTGGCCAAAATATAGACTTGGCTATCTATCCTGGTTATTACTGGGACAAAGAAAAGATAGGAATAAAGAGGTGACCACTAGACACTGAATGTAATGTGGTCAGATGACACTTGGGATCCAATTCTGGGCACCACAATTGAAGGGAGATGTTGACAAGCTGGAATGTGTCCAGAGGAGGGTGACTAAAAGGATCAAGGGTCTGGAGATCAAGCCCTATGAGGAGCGGCTGAAAGAGTTGGGCATGTTTAGCTTACAGGAGATCAGGCTGAGCAGAGGCATGATGAGAGCCATGGATAAAGATGTGAGGGGAAGTCATAGGGAGGAGAGAGCAAGCTGGTTTTCTGCTGCCCTGGAGACTAGGATGCGGAGCAATGGCTTCAAACTACAGAAAAGGAGATTCCACCTGAATATTAGGAAGAACTTCTTGATGGTGAGAACTGTTCAGCAGTGGAACTCTCTGCCCCAGAATGTGGTGGAGGCTCCTTCTTTGGAGGCTTTTAAGCAGAGGCTTGATGGCCATCTGTTGGGGGTGTTTTGAATGCAATTTTCCTGCTTGGCAGAATGGGGTTGGACTGGATGGCCCAAAAGGTCTCTTCCAACTCTAGGATTCAAGGAGTCTATGATTGTTAAATTTAGAGCTCTGCTGTTGGAAATCTCTTTGGCATCATTATGGAAGTATTGGCCTAGTGCCTCCTCCTAGGCAGCCATAGAGTAGTATTCAAAATATTAGTGGATGTACAGTAGGGGAAAGGTTCTTTGGGAAGCTGGGCGGAGAGATAGTGACACAGGTCCTGCCTTTGCTGACGCTTGTGCCAGGGCCAAGTGTACGGGTTCGGAGCACTGGTCCATGTGCAGAGCCTGTTTTCCCAGGGCCTCAGTTATTGCTGCTCCTCTTCCAAGGCACTGCCCTAATTCTGCTCTGATTGTTTGCGGCAGGATGTCCCATTGAAGTATGTCTCTGATGTGGCAATCGTTGTAGAATGGTGTCGCCAGACGCTGAGGTTTGGACAAGTCTCAGTATTTGCAGCAGAGGGCAGCATTTCTCTCCAGAAATGCAGCACTGAACACACGGAACGACCTTTCTGTTTCAACCTGGCATCCTTAAGGGATATAGTAATCAGAGTGTCTGAAGGCATCAAGTAAAGTAGAGTGATTGGTGCAGGTGGCTGTGTGTCTTCAGCACCTCAACTTCTGAAAGTCAGAGGTTACCTGCTGTTTGTAAGAGCTGTAGAATTGTAGAATGAACATTTCTACAAGATGCTTAAGAGATCTTGATAGGACCACCCGGCATGAGAAGAGACAAAATTCTAAGCCACAGCAATAAAACAAACTAAAGACAAACAAAAAAATCACAAAAAAGTCTAAGTGATTAATCAAGAAAAGATGTTTGAAAAATGTATATTGTGTAGCAACAATGGTTTACATAACTCTGTTTACTAGGAAGCATCACAGCTCTACAATTGCATTAAGATCACATCTCTTCTTGTTCCAGCAAGGCAGCTAACCACCATATTTGAGGTCAAGAGAGCTCTTCAAAGCATGCTTTCCCATTTAAAGTTGGTATTTCTTATGTTCTTTGTCATCCCCATTCAGCCAGGAAGGGCTGTTTCCCAATGCACAACTCAGATACCTAGGCCAGTTAACTTTGAATATGGAGTGCAAATGTTTTGGAGCATGTGCTTCTGCAAGTCTTCTGATACTGTCTGAATTTGGAAGCTAAGAAAGGTCAGCCCTGGTTAGTACTTGGATGCAAGGCCACCAATTAATCCCAGGTGCTGTAAAATATATTTCATAGGAAGGCACAGGCCAAACTTTTCCTAGGTAAGATAAAGGTTTCCCCCTAACATTAAGTCCAGTCATGTCCAACTCTAGGGGGGTGGTGCTCATCTTCTTTTCTAAGCCGAAGAGCCGGTGTTGTCCGTAGACACTTCAAAGTTCATGTGTCCAGCATGACTGCATTGAGCACCATTACCTTCCCACCGGAGAAGTACCTATTGATCTACTCACATTTGCATGTTTTCAAACTGCTAGGTTGGCAGGAACTGGGGCTAACAGCGGGAGCTCACCTCACTCCCCAGATTCGAACCTGCAACCTTTCGGTAAGCAAGTTCAGCAGCTCACTGGTTTAACCCACTGCGCCACTGCCCCCCCCCCCGCCCCCAACCTTGCCTAGGAAAGCCCTATAAAATTGATGGAATTGCTGTCAATCAACAGGCGACTTGAATGTGCCCTCATGTACCCACAGACACATTTCTGCAAGTAAATCCCTCTTCTGTTTTCTTGGCTTCTCTGATTTATTGGAAATGTTTTGCTTCTTCTTTGCTGGGCTCCAGCTAGATTATCCCTCTTTGTTTGAAGAATGGATGAGCTTGTTGATTTTGGAGGTAGGAAGAAGCTGGAGGTCTTTTGGACCTGCAGAGCAAGCCAAAAGAACACTAGGATTCCACTCTTCTCTGGTTGCTTCCATTTGCTGTAGGGACGTATCCCTTGCCGATAAGGCAGCCGGAAGAGAGGAGGGGGAGAAGAGCCCCTTGTCGGTCTCCTGCTCCTCTTACGCAGCCGCTGTTGTACAACACCCCACTGTGTCTGAGCGGGTGAGCATGACTGGGAAGCATTACATAAGACCTGTGGATGGGAGGGAAAGCAACATAACAACCAACCGGCCTAGTCAGATGACCTGGTTATGGAAAGAATTTGTCCCACACTCCCTGGCAAGCGACACTTGCTCTGATTAAGGCTGACAGCCTGCCAAGATGAGGTGGGGAAAGGGGGAGTTAGTTTCCTAGAAGAGATGAGAAGGGGGAAGCTGGTAGGGGCACACAATGGTTAATTTGCAGTGTGGAGCCTGCGATGGAGAACAGTAGGTAGAGTTTCCTATTTTTCACCTGTCACCCTTGAGTCTTGGAACAGGGATAGGGATTTTCCTATTTTTCCCAGAACTTGCATTTTATGAACTCAAACTAATGTGGCAAGAAACATGCTTTTTACGGGTTTGAAATATGGAGGAAATAGTGAGAATCCTCCTTTTGTTTTGCTGTCCTGAAGATCTGTCTGTAATATTATGCTCCTGGAAAGTCATAAGGCAGTGTTTCTCAACCTTCCTAATGCCGTGACCTTTAATACAGTTCCTCATATCGTGGTGATCCCCAACCGTAACATTATTTTCGTTGCTACTTCATAACTCTAATTTTGCTACTTTTAAGAATCATAATGTAAATATCTGATATGCAGGATATATTTTCATTCACTGGACCAAATTTGACACAAATACCCAATACGCCCAAATTTGAATACTGGTGGGGTTGGGGGGATTGATTTTGTTATTTGGGAGTTGTAGTTGCTGGGATTTATAGTTCACCTACAATCAAAGAGCATTCTGAACTCTACCAATGATAGAATTGGGCCAAACTTCCCACACAGAATCTCATGACCAACAGAAAATACTGGAGAGATCTGGGAGGAATTGATAGCGATTTAGGAGAGATGTAGTTCACCTACCTCCGGAGAGCACTGTGTTCCTAAGACCATTAGAAATATGTGTTTTTGATGGTCGTTGGTGACCCCTCTGACACACCTCCCTAGGGGTCCCAACACCCGGGTTGAAGAACACTGACATAAGGACAGAAAGGTATCTTCCCATTCCTGCTGCACAGCAACTCTTCTAGAGACAAGTGTCTAATATTGGGAGATCCCTCTTGACCAGTTGCATTCATAGTCCCAACCCCTGTGAATTGGTCAAATCCTGTTCTAAAACCGCCCCAGTGCACCACGGTCTCTAGAATTTGTAGTACTAAATACCATTTTTGTGAGTTTTGAAAATTTGCATTAATCATAGCTTTCATGGGCACACATTAGAGACCTAGTGGAGGATGCTCTTATTGCTGCTGCTTGGCAACACAGGTGTTGGGCATGAGAGACTATAATAAGGGAGCAATTTGTGGTCCTACTGTTCCAAAATGATAAAGGCCGCCACAATGGAAGGCAGAGGGCCCTTTGTTAGAGAGTGTCAAGGTGTATGTGTGGCCGTGCTTTTTTGTTCAGAGAAAGAATGGTATCATAGGACACAGGTTTGCACCCCCCTTGTCCTGCAGCCTACACAAGCATAGATAATTGGTGCTAGACAAAAGCAAGTGGAAGATGACGTCCACTGAGCTTTTATTTCCCTGATTGAAGCTGGAGATCTATAATATTCTCAAAGTGTTCAGCCTAGAACTGAGTGCAGATAATCGTTAACTTGTATTTTCAGGACTGGCTTATATCTGCTGCTTGTCATAACCACTTGCAGCCATGTGCTTCATGCCCACCAGATTCTTATGTCTATTCATCTCATCGTTAAGATGGAAAGTTCAAGTGTTGGGTATCTTGAGGGGCAGGGTTGAAGAAGGTGTCAAGTGTGCATTGCATCTTGAACTCTGAGCCCTTGGTGGTGCAATGGGTTAAACCCTTGTGTTGGCAGGACTGAAGACTGACAGGTCGGAGGTTCGAATACAGGGCGAGAAGGTTGAGCTCCCCCTGTCAACTCCAGCTCCCCATGCAGGGACATGAGAAAAACCTCTCACAAAGATGGTAAAACACCAAAAACATCAGGGCATTTCTTGGGCAACTACCTTGCAGATGACCAATTATCTCACACCAGAAGCAACTTGCAGTTTCTCAAGTCACTCCTGACACACACACACACACACACACACACACACACACACACACAAACCCTCTTCTTTTGTACTCTTAAAATTCACTTGTAGAAAACTGCATAAAAAGCTTGCAACTAGACAGAAGACAAGTTGGAAAGCATGGGCTCAGTATAACAAGACTCTAAATTGGAAGTTCTTTCTCAGAGGCTTTGTTTACCTGAAGCTCACCTATAATATAGCTGCTTGACTTGTGGCCTAACCTAAATAACCTAACTTTGACTCACATTTGAGAATAACCTTGTCGTAGATTTGAGAATAAACATGCACACATCACAAGTGGAAATAATTTATGTTAGCTAATAAAATAATCACATAATGTCCCTAATTTTGAGGCATGTGTATGTAATTCTAGGCATAGTGTACAGGAGCATAACCAGAAGACATCCTCTCCTGATGTGTCTCTCAACAGAGTACACTCAAAAAATTACTGGGCTTTACAATTCACTTAGATCAGACATGGGCAAACTTGAACTCTCTAAATGTTTTGGACTTCAACTCCCAGCATTCCTAACGGCCTAAGGCCCCAACCTTTTCCCCCTCAGCCACTTAAGCTGTTAAACAAATATTGATCTTTTCCCCAGACACTGCTCAGGCAGATGCTGGAGTTGCCTTATCGCCAAGTAATAAGCTGAGAGGACCAGCTAATTCACACAGCTAGAGTCAATATTTTTGTACTTTTCATCCTTATTTTATTACAACTATGCATATATTTACATGCATTTCCTGCACTCCTCTCATATTATGGCAGGCTCCAAGCAACATGCTTGTCACACTGTGATGCCTTGTATTTGTGTTTTTGGTACTGAAAGTATTTAATATTGGCTCTTACCAGAATAGGATTGAATGGGTTTTTAAGCTCCATTCTGTTTTCTTTATTATTTCGGTTTGAGTTGTCATAAATGCTCCCCATGGATCATTGTCTCCAAATCCCTGCTCAGTTCGGGTTCTCCAGCTAAAGCAACCTCAGCAGCTAGCTTTCCAGCCTCTTTTTAAAAGATGTCCAAAGAGAGAAATCCTCTAGGTCAACATTTCTCAACCTGGAGGTTGAGACCCCTGGGGAGGTCGCGAGTGGGGTGTCAGAGGGGTCACCAAAGACCATCAGAAAGCATAGTATTTTCTGTTATTCATGGGAGTTCTGTGTGCCAAGTTCAGTTCTATCACTGGCGGAGTTCAGAGTGCTCTTTGATTGTAGGCGAACTATAAATCCCAGCAACTACAACTCCCAAATGACAAAATCAATCCTTGCCCCCACCCCACCAGTATTCAAATTTGGGCATATCGGGTATTTGTGACAAATTTGGTCCAGTGAATGAAAATACATTCTGCATATCAGATGTTTACATTACAATTCATAACAGTAGCACAATTACAGTTATGAAGTAGCAATGAAAATAATTTTATGGTTGGGGGTCCCCACAACATGAGGAACTGTATTAAGGGGTTGCATCATCAGGAAGGTTGAGTACCACTGATCTAGGCAAATGTGTTCTAAAAAATCTTCAGTTGAAATCTATCCTCTTGTGACTTCAATTCTAGACTTCCCTTTGGTTCTTCCATATGTTTCTGTCTTGAATTGGACTTTCTATGTGTTCAGTACTGGAAATGGCATCACTGCTCTCTCTTTTGTCTAGTTCCTGTCAAAGATTGGAGAACAATTCAGTGGAAATTGTGCCACCCTTTAAATGTTGGGAAATGTTGGTGTATTACTAACTGTAATGTTTACTTTACCCCTAGCAGATGCTAGGTATTGTAGAAAACATATATGTGGCACTTCCCATTAGAGCACAATGCCAGTGTGCACTAACTAAATGGAAGTGAAGGGAGGAGAAGTAGAGCATGAAAAAAGGAACAGAACATGGAAAGAGTGGGAAATCCTAATAGTTTCTTTGAACTGTGCGTCCTTCCCTGCTAGGGTTTGATGCCTGACTTCTTTCAGCAGCATATGAGGCTTGCCAATTGCCAAGGGACCATGCAGGGAGGGATGCAGGAGTGCGCATGAGCATATTCCCGCACCCCTCCCTGCATGGTCCCTTGGTAAATGGCAAGCCTCTGGTAGTGATTATGCAGTCGGCATCGCACTCCCTGATTGGCCCAGCCACTGGCCAATGAGGGCTTCCTAGGGACTGTGGCAGCACCACAGTACACGTGCGAGCGGGGCGTGCAACAGGGGTTTGCTGACATCACCAGGCTCACTTGGCCAGGGCTGCTCCGCCTCCTAGTACTTATACAGTGCGCCCCGCTTCCTTGTTTAAGAGCCAGATGCACTTCCAAAGGGAAGGCTAACCTGAGCCTGCCTGTCCGCGGCACCTTGCTTTGTTCTTTCCAGGAGGATGTATTGGGTCAGCAGCAGCAACAGAGTCTCCACTGGCTGGTCAAGGAGAAGCGGAGGCCAGTTCTCCCCGTCCCAGGCCTGTGTGGGCTAAGCCACCAGCACTTCTGGTGAGTAGATTCATAGACTCCTAGAGTTGGAAGAGACTCCTAGGACCATCTGCCCCAACCTGTTCTGCCATGCTGAAACTCCAAGCCCTTCTGACAGATGGCCATCCGGCCTTTGCTTAAAAACCTCTGTCACACTCCAAGACAGCATATTCCACTGCTGCATAGCTCTTAGGTTTCAGATTTTCCCCCTAGGATTTAAGGAAAATCTCTACCTGTAGTTTGGATCCATTGCATGCTTGGTTCCATCTACACTGCAGTTCAGTGCAGTTAAACTGCATTACAGTAGAGAATGCTCTTCCAGCATTCTGTACTATCCAATGCAGTCTGCCTCCCGCCTGAATCCATAACTGTTTCAATACGTTGCAATGTTTTGGTGCAAAATTCGTAAATACAGTCATTACTACATAATGTGTACTGTGTATTAAACTGCTTTTTCTGTCGATTTGTTGTAAAACATGATGTTTTGGTGCTTACTTTGTTCAATCATAATTTAATTTGACATTTAATAGGCATTTCCTTAATCCCAGTCCTATTCTGCCGGCCCATTTATGAGACTACTGTATATGGCAGTGTGTAAATGGGGCTCTACTCTCCAGAGCAGCAGAAAATGGCTCTCATGTTCCCTCCTAAACTTTTCTCTAAGGAAAACATACGTATCTCCCTACATACAACCTAGCGGTGGCACTCTTTACTTCTCCCATCTTTTTTGCAAAGGTTGCCTCCTCTCTTTTCCATGCATGGCTTGGCTCCCTTAGGCCCCACCTAAAAGCTTCCACAGCTTCGGTCACGTGTGCCATCTCTGAACAGAACGTTCTCTGAGTTGGAAGGAGGCTTGGTAATCCGGCTTGCTGTGCCCTGGCAGTGTGGGCGGGCTCTCGGCGGTGGCACATGAGTTTACATGTGCTGCCAGCAGAAAGGGGGAGTGTCCTTTTTTCTGAGTCAGAGAACTGCTGGGCAGCTTTATGGAATGCAGTGGGCACAGTGGAATGAGCCTGCTCATCCCAATCTGGATTTTTGAGATTATGATAGGTGTGTTTCACAATCGTCGACACTTGCTGTGCTTCTTGTGCTGATCCTTGTATGCTGCTTTGCTGGAGATGGGGCCAAAATGTGAGGCACCTCTTTTCATTTCTTTCTCCTTCTTTTGCATGGGGTGACGAAAGATTTTAAGGCAGATATTGGGAAACTATGATGACTGGCTGATCTCTTTATACTTGTGTGTGTGTCAGAAGCAACTTGAGAACAATCTGGTGTGAAAGAATTGGCCGTTTGAAAGGACGTTGCCCAGGAGATGCCCAGATGTTTTTGATGATTTACCATCCTTGTGGTAGGCTTCTCTCGTATCCCCGCATGGGGAGCTGGAGCTGACAGAAGGAGCTCATCCAAGCTCTCCCCAGATTAGAACCTCTGACATGTTGGTCTTCAGTCCTGCTGGCGCAAGGGTTTAACCCATTGCGCCACTGAGGGCTCATTATACTAGGGCAGTGGTTCTCAACCTGTGGGTCCCAAGGTGTTTTGGCCTACAACTCCCAGCCAGTTTACCAGCTGTTAGGATTTCTGGGAGGTGAAGGCCAAAACATCTGGGGACCCACAGGTTGAGAACCACTGCACTAAGTGGAAAATAGTGGGGAACCTTGAAATCATGTCCACACTGTGAAACAGCATTTCTCATTCAGGCACCCTCCAGATGTGTGGGCCCCCATCACGTCTGGATGAGAGTTGTAGTCCAACACATCTAGAGCATGTTGCCTATTTATTTGGGTTTGTATGTCTGGCTTTGCATTTGCTGCTGAATATTACTAAAGCATTGCTTCTTCTTGCTGAGGGGTTCTGTGAAATCCTAAGGGTGGCTTCGGAATGGCTTTAGGTTGTAGGTTGACCCTGAGGAGAGGTGTGTCTTGTTTGCTGTCACATTCTCCCCACCTCACAAGGCTTTTATTCTGACAAAGTTGTAATTTATTTTTTAATATGCAAAACCTCTTGCTGCAGGGTTTACAGTGAGCCCTTGGTATCTGCTGGAGTTTAGCTCCAGGAACCTCCCTTTAATTCTCTGTGGATATGATAGTACGTCATAGTCTTAATAGGAATGCCTCTTCGTATTTGCAAAACTGCCCTCTGGCTACCTCCAGGCTGTTGAGCCCTGTCTCAACTGGGTCTGAGTATTGTTTGCATCTCTACATTTAGCTTAGATTATAATTTGTTCCTGCTGCACTTCTACTTCCACATTTTTTGGCCATGAGCTCCTGGCTTTCTGGTTCCTAGCAACTCCTCCTGTAAGTTATGTAGCTTGTTTGCATTGAGAAGCATGTGATAATGATCCCCTTGTGCCATGAAAACTTGAGCTTATTCCTGCAAAATAAATTATGGCAGAAGGCATTTCCCTGGATCTGAGATATATTGGTCCAAAATGATGGTTTCGTTGTGCTGAAACAGATTTATGCTGGATTATGTAGTGCAGGCATGGGCAAACTTCGGCCTTCCAGGTGTATTGGACTTCAACTCCTACAATTCCTAACAGCTGGAAAACTCACAGCTGGGTTGCTGTGAGTTTTCCGGACTGTCTGGTTATATTCTAGAAGCATTCTCTCCTTACATTTCGCTCACATCTGTGGCAGGCATCCTCAGAGGTTGTTAGGTCTGCTGGAAATTAGGGAAGTGAGGTTTATATATCTCTGGAATGTTCCAGGTAGGAGAAGAAATCTTTCCTGATTGAGGCAAGTGTGAATGTTGCAATTGGCCACCTTGATTAGCACTGAATGGCATTGCAGCTTCAAGACTAGCTGATTTCTGCTTGGGGAATCCTTTATTGGGAGGTGTCTGGGCATGGACATTCCACAGGTATATAAATTCCACTTGTCTAATTTCCAGCATAACCTCACAACCTCTGAGGGTGCTTGCCATAGATGTGGGAGAAACGTCAGGAGAGAATGCTTCTGGAATATGGCCATACAGCCCTTAAAACTCACAGCAACCCAGTCCATATGTTGTTGGCAAAAGCAATCTAATAAGGAGTGCTTCTTAAAATAAGTATCTTAAGCATAGATTTTGAGGCAAGGGGCACCTGTCTTAGCTGGCCGACCCCCGGATGCATTGGCTTTGCTGTAAGTCCTTTGTACACGAGGATCTGTTCTGTATTTAGGATTAAAAATAGCAAACAGCCAAAATTAGAAGGTGTAAATATAGAACAGCTAAGACAATAGCGAATCAGGCTAATTAATAGACCTTTCTGAGGAACAGCAACACTGTGTGTTCAGGGTGGGAGGAGGAAGGATTTAATAGTCCTTTTTCTAAAGCCGTGGGAATAGACCTCTATGCTTTAAATGGGGGCTCAGGAGAATTTAGATTTAATTAACTATCTAGTACTTTAAAACCTCTCTCCCATTGCTTGGAGATAGAGATGGGAAGATGGAGGGATCTGGGCCATGGTTGCCATGCCAACTCCTCGTAAACGTTTCTGGGGTAGTACGATTGCCTTTGGATGTTTTGCCTATGGAATTTAGTTTAATAAATGATGCAAAACATGTACATTTAAATATCTTTTTTCATGCAGTAGGTTTTTTTCCCGATACCTGGGGATAGGATTTGGTGTGCAGTGTTTTTATTTTGTTCTATTGACTTGAAACTGAGGTGTAGCACTAGGGGGAAATAAAACAGAATAAATAGTTGTGTACTCTAAAGTAGGATCTGCATACCATTAATAGACAAAAAGATGTGGTGCAGAAAGGACTTTCCTAAAACAAATAGAATGTTTTTTCCCCATGCTCTTCTGGTTGAAAAGGGCCAGTGTGTTGAAAAGTCACTAAGTCACACTAAATGACAAAACATTTTACCCACCCAGGGAATGGTAGCCTGAGTATATCATTACTCCAGGAGGTGCTAGAATAACAAAAGTAAAACCGAAGCTGAGAACGACACCCAACTTCTGTAAATGAAAACAAAGCCATCTAAAGGAGTTTCCAATCTCTTAATGTCCTTACTAATGCCACCCAGTGATGAAGAAGAATTTAAGAGGCAGGAAGCAGCCAGGCTTTCCTCCCTCAGGCAGGAAGCAGCCAGGCTTTGAAGCTGCAAGGCCATTCAGTGCTAATCGAGGTGGCCAATTGCAACATTCACACTTGCCTCAAGCAGACAAGAGTTCTTTCTCCCACCCTGGACATTCCACAGATATATAAACCCTACTTGCCTAGTTTCCAACAGACTTCACAACCTCTGAGGATGCCTGCCATAGATGTAGGCAAAACATCAGGGGAGAATGCTTCTGGAACATGGACATACAGGCTAAAAAACTCCCAGCAACCCAATTTAAGTGCTAGCTTTCCACTTACAGTCAGTCCCAACACACTAACCATTCCTGGTAGTGTTCCCTCAAAACCCTTTGTGTTTATTTGTGTGTTTAAAAAATATTCATTCGTCGTGACTTTTTGGCGTTCTACGCTTGGCAGAGCCCTGCCTGGCTGCTCTAGATTTAGCAGGGAAGGAGCATTGCGTGTCTTGGCTGTGCCTTCTCTTCTGCCTGAGCCTAAATATTTATTTTTCCTTTCAACTTTCTTTCCAGAGAGGCAGCAACATGCAGAAGGCAGCAGTGAAAAGCAAGGGGTGCTTTCACACTTGCCAAGGGGTCCCATTTTTTTGTTTTGATCTGCTGGCCTTTGCAATATGCCTTGGGAACAAGGATAATGGGATATGAAAGAGCAAAACGATGCTGAAATAAAAAAGGCTTAGAAGATCTAGTTGGAAGGGTATGAGTCAGAATTCAGAAATATAACAAAAGGAGATGGGAAATGAAAAGTTCTTAGGAATTGCAACATTCACACCTACCTCAAACAGACAAGAGTTCTTTCTCCCACCCTGGACATTCCACAGATATATAAACCCCATTTTCCTAGCTTCCAACAGGCCTCACAACCTCTGAGTATGCTTGCTATAGATGCAAGCAAAACGTCAGGAGATAATGCTTCTGGAACATGTCCAGACAGCCTGGAAAACTCACAGCAACCAGTGATTCCGGCCATGAAAGCCTTCGACAATAACTTGTCTTTCCTTTATCAATCAGGCTGGGAGGCACTGGCATTTGTGTTGATCTTTCCCCATCATTCGTTCTCCCAAAAGAGAGAAGGGCTGATCTAAGTATCTGGTTCCAAAGCTTAGACAAATTATTTTCTGAAGCTCAAAATGAATGAAGGTTCAGATGCCACCTGAACATTAGGAAGAACTTCCTAACTGTGAGACCTATTCAGCGGTGGAATTCTCTGCCCCGAAGTGTGGTGGAGGCTCCTTCTTTGGAGGCTTTTAAACAAAGGCTGGATGGCCATTTGTTGGGGATGCTTTGAACGTGATTGTCCTGCTTCTTGGCAGAGGGTTGGACTGGATGGCCCACAAGGTCTCTTCCAACTCTATGATTCGATGATTCTATGCTTTCCCTATAACTTATCAACGCTTTGTGAAATCCTTAGACCATGTTTGCTGCATTATTATCAGAGGACCACTTAATGCTTCAGATAGCAAGACAGAGAAAAATATTCATACATCTCATTGCTTAGCAATGGGTTTTGGTTTCAGGCTGCTGCAGCAGACACTTGATGCTTGTTGAGTGACTTATTCATTGACTTGGCAGAGAGATCCTGTCTCGGGTTCCGCATGAAAGATTTGCCACAAGAGGTGATCAGGATAGCTTTTCTCATGTTTCAGGCTCAGTATCCAGAAGCACCATACCACGACGTTTGATGCAGGCTCTAGCAGTTCATTTCATAACATACTTGATGCCATATTTGCTGCTGAATGATTCTTACACTTTGTTTTCTCCTCATCTCTCTTCCCTTGTAGGTATTTCCTAAGCTGTCTTTCTCCTTTGACCGAACCTCTGTTTGGATAACGCAAGCTAAAGAGAAGTACTCTTCAGGTACGCCCAAAAAAGCCTTCTGCTTCAGCAGCTCGTGAAATCACAACCTTTCCCCTACAATTCCCTCCGTTTCCTTGAAGTGACCCCCATGCCCTAAAACTTATCATGACCACTGGCTGCGAGCCTGGGCAAGGCCCCTTTGAGGGCGGTGGAGGCAGTGGAGGATGTACTTCTGGAGCCGCCCGGAGAACCAGGCCCCAGCGAGGGAGTGAAGCCCAAGGCCAAGCCAACGATGACATGGACATCAACAGCAATGGCTCCAGTGGCAATGAGTCCCATGGTGACTCCCACAGTAGTTCTCGCAGCAGCGGCAATGGCAAAGACTCAGCCCTGCTGGAAACCACTGAAAGCAACAAGAGGTACGTACTATGCATTGAAGTTAGAGATGTGTAGATACTGAGAGTAGGGCTGACCTCCTTCAGGAAGCTGAGTCTAGTTGCAACTGTCCTATGAAGGTTTAGGAGCTTCCTTGCTTTTCAGAATAACAATCTTTTAAAAACTGGCCTTGTTGGGCTGGGATCAAGTCTTCTCAATTGCAGTTGGCTTCCTCATCAGGTTTTTCTACTACAGTAGAGTCTCGCATATCTGACTTTCGCTTATCCGACATTCTGTCTTATTTGACGTTGCCCTTTTCCTCCAGCATTTCCCCTTTAATTAAAAGAGCACTCCCCAACTCTCTATTACCAATAAGTGAAAAAGGCAAGACGAGGAGGAGGGAAAAGAGGCAGGACCGGAAGCGTCCTCCCTCTTTCCCGGTGCGATTTCCACTTCCTCTTCTGCATCTGGGCACTTCCTTCTGGGCCACTCTAACCCTGTGTTGCCTTAACCCTTTGAATGCATGTTGCTAGTATTCTAGGTGTTGGATGGGTAACAGTAGGAGACTCCGTATTATCTGACATTTTCATTTATCCAACGTTCTGCCGTTCCTTTTATGTCGGATAAGCGAGACTCTACTGTACTTGGTTCTGTGTTTACCTCCCCTGGCCCTAGGGCTATTCAAAAGGGTTGGATGGCAACTTCCCCAGCTATCATGACCCAACTGGAGAGGATGGGGGTTGTCAAGCAACATACCCAGAGGGCACCAAGTGGGACTGTTGTGAATAAAGAGCAATTTGTTTGCCCTATAGTTGGTTGCTCCACCAGTGGGTTTATTGTGTTAGTATACATCCTTTCGGTTGTCACACAACATACTTAAGGAAGCTGTGCAGATGGGCTATATCAACCTGTGTGCTCTGCATCTCTTCTCAGCTCCAACTCCCAAAGCCCATCTCCTCCCAGCAGCTCCATTGCGTACAGTCTTCTTAGTGCAAGCTCTGAGCAAGACAACCCATCAACCAGTGGTTGCAGGTAAGCAAGGATTTGGCAAGCAGGGGCTGGAAGGGAGAGACATACTCATATTATCTTGGGAGGCTGTCTTTAGATACGGGGAACAAAGTCCACCAAATGCTTCAGAAGCAACAACTGCAATATTTTCTGTGTGAGGAGGTGACCCGGGCAGATGGGTGATCACCTTTGGAATATATTTCCATTTTCCAATGTTATTTCCTTTGAATTTAAACATACAGGAAATACATACAATTCAGAGTCTGTTGGGAAGAGGAAGTGTCTCTCACACATAGATCACCCAGCTCAAATTGGATTGGGGAAAGTGTTGATCTATCAGTTTTGTTTGTATCGACTGGCATTTTGAAAATAGATCAAGCCAACACATTTTGAATTGATTCGGTTTCTTTCTAAACCAGGCCCTTGGGGAAGGGGTGTGCGTACATGTGTATCAATAGAGAAGCAGGGAGGGACTAGAGGAGATCAATTTGGCCCATCGGTGGGACCACTCTAGGGGGTCTTGGTTGGCTATTGCACCAAGCAGGTCTTGAGATGTGTATTTCTATCCATGCCACTGCAGCAGTGAGCAGTCTGCACGGGTGAAGGCCCAGAAGGAGCTCATGAAGGCCCTGAAGGAAATGAAGATCCGGCTGCCCTCTGAGAAACGCAGCAAGGGGAAGTCGGGGACTCTGGCCACTCTGCAGTATGCCCTCTCCTGCGTAAAACAAGTCCAAGGTAGGTCCTGTGGTCTGTGTCTTAATGTTTATAATGGTTGGAAAGTACTGACTTCTTTGCCAGGTGCTTTAGTAGGAATATGAGAGCCCAGGGGTCACCTTTCCTCGGTTTCAGTGCTTTCTCCTTGGATTGGCCAGAACTTCTAAATTACTGTCAAGAGGAATTTTTCATTAACAACTCCGCTGGTGTGACAGCACCTTAATTTAGGGAAAGTATTAGTTCCAGTTGCTTCTTTTTATTATAAAGATAACATACAGTTTAATGCAAGACTGTTTGGGCTTCTTAACAAAAGACCTTCCTCATAAATGCACAGCAGAGTAAATTAGCAGCAGCAGCGTGACTCAGCACCAGTAGCCCAAAGTGCTAAAAAGAACAAAAACACCCAGACCAATGTAATCTCTCCCATAGGAGGCTTTTCTTTATAGCAAAATAATATGGTTGTGCTATTTACAAGAACAAGGTTTCCATGACCCAAAGTCCAACCTTCACGCTGGAGCGTCACACTCGAGGCCTTCTCACTGGAGCGTCACAGGCGAGGCTTACTTCACAATCAGGCCTACTAACAATGAGGCCTATTCTCCCACTGATGTGATCTCTCACACAAAGAGGTTTCTCTCATACAGAGATTTACCTCGCACTCCTCAGGACAACACTATCTTTGGCCCACTAACTCATAACAGGCTTTGGCCTATTAACTCTTTCGGTGCTTGACTTACCCTTTTGTGATCAAAAATACCCAGTTAATTTTTAATATTTCTGACAATATATTTAGCATGGGTTCAAGTATTTCAGTTGAATATGAAATCACCTAATCTATCTGCCCTGTTTGAATAGTGTTACAGGGTAAGGATGTTTTGATCTTGGATGCTCTGGCACGCTAGTTGATCCCTTCTTCCCTCTTCTTTAGCGAGCCAGGATTACTATCAGCAATGGACCATTGATGACAGTCATCCTTGCAATCTGGACATGTCTTCTTACACTATCGAGGAGCTCGAAAACATCACTTCAGAGTACACACTCAAAAACCCAGTGAGTATTTGGTGTTGCGTTTTGTTGATTTCTGTGTACCTATCTGCGCACTCTTGCATCTGCCACTAGAAATTCTTTTCTCTGGTGAATCCAGTGTAGATTTCCATGACTCACTCTGGAAACCCATGCTCCCCCCTCCAATAAAGAGAGTCCTGCACCCTGTAAGCATCTTACCATCTGTAGAGAGACCAGCCAGAAGTTGATGGGATGCTCACAGGCGCAGGGCCATTCTCCATGGTTTCTTCCTAGTTTATGACAACCCCAGATATTCTGCTTCCATTTAACCTGTTGTGGTTAGTAGTCACTGGTTGGCATTTGCCTAGTATTCAGGACAAGCTGGGTGTTTGCTCTTTGTTGTTATATATTTAAATCAAGGCTGTGGAGCTATTAGTACTCTGAATGTTTATCTTTTGAATGATAAACTCGTGTAAGCAATGACCATTGATTGTTAGATATGACAGATGGGAGTCCAAAACATATGGAGGTTCACTGGTTATCCACCTTTGCCTGAGATTATACCAGTAGTCCCTTAACCTATCCCACAGATGTTTACATTTCTGTTGTAGCTCTTATGTACCTTCAAACAGACTGCCATTTATGGTGACATAGAGGCTTTGGGGGCAGATGTATGCCTTCCTCTGAAGCTAGGGAGTGTGACTTCCCCCTTGGCCACATACAGCAGGGGTTTGAATTCTGGCCTCTCAGGGTCCTACGCCAACATTTGGAGGGATTGATGATTCTCTCCTTAGAGTGGCTCCCATGATTTTAAACTTTCTTTTTCCCCCTGGAAGGATACCTTTTCCGTGGCCGTCTCTTTCATCACGGGGAAAATTGTCTACATCTCGGATCAGGCAGGCTTCATCCTCCGCTGCAAGAAGGATGTCTTCAAGGGGGCAAAGTTTGCAGAGTTCCTGGCGCCACAAGATGTCAGCATCTTCTATGGATCCACTGCGCCATACCACTTGCCCTCCTGGAGTGCCTGCACTTCTTCCAGTGAGTGTCTCAGCTTTTACTGTGACTTTTAAGCAGAGGCTAAATGGACATCAGCTGACCATACGAACTGACTCTGGCACTTTATGTCACTTGGAATTCAGCATTACCCATTTTAATGGCCATCTTTGCGGTTTTAATATCTTACCTAATTTGAGTTGGGTTTTATTTTTGTAAGTTTTGCTATGTTTTGATATTGTGTTATTTTAATGTTAATATTAATATATTTTACTTGTATTTTATGTGTTTTGTAGCACTAATATGTGCTTTTTGTAAGCCAAGCCCCTTTGGGAGATGAAGGTGGGATATAAATAAAGTTGTTGGTTTAAAAAAATATTATTATTATTTTACTGCAGCGGTTCAAATCTGGGGAGTGGGGTGAGCTCCCACTGTTAGCCCCAGCTTCTGCCAACTTAGCAGTTCGAAAACATGTAAAATATGAGTAGATCAATAGGTACCGCTTCTGCAGGAAGGTAATGGTGCTCCATGCAGTCATGCCAGCGACATGATCTAGGAGGCGTCTAAGGACAACACTGGCTCTTTGGCTTAGAAATGGAGATGAGCACCACTCCCCAGGGTCAGACATGGCGAGACCTTTCCCTTTCCCTATACAAGCTGGTCTGTAGCCCAGAGTGGCAGGCAAGGTATCTCTTTATGAGAACCCTCCTTGCGGTATATTTCTCCGCAGTGGTTTCCACTCCAAGGGCTACAGAGAAAAGATGCCCCAGAGTCCAGTTGGTAGAGAGACCCCCTCTCCCAACTAATAAGCAGTGAAGGGAGGCACATATTTTAAATATACTGTGTGTGTGTGTGTGTGTGTGTGTATATATATATATATATATATATACATACACACACACACATATATATATATTCATCAGTTCATGAAACAGCTGAACCGTGTGTGTGTGTGTGGAATGCTAATTTTAGAGACAGGACTGTTTTTGTATTTATTTCAGTTGGTCCTTACTCTTCCATCTTAATCTTTTCCCCTAGCTGCTGGAGTAATGGATTACACTCAGGAGAAATCTGTCTTCTGTCGTATCAGGTGAGTTTTGTTTTCATCAGACCCTTTGCTCATGTTCGTAACCTTAGAGAAGGCAGGGTTTGAACTTTGCATGTGGCAGATGCAGCCTGGTTTTTTAGAAAAATGATCCTGATCAAAAAATTAACAAGATAATGACTATAGCTAGAAGAGCTCTAAGAATTTTCTGGAGTCTTAAAAGCTTTGCAGAGAGGATAAATTTAGCCAAAGGCCACCAAGAGAAGATGCCCCTGAGTCCAGCTGGGTAGAGAGACAGCCTCCCCACTAAATAGCTGGTGAGAAGGCGGAACAGCTCCCCTCCCCTCCTTCCTCTTCTGTGGATGTCTGTGGCATACTCCGAGCCCTGGGAGGTGGGTGGAAAGGATGGCATGGCGGGCAGCGAATGGATATTGCCGTCCACATTCCCCAACCACCCCTGGTCTGTTGCTGTTCTGCTCCCTCCTGGTTGTCCTGGTCTCCTCTGGCCTCTGGTCTTATTGCAGGCATTTGTTTCTCAGTGGAGGCTACGAGAGTGGGCGTGAGCTGCGCTACCACCCTTTCCGGCTTACCCCATACCTGACCAAAGTGTGCGACTCCGACAGCGCCGAGGGACGGCCATGCTGCTTGCTCATCGCGGAGCGCATCCATTCGGGCTACGAAGGTAAGAGAGAACCAGCATTTGTCTTGTGTTTGTGTGCATGAGAGAGAAGGTGAATTTGTATTGGACCCTCATAAAAGCACAGCAGACTAACTTATCAGCAGCAGTGTGACCCAGTACCAGTAGCCCAAAGTGATAAAAAGAACAAAAAACACACAGACCAATGTTATCTCTTCCATAGGAGGCTTTTTTAAATAGCAAAATAATATTGTACTATTTACAAGAACTAGGTTTCCATAGTCTCTATCATGAGATGACGCCACTATTTGGTAAAAGTAGAAGGAAGCAGGAAAAGAGGAAGACCACATTCCAGATGGATTGACTCAATGGCTGATCTGAGTTTGCAAAATCTAAACAGGGCCATTGATGACCCAGGGCTCTGAATCTTTCATTCTTAGGGTTGTCCTCTAAGTTGGAGCTGAGTTGACGGCATGTAACAATCGTCCCACCTCAGTTGGTTTTGTGTCAGTTTCTGATAGAGGGTGTGGTTGGAAACACATGCCATGCCAACACCTTGCACTTTACTGCCTCTTCTTTCTTTGTCCCTCCTTAACTACTCATTTCAGCTTATAACAATTTTTGTTAATTGGAGCCCAACCAGGAATCATGTTTCCTTCATGTACTATTGAGTGTGACCACAAGATGGCATGAGAGAGTGACATTTATTTATTTATTTATTTATTATTGTTTTGATTTGTATACCGTCCTTCCGAATTTGGCTCAGGACGGTTTACAGTGTATCAACCAATAACAATTACAGAATACAGAATGATGGACTAGATGGGCTGAGGTCCGATTCAGCATGGCTCTTCTTATGTTCTTATGTTCTTAATTAAAACAATCCAGGAATACAGTAAAATCATAAACGACTAACATAGAATTAACAGTGTGTACTCAACCAAAGTGGTTAAAGGTTAAATGCCTGAGACTGGACTTCCTGATATAGGGAAAACTCACAAGGTTTTTAATTGTTGAGAAGTCAGTATATCAAAGATATATCTAGAAAGTTTGCAGAGTTATCTAACAATATGGAAGAGGGTAACAATATTTTTAAAGTGTAACTCTTAGTCTCTGGTTCCTGGAATTGCTTGCTTGAAGTATATTGTGTTTTTATTCTCCAGCCCCCAGAATTCCTCCAGATAAGAGAATCTTCACCACCAGACACACCCCCAGTTGCCTATTTCAGGATGTGGATGAGCGGTAAGGATCTGGATTCAAAGGAAAAGGATAGGGTGATGTGTAGAGGGGAGTGAGAGGACCAGGCAAACGGTTCAAGCTTGTTCTTTTGGCTGTGAAGAAGTTCAGTGGGTACATTTTCCCCTGTGCTGGAGAATGTCTCCTAAATAAGAATTTCAAATTTCATGGGAACACAAGGGGTTGTGCATCTGTTATTTGCCAGGTTTTTCTTCCAATGTCAGGTTTTGGGGAAATAATTTGATATAGACCCCAAATTTATGCTTCCTGTTCCTGGATCTGCTTCTCTTGAATTGTATGAGTGGATTGATCCACTGCTTTAGAGCCAGATGTTAACAGCAGCTCTGTGGAAGCTACCGCTTGCTTGCTGACTTCTGACAGCTGGCTTCTCCTCTTCCTTTTCAAAGAGCTGCTCCTCTGCTAGGCTACCTCCCTCAAGACCTGATTGGAACCCCTGTCCTTTTCTACGTACATCCTGAGGATCGGCCTCTCATGCTGGCTATACACAAAAAGAGTAAGTCTAAAACAAAGCGGAACTCAGCAGGTTGGGGGAGAGTGGCTCAATACTAATAGTTATTCAAGTTTCATCCATTGCAATAGCCTCTTCCTTCTCTCACACTCCTCCCTTCCTCTTTTTTTAGTTTTGCAGTTTGGCAGCCAGCCCTTTGATCACTCGCCCATCCGCTTCTGTGCCCGCAATGGCGAATATGTCACCATTGACACCAGCTGGTCCAGCTTTGTCAACCCCTGGAGCCGCAAAGTCTCCTTCATTATGGGGAGGCACAAAGTGCGGACGTGAGTAGGCACTCTATGGCACATACATTACGTATGAGTGAAGAACAAGGGGAGAAAGCAATGATTGGAATGGCCAAGAGCAGGCTCTCTCGCTTCCTTGGAAATACCTTTCTAATTCCATCCCTCTCTCCTTTGCATTCCTAAGGGGTCCCCTCAATGAGGATGTCTTCACAGCCCCCAAGGTCCCGAAGACAAAGCCTATGGAAACAGACATCCAGGAACTTTCAGAACAGATCCACCGTTCCCTGCTACAGGTGAGGAACTGCCTCCTGCTCCTCCACATGTACTTTCCTTCCTGGAAGCCCCGGCTCCTCCTTCATGTCTTGATCCCATTCTGTTTCCCTCTTTACAGCCAGTACACAGCAATGGGTCCACTGGCCTTTGTAGCATTGGGAGCAATACTTCCCACGAGCAGTTCCTAAGCATCGCCTCATCTAGCGACAGCAATGGCATCCCCAACGAGGAGGCACAAGCTATTCGGCCGGTAAGCGCATGAGAGGTTGAGGCCTGGAGCAGTACTCTGAAGTTTGCAAGTGGGATTTTGTGATTTGCATTGGGAGACCTGAAAGTGTGTTTGCAGCCGCTAGGCAAATCTGGCTCTGTAAAATGGGCTTAATAATGGTGACTTGTGGGGATAAGTGAACAAAATGTGCCTCTTAGCTTTAGTTGAGGAAAGGGGCTTGGTGTGAAGATGATAGAGTCCAGTTGCACACTATACATAGATTGCCAACCAAGTACCGTATTGTCTTTGTAATTTATATACACACCCCTTAGTTGGGTGAATGTTAGATAAAAAAAAACAGTTGGAAACAGTTGAGGTCAGTTTCTTGTGAATAGGGAAATGTACTGAAGTTGAGGACTTCTGAAGAGGCTCTACCTTGAAGAAGAGGGGTTTGTGATCTGATGATTCTTTTGACTTGGTCGCAGATGACTTTCCAGGAGATCTGCAAAGATGTGCACATGGTGAAGAACCAGGGCCAGCAGATTTTCATTGAATCCCGAGTCAAGCCCCAGCCCCACAAACATTCCCGGCAAGGTGAGATGGTCAACAGGCTCCTCTTTTTTACTTTAAGCTTGTACCTATGCTGTTCTGTGCCCTGATTTTTGCCTCTCGAGTCTTCTTGGTTCTCCTTTTGCTGCTTAGCCCATTTCTGACATGGGCATTGCCAATGAGAAGGTTTGCTGGGAGTGCTTGATGGGACTGTGGCAACCAGTCGTTGGTGGGATCCTGCCAACAGAGTTTGCCCTTCCACTCCCTCTACCACGAGGGTCATCAGTTGTAGCTCTAACAACCCTCCATTTCCTTCCCATTTCTTTCTAGTTGTGGAAGTGCCAGTCAGTCGCAGCATCCAGCCCATGGAGACCCCGAGGGACCTGGAGATGAGGCCAGGAAAAGCAGCTACCTCTGAGGAGTCGGTGATGAAAGAGTCCTCCAACTATTCCTACCAGCAGATCAACTGCCTAGATGGCATCATCAGGTGAGGAGGATTTATGGGAACTGCTCCACAACGAGGAAGAAGGCAAATAGAAACAGAGTGGCTGAGCATACTATAAATTGATTCATTGCTAATTTCCTGGGACGAATCTGTTGAGCTAGTGGGCTTATTAACAAAAGACCCTCCTCATAAATGTACAGCAGAGTAACCTATTAGCAGCAGCGTGACCCAGCGCCAATAGCCCAGTGATAAAAAGAACAAAAACACACAGACCAATGTCATATCTTCCATGGGAGGCTTTTCTTTGTAGTAAAATGGTACGGTTGCACTATTTACAATAACAAGATTTCCACAACACAAATAAAGTCATTTATACTTCCTTCTTTGCTTCCATGCTGGGCTTCATCCTCATGCAGAAAAACAGCACGAGGAAGCTTCCTTTCATAATGAACTTATACCGGAACTTCACAAGGTGGCTTTTTACACACAGCATCTTTCATACACAGGGCCTTTAACTTGGGGCTTCTTTCATCAAAGCTTCTCACAGCAGGCCTTCTCACATTCGGTCGTTTCATAGACCAGTGGCTCTCAAACTGTGAGTCCCCAGATGTTTGGCCTACAACTCCCAGAAATCCCAGCCAGTTTACCAGCTGTTAGGATTTCTGGGAGTTGAAGGCCCGTCTGGGGGCCCACAGGTTGAGAACCACTATCATAGACAAAGGCCTACCTCACAGAGAAGCTTCCTCTCACAGACTGAGGAGTTCCCTCACTGAGGCAAACTAACACTAACAGGCTTCAGCCTACTAACTCTTTCAGTGCTTGTAATAAAAAATACCCAGTTAATTTTTAATATTTTTGACAGAACCTTTATAAACAGCAATCACCTATGCAGCTTAGGTTCTGAGAGATGAAGTGCCATTACTTATCGTGGTGTGATGTTCAGTTCTTTGAGTTACACAAAACTATTCAGTGGGGTTCTTTAAAAGGCTTTCTGGGTAATAACTCCAATATGTCCACTTTCTCCTGACTTGTTTGCATCTCCTGTGATTATCAAAGGGCAATTCAGCTCTTATCTTTCCAACTTTCTGGCACCACAATACTGTCAGAAAATTGAATTAGGTCTAGATCGTTTTCCAAGTTCCCTCCACCCTCACAGACCTTTAATTCAACTAACCTCCCTGTTCTCTGCATTCTTTTTTTACTTCTGAAACAGATACCTGGAGAGCTGCAATATTCCAAGCCGCGTGAAGCGGAAGTGTGGCTCCTCCTTGTACACCACATCCTCAACATCGGATGACGACAAGCAGAAAGTTGGTGAAGAAGTGGCCTGTCCCAGCAAAGGTGATTTCCTTCCCGCTTTCCTGTACTTTACAGTAGAGATCTATAATGCTCTGCTTGAGTTGCGCTTTCCACCCTCCCTGCATGCCCTCCTCAATTCAAGAAGGCAGAGAAGTGTCTCCTGCTCCCCCACCCTTTGTAAGCCTACCTTTGCTGGCTCTCTTTTGCCCTAGACCTAGATGTTTGTTCTAAGGTGGTGGTTGTGTGTATGAATGTGTGGTGCTGCAAGTTTAGGGGAATTTTTTCAGAAGCTGAATTGCCCACTCCTTGCTGGAAGGGGTCATTAGGTTGGTATTCAATTGGACGGGTGATCTTCCCTGCAACCAGCTAAACAACATCCCTTGCCATGCTGCCAAGCAGGTCACTTCATAGCCAGGCCTTGCTTCCAATCTCCTCGACATCTTTCTCCTGTTGGTCGGCGCTCTTGAGGAGGGGGGGCTATGGATGCTGTAGGCTTCCCCATTCACCCCCATTGCTCTCACGTTCACTAACCCCCTCCACCACGAATGCTAATCCACCGTTATCTTTTTGAACAGATGCACCAGAGGAAATGCTACCGACCCTGGAGAGCCAGTCCAAGAGGGAAGAGCCCGGGACGGCAGCAGCTGCCGTGGTGGGAGGCCCGCTGACTCCGCTGGCCTTGCCTAGCAAAGCCGAGAGCGTGGTCTCCGTGACCAGTCAGTGTAGCTTCAGCAGTACCATCGTCCACGTGGGAGACAAGAAACCTCCCGAGTCGGGTATGGGAGGCGGACTATGGGTTTTTTTGGGAAGCGGGCAGGGGTTGGGGCAGGATAAGTGGGTGGAGGGGTAGCTTAATGTTGGAGGGAAGCTGAGGAGGGGTGGAGATTTCTGGAGGGGATATTCATTGCTGCCACTGTGATCTGACTCCCTTGCTATGGGTTTTGAGACACAAGGAAATATCCCCTTTGTACCGTGGCCTTTATAGGCTCTGTGGCCATTGAACAGGTAGTACTCCATAGCCTAGTTACAGATCTTTCAGGATCTTATTAGCCACTGAAGAGCAACCTTGGACCTCTGTGTTGAGAGGCAATTCCTCTTCCCCATTCTTGCCATCTTACATATGAGTTCTGCTGGGCGTGTGGGCTTATTAACAAAGACCCTCCTCATAAATATACAGCAGTAACTTAGCAGCAGCAGCGTGACCCAGCACCAGTAACCCAAAGTGATAAAAAGAACAAAAAAACACAGACACGTGTTATCTCTTCCTTAGAAGGCTTTCCTTCGTACTAAAATAATATGGTTGCACTATTTACAGCCACAAATACATAGTAGCTTTACACCCAGCAGCCTTCACACTGGAGCTTTTTTACATGAGGCTTCTCTCACACAGAGGTTTACCTCACACTCCTTAGGATGACACTAGCTTTGGCCCACTAACTCTAACATGCTTCAGCCTACTAATTATTTCAGTGCTTGACTCACACTTTTGTAATCAAAAATGTCTAGTTAATTTTTAATATTTCTCATGAGTTTTCTTGGTATCTGTAACCAGCTGGTGGAAGAGGCCCGTGTGACTTCTCCTAGTAGTTATGGGCCCTATTCCCAGGCCCATCTACACTACCATATAGTGCAGTTCAGTGTAGTTAAACTTTGTTTTGAAACTGCTTTCTATGGCAGTGTAGACGAATGTGGGAAGGCATGTCCTCCCTCTCCTTGTCAGCCAAAGACAAGATCCGAAACAGCCAGATGGCTAGACAGCAGAGAGTGCTTAGATCTCATGCTTCGCAGCTTGAAAATGGGCTGTTTTCTCCCATTTTAAATGTGTTGCTGTGCAAGCTGTACTTTTTAAGAAGAGTAGCAAAATAGTTTTCTGGAGAGAAACTGAAATCCTTTTTTGGATTTCTGCTCCTACCATCACTTGCCTGTGGCTGCATGTTGACAGTTTCACCTTAGGCAGAATATCAGGCCCCTTTCCCCAGCGAGAGATTTTCTGAAGGCATGTCCAGTATGTCCAGCAATTTCTGCCCTTCTTCAGTTGAGGTTGCCTATCATGTCATTACAGGGATAGCTGGATAGAAAGATAGATGCAGCCTTCGTAGTTTTATCTATACTGCCCTCAAGCAGCATCTAAATTTATATCTGCCTGCACAGTCATCTCAACTAGACTGTTGGGTCTAGTAAAAATCTAGGCTTGCTTCCCTTTTCCCTAACTTCTATTCCATCCTCTTCATCAAAATTTATACCAACTTTGGTGGCTTTTCTATAGATTTACAGCCCTTGTGGGTATGTACAATGGGATGGTAGTCAGCATTGTCGCTGAATGCGCCGTCTTTTATCTGTATCTGAACGCCCCAAGTTGCTCCAACCGTTGGAACATTGTTCACTGTGTTATATTGATTTTTTCAGCCACTGTTTACATAAAATGACAGGCAAATATTTAAAGATGAGGCTGGAAGGACCAGCTCCAGCATTATACCTGTAATTTCACCCCCCTCTGGGATACAAAGATGGCATTGTCCTCTTCTATCAAGGACTCTTCTGTGAGGGTCTGTGTTGCTTTTTCTAGCCTCTGTCGTCATAATAGTTGCCCTTCTCAGAGATGACTCACTAGGGCTCTTTAAACCTCCCCTTTCTATGACATAACAATATGTTCCAGCAAGTTCCAGCTCAGCATAAGAGTAATCTCAAAGATGAATAGTTCGTATGAGGGTTAGCTGCTAGAAGTAACCCTTCTGGCTGTGCCATTCAGTATTACATGTTTATCATGTTGGAAGGATGGAAAATGTAAACACTTGAAACATAAAAGCGATCCTTTCAGTAACTGGCACATGGTCCTCTCTGACTAAGAAAGATGCGCCAAAGCAGGCAGCCCTGTTTATGAGACAGTCCTTAAAGGCACCTCATTCATTTTGGTCTTGGGAGCTTAGCCAGGGTCAGCCATGGTTAGTACTTGGTTGGGAAGTCTGCCAATGAATCCTAGGTGCTGTAGGCTACCACCTTTAAATATTCATTATATAAGAAAATCCTAAGAAATTGGGTTACCATAAGTTGACAGGCAAGGGTCCTCTGGTGGTGCAGCGAGTTAAACCGCTGACCTGATGAACTTGCTGACCGAAAGGTTGGTTTGAATCCATGGAGCAGAGTGAGCTCCTGCTGCTAGGCCCAGCTTCTGCCAGCCTAACAGTTCGGAAACATGCAAATGTGTGTAGATCAATAGGTACCACTTCTGCGGGAAGGTAAGAGATCCTTCTCTGTTGTGGCCCCCGCCCTGTGGAACTCTCTGCCGCCAGACCAAAGAGGCTCCCTCGACCTGCCCCAGTTCTTGGCGGCACTTAAGACATGGCTATTCAGGAAAGCCTACGCATAACACGGAACCAGCGACTCGGAATTCACTGAGTCTGATATTCTAGTATTTTAACCATTTAAAATTTTAATATTTTTAATATTTTAATCGCTAGTTGTGTAAGTCGCCCGGAGCACAAACGTGGAGAGCGACTCATAAATAATAAAGTTCAGTTCAGTTCAGTAACGGCGCTCCATGCAGTCATGCTGGCCACATGACCTTGGAGGTGTCTACGGACAATGCCAGCTTCTTGGGCTTAGAAATAGAGATGAGCACCACCGGCTAGACTTAATGTCAGGGGAAACCTTAACCTTTACCTTTAAAGTTGACAGACAACCTGAAAATACATACCTACACCCACAAAAACACACATATCTTAGAGGTCAGCGTGTAGGGTACCAGGTCACATAGATTTCTCCTTTGTGTTCACATTGAGATATCTTTTCCTTCAAAGTACCCTCTATAATTACATGTATATAGCTGGGTAAATAAAGTCATCAGTTTCCCAAGTGAGCAAATTGGTCTGAATTTTAAACCAAGGAAAGTTTAAACAGGCCGTGTCTTCTTCACAGTCTTTTCATTGCCTTAGAATGCACTTTTTTTTCTCTGTGCTTTTCACGTGGAATCAATAGTCTACACGTGAACTTTATGGTTGCCTTGTTTTCCTTTTTTTGGAAGTAACACGGCATGATTGGCAGGTGGAAATTTTAGGAGATGGCTATGAGTATTCTCATAGCAAAAAAAATTCTAACACTAACCCTTTCCCATTTATTTCCTTAATGAGCAATATGTCCATATGAATGAGATCCTTTTAGCACAGTAGTGTATGGGATTGGAAGCTGGGTTCTGTGCTGTGGAGGATGCAATTATTAACATAGATTAGTGTTAATTAACAAAAATAGAGGCCAGAAGTGTTCCCAGCATGCACTTGAGATGGCAGTAGGTGTGTGTTGTGTGTGTGTGTGTGTGTGTGTGCGTGCATTTGTGAGTTTGTCTGTAAGAAAGGATGCTGAGAACAGATCACCAAGGGGAGAAGGCTGTTGGCCAACTAATCTTGTCCTTCTCTTGTATTTTGCAGATATCGTCATGATGGAGGAGGCGGCACCCAGCGCGACCCCTCCAGCCCCACCACCGAACGTGGCTCCAGACAGGGAGCAGCAGTACCGCAAGGTGGGGCTGACCAAAGAGGTCCTCTCCGTCCACACCCAGAAGGAAGAGCAGGCCTTCCTCACACGCTTCAAGGACCTCAGCCAGGTCCACGTCTTCAACTCATCTTTGGGGATCAGCTCACAGGGGCAGACCCACCCCGGACCCCACGCCGACCGAGGTAAGCCTGGCCTGGCACTTTGCACAAGGACATGTTGGGGGTGGGGAGTGGGGTTGGGGTGACACACCAAAGAAGGGCATGATTCCTAGACCACTGAGTCAAGTCCCCATTTCTTTGACCAGATGTTATGTGAAATACGTGGATATATGTAACCTTGTGGTGCAGCGGGTTAAACTGCTGAACTTGCTGATGGAAAGGTCAGCGGTTCAAATCCGGGGAAAAGGGTGAGCTCCCGCTGTTAGCCCCAGCTTCTGCCATCCTAGGAGTTTGTTAACATGCAAATGTCAGTAGAACAACAGGTACTGCTCCAGCGGGAAGGTAATGCACTCTCGGCATTTTATAGGTCCTCCGGTGCAATTCTTTCGTATGTTTCTGCAGGAAGTCGATCATAGAGTTGCACGGGAAGATCTAGAAATGCTAGAGAGGTGCTCTCCCTAGGCATTCTCTAGGTTCCTCCAGCAGGATTCTGTGATACCCTTCTGTTGGAAGTCATTTATTTCAAAAGGGTTTGCCATTATCACTGGTTTTGCTATTATCACTGGTTTCATGTTTCCATTGTAAGTCTCGGAACATTGAACCCATGTATGGGGTTCGTACTGTAATTAAAAACAAAAAAAAATAATTGCATCCTTTCTACTTTGTCCATTCAGGTTACCTTAGTTTAAAGACTAGGAGCCCCCGGTGATGCAATGGGTTAAACAGTCAACAGTGTTATGCAGCAGCTAAAAGGGCCAATGCAATTCTAGGTTGCATCAATAGGAGTATAGTGTCCAATTTGAGGGAAGTTATGGTCCCAGTGGCAAAATGGGTTAAACCCTTGTGCCAACAGGACTGCTGACTAACAGGTCAGTGGTTCGAATTCGGGGAAAGCGAGTTGAGCTCCCTCTGTCAGCTCCAGCTCCTCATGAACTGATATGAGAGAAGCCTCCCACAAGTATGGTCAAGCATCCCCTGGGCAACGTCCTTGCAGATGGCCAATTCTCTCACACCAGAAGCGACTTGCAGTTTCTCAAATCGCTCCTGATGTGGAAAAAAAAGTTTAAAGATTTGAGTCCCTTAAGATAGCAAAGCTGCATGCACATAAATCTAATGGTGATAAATTGTAAGCTTTACTGTGTGAGGGCTCCATGCCCAATTATTTCCTTCGATCCTTTCCCCTTACCCTGCCTTCTTCTTTGGGTCCTTCAGGGCACCACAAAGGTCCCCTTCGACAGGGCGCACGAGGCCCAGGGTGTCGTGGACGGAGCCGGAAATCCAAAGCCAAGCGCATCAAGCAGAACAAGTCCTCGGACAGCACCAGCTCCCCCCAGAACTCAGCTTCTCCTCCGCACCTCCTCTGTCCCCCTGGCTCCACCTCCTGGGCTCCCTCTGGCAACTCCCAAACGAGCCTCCCCACCATGCCATACCCGACCGTCATGCCCACCTACCCGATTCCGGTCTTTCCCCCTCGACCTGCTGCTCCCTCAACCGTGGAGCCCATCCAAAATGTTTTGCCTGCCCCCCAGTTCCCCAACCCTCTGGTCACGCCCATGGTGGCCTTAGTCCTACCGAACTATGTTTTCCCTCAGATGAACAGCCCTCTCCCCCAGTCCTACTTCCCTGGCGGCCCTGTTTTCCCCTTCGCCCCGCAGCCGGTCGGGAACACAACTACTCCTGGACCCAACGGGGGCGCACAGGGTCTGTCGCGCTCCTCCACTCCGCACTCAGTGAGCCAGCCTGAGAGGGCTGAGTCACCCCTCTTCGAGTCACGCTGCAGCTCCCCCTTGCAGCTGAACCTGCTGCAGATGGAAGAGATGCCCAAGCTGGGTGACCGCCAGGAAGCAGCTGCCAGCAGCCAAACAGGGCCGACGGGAGCCCCCACGGACTGGGCTGGCGTGAGTGGAGGGCAGGGACTGACCAATGAACTCAGCACCCAGAAAGAAGCATGTATGGTGAGTCTTCCACTAAAGAATCCTGCCATCTGATTTTGAGTTGTGTTTGGCTGTAGAAGGGCTGGAAACCTCGAAAAGGAAAAGCATTTAAAAAGTAAAGCAGCAACAACTGTTTTAGCAGATCATGTTGGGCGAGTGGGCATATTAACAAATGACCCTCCTCACATATGCACAGCAAAGTAACTTATTAGCAGCAGCGTGACCCAGCACCAGTAGCCCAAAATGATAAAAAGAACAAAAACACACAGACCAGTGTAAGAAGCCAGACCTTGAAGCTGCAAGGCCATTAAATGCTAATCAAGGTGGCCAGTTGCAACATTCACACTTGCCTCAAGCAGACAAGAGTTCTTTCTCCCACCCTGGGCATTATTCCACAGATATATAAACCCCATTTGCCTAGTTTCCAGCAGACCTCTGAGGATGCTTGCCATAGATGCAGGCGAAACGTCAGGAGAGAATGCATCTGGAACATGGCCATACAGCCCGGAAAACTCAGTAACACACAGGCTAATGTTATCTCTTCCATAGGAGGCTTGTTTTTATAGCAAAATAATATGGTTGCACTACTTACAAGAACAAGGTCTCCATGACAACAAATAAAACTCAACCTTCACACTGGAGCTTTGCACACGAGGCCTTCCCAATACTCACACACCAAGGCCTTCTCACACTGAGGACTCTCTCAGACTTATGACTCTCTCACCCTGAGGCAAACTAACAGTGAGGCCTACTAACACACTGAGGCCCTTCTTCCACAGAGACCTCTCACAGATTGACTGCTACTAAGCTACAGGCATGCTTGCTCATAATGAACTGCAGCTTTTGCCGAGTCATTGCATCCATTTAACCCTTTCAGTGCTTGACTCACATTTTTGTAATTAAAAAATATTTAATATTTCTGACAGATCAGAAGCTTTTTGCAAATGTGTTTATAGTCCTTGGTGAGGACTATAAACTTGTGCAGGATGTGGCTGAGTTCCAACAGGAACTGCAACATTAGATTCTCCCTAGCCAGTATTGAAGATTGTGGGAATTGTGATCAAGCAACATGGCAATGGCTACCTTTTGCAAGTGTGTATCTTGCTGTTTGTTGTCCCAATGAATTCAGTGAGCTTGGAAAAGATCATGGAGTCATATAAATCATAGAATTATAGTGTTATAGGGGTCCCCAGGGGCCATCCAGTTCAAACCTCTTCTGCCATGCAAGGATACGCAATCAAAGCTCTGTCAAGATTTTTGTGATGGCTTGTGCGAGAGAGGCAAGATGGTTTTAGCTAGAGGGGCTGTTCTCACTCTTTCTCCTTCTGTCCATCCCTTTACAGGTGGAAGCACATGATTCCTCCAATAATGATGCTATGTCCAGCTCCAGTGACCTACTGGACCTGCTCCTTCAGGAGGATTCGCGCTCTGGCACAGGGTCAGCCGCTTCAGGCAGTGGCTCCGCCGCCTCTGGTTCCATGGGCTCCGGCTCCAATGGCGGTAGCACTTCTGCCAGTGGCACAAGTAAGTCACCACCTTCAATCTGTGTTCTTTCGCTGCAGATATTCCAATGGCACTCTTTGGGCTCGTGTTTCTGAAATTCCCTCTAGCACAGTGTTTCTCAACCTGAGAGTCGGGATCCATGGGGGGTGGTCATGTCGCCAAAGACCATCAGAAAACACATATTTCTGATGGTCTTGGGGACCTTTTTGGCAGAGAAGGCTGAAGATGTCTCTGCCTGTTCTTCTCTTCCTTTTTGGTGTTTTGGAGCCCGCTCCTTGTATCCTCAAGTGTCTTGACAAGCTTCTTTCCATTCCTTCCATTCAGCCAGCAGCAAGAGCAGCAACACCAGCAAATACTTTGGCAGCATTGACTCCTCAGAGAACGACTTACGAGGCAAGAAGCGCACAGAGGTGGAAGACAATGAACATTTCATGAAGTACGTCCTGCAAGATCCCATCTGGCTGCTGATGGCCAACACTGATGACAAGGTCATGATGACCTACCAGCTCCCTACCAGGTGAGGAGGCCCAAACATCATTATATGACTTGTTGGCCCCAGCCCTTAGTCCTGTAGTAGCTCATCATCCACTATTCATTGCCTCATTTTGCTTTGCATCTTTGAATTCTAGCTATGGGTTCCCAGTGTAGAGTGTTGCTATCACAGTGGAACAGTCACAAACTTGATTTGCTGCTGGTGGGCTTCCTCTTAGCAGCGAACTGCTGCAAAGGGGTGATGTGTCAAATTAAGTTGCAAACAACTTGAGCGGTCAAAGGCTTTCATGGCCGGAATCACTGGGTTGCTGTGAGTTTTCTGGGCCATCTGGCCATGTTCCAGAAGCATTCTCTCCTGACATTTCACCCACATCTATGGCAGGCATCCTCAGAGGTCTGCTGGAAACTAGGCAAATGGGGTTTATATATCTGTGGAATAATGCCCAGGGTGGGAGAAAGAACTCTTGTCTGCTTGAGGCAAGTGTGAATGTTGCAGTTGGCCACCTTTGCAACATTTTGAGGAACACTCAAAAACTGGGGAATCCTGACATGAAACAAGGCCAGCCAACACCTCTCAAGAAAGGATTCCCTCAGGCAGGAAACAGCCAGGGTCTGAAGCTGCAAGGCCATTCAATGCTAATCAAGGTGGCCAATTGCAACATTCACACTTGCCTCAAACAAACAAGAGTTCTTTCTCCAACCCTGAACATTATTCCACAGATATATAAACCACTTGCCTAGTTTCCAACAGACCTCACAACCTCTGAAGATACCTGCCATAGATGTGGGCGAAGCATCAGGAGAGAAGGCTTCTGGAACATGGCCAAGACAGCCTGGCAAACTCACAGCAAAGTGCAGAAAATGCACATTGAGCAATGTGCATTTTCTGCTCCAGTCTTTGCAGGAGAAAGGAGAAACCAGCATCTTCTGGACTACCCCTTCCCATCTCCTTTTCCTTCTCTTTCCTGTCTTTTTAGATTGTAAAACTGAGGGCAGGGAACTATTTAATTGCAAATCTGTAAGCTGCTTTGGGAACCTTTTTTCACTCAAGAGCAGAATATAAATTATCTAACTAAATAAATGAAATTTGGGGAGATTTGACTCTTAGCCCAATACACTTGAACCCATGCCTTTGCAACCATTCCTGACCCCATTTGCTGACCTCTGCTCTACAGGGACATGGAGACAGTATTAAAGGAGGATCGGGAGAAGCTGAAGCAAATGCAGAAGCGGCAGCCCCGGTTCACGGAAGATCAGAAGAAGGAATTGGGCGAAGTGCATTCCTGGGTCCAGAAGGGGATCCTGCCCAAAGCAATCAATGTCATGGTAAGCGCCACGATGGTGGGTCCTGGGTGACCCTCCTCATAAATATACAGCAGAGTAACTTATCAACAGAAGTGTGACCCAGCACCAATAGCCAAAAGTGATAAAAAGAACAAAAAGACACAGACCATTTTATCTCTTCCATAGGAGACTTAAACAGAAAAATAATATGGCTGCACTATTTACAAGAATAAGGTTTCCATAACACACAGTTCTTCATACTTCCTTCTTTGCTTCCGCGCTGGGCTTCTTTCTCATGCAGATAAACAGCTTCACTCTCACAGAGCCTCTTCTTACACCGGAGTTACACAGGAACTTCATACAGTAGCTTTTTATGCACAACAGCCATCACACTGGAGCTTCACACACGATGGCCTTCAACCTGGGGCTTATCTCGCCAAAGCTTCTCACACCAGGCCTACATCACACTGAGGACTTCTGACACTGAGGGTTCTCTCAAGCTGAGGCCTTTTTCCCACTGAGGGCTCTCTCAGACTGAGGCCTTTGTCCCGCTGAGGCCTTCTCACACTGAGGGCTCTCTCAGACTGAGGCCTTTCTCCCACTGAGGCTTTCTCACACTGAGGGCTCTCTCAGACTGAGGCCTTTGTCCCGCTGAGGTTTTCTCACACCGAGGGCTCTCTCAAAGTGAGGCCCTTGTCCCGCTGAGGTCTTCTCACGCTGAGGGCTCTCTCAGACTGAGGTCTTTCTCCCACTGAGGCCTTCTCACACTGAGGGCCCTCTCAGGCTGAGGCCTTTGTCCCGCTGAGGCTTTCTCACACTGAGGGCCCTCTCAGGCTGAGGCCTTTGTCCCACTGAGGCGAACTAACACTTGAGGCTATCTCCAATGCTATCTTTTCCATAGGAGGCTTTTTGTATAGCAAAATAATATAGTTTCACTATTTACAAGGACTAGGTTTTCATAACACAAACAAATACATAGTAGCTTTACACACAGCAGCCTTCACACTGGAGGTTTCTCACACGAGGCTTCTCTCACACAGAGATTTACCTCACACTCCTCAGGATGACACTAGCTTTGGCCTACTGACTCTAACAGGCTTTGGCCTTTCTCACACTGAGGATTCTCTCAGATTGAGGCCTTTCTCCCACTGAGGCGAACTAACACTGAGGCCTTTCATACTGAGGCCTACCTAAAACACTGAGGCCCTTCATCCACAGAGACCTCTCACAGACTGAGGGCTACTAAGCTACAGGCACACCTGCTTATATTGAACTGCAGTTTTGCTGCGTCATTGTATCCATTTAACCCTTTCATTTAACTCACATTTTTTGTATTTAAAAATACCTCGTTAATTTTTAATATTTCTGTCAAGTTTGACCTCCATATCCATGGGACTGGTTTCCTTTATCCACATTTGACAAAGTATGTCCACTCTAAGCCTTTTCCGGATTATCCAGCACAACTATATTGCAGTCTTGGGCTGGAAGTCTTTCATAGCAGTAAGGTTGACTATTATCTGAAGCCATGGTAGTTAAAATAAAATTAGAATGGGATCATTTTGCAGTGGAGATACAACCAGAGATGAAAAAATGCCCTAGATGAGGCATGGGCAAACTTGTCAGAAATATTTAAAATTAATTGGGTATTTTTTTAAATTACAAAAGTGTGAATCCAAGCACTGAAATAATTAGTACGCCGAAGCCTGTTTGAGTTAGTGGGCCAAAGCTAGTGTTGTCCTGAGGAGTGTGAGGTAAATATCTGTGTGAGAGAAGCCTCTTTGTGTGAGAGATCACATCAGTGGGAGAATAGGCCTCATTGTTAGTAGGCCTGATTGTGAGGCAAACTTAGTGTGAGAGAAACCTCGTGTGGGAAAGCTACAGTGTGAAGGCTGCTGTGTGTAAAGCTTCTGTATATTTGTTTATTGGTGTTTTGGAAACCTTGTTGTTGTAAACAATGCAACCATATTATTTTAGTACAAAGAAAAGCCTCATAAGGAAGACATCCCATTGGTCTGTGTGTGTTTGTCCTTTTTATGACTTTGGGCTACTGGTGCTGGATCACGTTGTCGCTAATAAGTTACTCTGCTATACATTCATGAGGGGGGTCTATTGTTAATACGCCCTGTCGCCCAACAAAACTTCGGTCGTCCAGGTGTTTTGGACTTCAACTTCCACAATTTGGAACACCCGGAAGACCAGATTTTTGGTCGTGCTTGCCCTAACTAAAGCACAGAAGCATCTTTGAACTCGCTCACCTTGTCTCTTTCTTCCCTACTTCTCTCCCTTGTGCCACAGGCCTGTGTGGACTGTGGAAGCAACCCGTCCTCCAAGGTCTCCCCTTTATACGACATCGAGGTCCAAGACATGGACGTGAACGGCATGTTGGAGCCGATGGAGGAAGGCAACGGGGGCCAAACCTGCCACCCGGCCTTACCTCCGGAAATGGCCATGGAAGAGGAGGAGGCCGGAGGAGAAAGAGGGGAGCAGCTGCTCCAGGCAGCAGAAGCACAGAGGGGGGAGAGCTTGGGCTAAGCCTGAAGGGGCTGAACCATAGACCTGTTTCCCAAAGCCAGGCTTGCTTCGGCTTGCCCTGCACAGGGGTGCTTCTGAGCCCCGAAGCCCAAAGGTAGAAACCTACTGCAGTTCCCCGGAGCATCTTCTCTGCTCTTGCTGCAGCTCTGCCTCTGGTGGCCATGGGGCGGCCATGAAGAGAGGTGGTGTGACTCATAGGGTTTTTTTGAGGCCTGGTTGGCCATCTGCTCCATGGAGAGAGAGAGAGAACCTTTTGGAACCAGGAGCCAGGGACCAGCTCTTCTAGCCTGGAACTCTGGACCAGAACGTCCCGTCCGACCTTTGACCCCTTCCCTTGTCCTTGCTGCCTTATTGAGGGTTTGGACCCAGATGGCCCATGACTTTGGGCGGGAGGGAACCTGGATTTGTATGTATTTATTGTTTTGATGCAGTATACCTATTGTATTGTTTTTTTGTTTTTTTCTTTTTTACCGATCTGCAGCCATGCTCTCGGGTAATGGAGCTGCTTGCAGCACATTTTAATAAAAGAAAGGAATTGAGTCTGGTCTGTGGACACTCACGTCAAAATCCCTTTCCCCCTTTCCTTACCGGAGTGAGACTTCGCACTTGTGGAAAGAGATCAGCAAGAAACAAGGGGAGGGAGTTTCAATGTGATTCTTCTTCGTGGTGTCTGTGAAATCGCACATATGGGTTTACTTTGCACATGCACAATGCAGTTCGAGTTGTCTCCTGGAAGAAAAACATTGGCTCCAAAATACTGTGTTAACACCGATGTAGATCTCCTGATGTTGCAATAAACCTTCAACCATCAGCCTCTAGGCCCTTCCACACAGCTGTATAACCCAGAATATCAAGGCAGATAATCCACAATGAACTGGATTATCTGAGTCCACACTGCCATATAATCCAGTTCAGTGTGGATTTTCTACAGCTGTGTAGAAGGGCCTCTGCCATCTGAATGGAGGCTAGCAAATCAAGTACACCATAATAATCCTTTTTTAAAAAAATGGTTCCGATGAGAAGAGCGGATCCCTTCTTTCTGTGACTGCAACACTGAAATTCCGACAATTCCCACTTCAGAGCACTCAACCTCCCTCTGTTTTATTGCTATTTTCATCACTGGCTGGAGCCTGGGTTAAACCCTTGTGCCAGCAGGACTGCTGACCAACAGGTCGACAGTTTGAATCTGGGGAGAGCGGGTGAGCTCCCTCTGTCAGCTTCAGTTCCCCATGCAGGGACATGAGAGAAGCCTCCCACAGGGTGGTAAAAACATCAAACATCCAGGTGTCCGCTGAACAACATCCTTGCAGACAGCCAATTTCTCACACCAGAAGCGACTTGCAGTTTCTCAAGTCACTCCTGACACACACAAAAAATAGCTGGTTGGAGATGGGGGGAGATGTAGTCCTGCATGAGGTCAGCACCGTGTTGGAAGACTGACACAAAATGGGTTGGACACTTGGAAGTTGAGGCTAATGCCAGCAATGGTTTCAGGGCCGCTGTGTTTTCCAAAGTATTTCTTTCATAAACTAAGCCAACCTTTCTTGTTGCCTTTAAGAAGGACATTACTGTGGGTTAGAATCCCTCAGAAGAAGATAATAAATACTATTATTATTATTAGTAGTAGTAGTATTCATAGAAAATCAAAACCGCTTTTTTGCTGAGTTCCAGGGTCAGAGAAGCAGAGGGCGAAAACAAGAATGGCCAGCCTTGGGGGAGAATGCTTGCTTCATCAATGTTTATCATTTACACAAATGACCAGCCACTGCCAGAAGGGTCAGAGAGTTTCATCTATGCTGATGATTGTGCTATCACTGCTCAAGCAGGGAGCTTTGAAATGGTTGAACAGAAGCTCTCTGAAGCTTTACGTGCTCTTACTGCCTAGTACAAGGAAAACCAGCTAATTCCTAATCCATCTAAAACACAGACATGTGCTTTTCACCTTAAGAGCAGACAAGCATCTCGAGCTCTGAGGATGACCTGCGAAGGAATCCCACTGGAGCATTGCAACACACCCAAATTCCCGGGAGTCACTCTGGACAGTGCTCTGACTTGTAAGAAGCACTGCTTGACTATCAAGCAAAAAGTGGACACTAGAAATAATACCATACGAAAGCTGACGGGCACAATCTGGGGATCACAACTAGACACAGTAAAGACATCTGCCCTTGCGCTTTGTTACTCTGCTGCTGAGTACGCATGCCCAGTGTGGAACACATCTCACCACATTAAAATAGTGGATGTGGCTCTTAATGAGACATGCCGCATTATCACAGGATGTCTATGTCCTACATTGCTGGAGAAATTATACTGTTGGCTGGTATTGCACCATCTGCCATCTGCCAGGAAGTAAACACACAAAAAACTATGGGACACCTTACCTATACTAACACAACCAACACACTAGGCTGTAAGCCGAGAGGAAGCCTAGTAGCTGCCAGGAAGTAGCAGCCAATAATGAAAGGACCAAGGCAGAGACATCTCCGACCCATCCACTGTTCGGATATCAGACAGCATGCCAATGCCTTAAATCAAGAAACAGCTTCCTAAGATCTACAGATACACTTGCAGGAACACCTCAGCAAGCGAGAGTCCAAAGGTGGCAGGCTAAAACCCAGAACCTCAAGCCATGGCTGATACTGGATGAGAAACTCCATATTGGGCACACAGAAGCGACTTGGAAGGTGCTGAACAGACTGCGCTCTGGCACCAAGAGATGCAGAGCCAATCTTCAGAAATGGGGCTACAAAGTAGAGTCCACAACATGTGAGTGTGGAGAAGAGCAAACCAGAGACCACCTACTGCAATGCACTCTGAGCCCTGCCACATGCACAATGGAGGACCTTCTTACAGCCACACTAGAGGCACTCCAAGTGGCCTGCTTCTGGTTAATATTTTTTAGCATAATGCCAAGTGAAATCCATCTCTATTCCCGGAAGGACCAATCCACTAGAGTTAAGGTCCGCAAATGTATAAAGCCAAGAGTGACCTTGCATGTTGGTGCTGTATTTGGCTCTGTCCTAATTTGTCCTTCAAGAGAAACGTGTTTTTGCTTTCTTCTTGGAATCTGCATCTCTCTCCATGAATCTTCTGCAGCATCCGTCCAAGAGCATCCTTTGTGTGTGTCTCCCTGTTTAGTGAGAAAGATCCCTAGCAACCGGCCGCTCGCACAAGCCATTCCCTTATGTGACTGTTTTTCTTTACACCCAAGAGACTCAAAATGGCTCCTTTTCCCATTCCCTGGAACGAGAAGCAAGCATGAAAATGGCTTCTCCCAAGAGTGAATTGCCTTATTGGTGTGGATCCCTAGACATTTCTCAACTTGGGGGTCGGGACCTGTGTGGGGGCTGCAAGGGGGTGTCAGAAGGGTCTCCAAAGACCATGAGAAAACACAGTATTTTCTGTTGGTCATTGGGGTTCTGTGTGGGAAGTTTGGCCCAATTCTATCATTGGTGGGGTTCAAAATGCTCTTTGATTGTAAGTGAACTATAAATCCCAGCAACTACAACTTCCAAATGTCAAGGTCTGTTTTCCCCAAACTCCACCAGTGTTCACATTTGGGCATATTGAGTATTCGTGTCAAGTTTGGTCCAGATCTATCATTGTTTGAGTCCACAGTGTGGGTGAACTACAACTCCAAACTCTAGTTCAATGCCCACCAAACCCTTCCAGTATTTTCTATTGTTCGTAGGAGTTCTGTGTGCCAAGTTTGGCCCAATTCCATCGTTGGTGGAATTCTAAATGCTCTTTGATTGTAGGTGAACTATAAATCCCAGCAACTACAACTCTCAAATGATAAAATCAATCCCCCCAACCCCACCAGTATTCAAATTTGGGTGTGTCAGGTCTTTGTGCTAAATTTCATCCAATGAATGAAAATAGATCCTGCATATCAGATATTTACATTACGATTCATAACAGTAGCAGTTATGAAGTAGCAACAAACATAATGTTATGGTTGGGGGTCACCACGACACGAGGAACTGTATTAAGGGATTGTGGCATTAGGAAGGTTGAGAACCACTGCCCTAGACGGTGCCATCTTTGAGACAGGTTATTTAAGGGCCCTAATTTATTATTTGTTTCATTTGACAGCCAGTGTAGTCTAGTGTTGGACTTGGGACTCTGAGGACCAGTGTTTGAGTGCTTGCTCTGCCATGGAAGTCACACTCTCTCTGCTTTCTTGCAAAAGCAAGAAAACAAACCATTGTTTACCCTTTGTATAAAGCAGGCAACTAGTGACAGCTCCAGGAGTCAATTTTCTGCATCTGGGGACTGCAACGACTGAACAATCTTCCCAATCAAATCCACAATAAATTAACCTTGAAAAGTGTTGAAGAATGGATTGTTTACAAATGTTAAAAGTGACGCAAGAGGATCCAGTGGCCTGTTTCAAGGGTATATTGCTGTTTGTGGAGATTCCCAGGGTTTAAGAACATAAGAACATAAGAAGAGCCATGCTGAATCGGACCTCAGCCCATCTAGTCCAGCATTCCTTATCACACAGTGGCCCACCAGTTGCCTTTTGGGGGGAAACCAGAAAAAGGGGGTTGAGGGCCACCCACATAGGCTTGGGGGGATGTTGGGAGATGCAGTCCACTATGTGTCACTAATTCATCTGCTCAATGTCTTGGGTTAGGAATGCCGAATTTTTATTATTAACCCAGGTGTACTAAGAAAGAGATTTATTGAATACACACACACACACACACACACACACACACACACACCCCAGAGTGAAATGGGTACATGCACTTTGGAGGTTGCTGTCGAGAGAAAGATGGATTTGAGATTGCATTGTTCCTTACTTTGGACATTTTATCTGCCTTCCCCCCTCCTATCTCTGGAACCCTAGGCTGCCCCATCTTAGTGTGCATCTACACTGTGGAATTAATTTAAAAGATCTTGGAGTCAACATGACTCATGAGCCAACAATGTGACGCAGCAGCTCTAAAAGCCAATAGGATTTTGGCCTGCATCAATAGGAGTCTAGTGCTTAGATCCAGGGAAGTCATGCTATCCTTCTCTTCTGCCATGGTCAGACCACACCAGGAATCACATTGTGTCCCATTCTGGGCACCACAATTGAAGTGAGATGTTGACTAAGCTGGAATGTGTTCAGAGGAGAACGATTAAAATGATCAAGGGTCTGGAGGACACGCCCTATGAAGAGCGGCTTCAAGAGCTGGGCATGTTTACCCTGTAGAAGAGAAGGCTGAAAGGAGACATGATGAGGGCTACAGATAAATATGTGAGGGGAAGTCATAGGGAGAAGGGAGCAGGCTTGTTTTCTGCTGCACTGGAGACTAGGAGCCAATGGAACAACGGCTTCAAATGACAGGAAAGGAGATTCCACCTGAACATGAGGAAGAACTTCCTGACTGTGAGAGATGTTCAGCAGTGGAACTCTCTGTCCCGGAGTGTGGTGGAGACTCCTTCTTTGGAGGCTTTGAAACAGAGGCCATCGTTCTTCCCGGATAGCTTAAAAGAGGCAATTGTTCGCCCTCGCCTAGATCCTTCAACTCCTGTCAACTACCGTCCAGTCCCAAACCTCCCATTCCTAGGTAAAGTGATCGAGCAGCAGGACCGGACAAAGGCAAAAAATAGTAAGTGAACATTTGTTTGGCGTCCCCTGGCTCTCCAACCTGGTGGAGATGGTGCATGTGCGCGCACGCCCCCCCCCCCGGAGCACGCATGCGCACAGCCAGCTAGTTTTGCACATTCGCTATTGGGAAACGCACTCCCAAGAGAATGAAAAGGATGGGGGAACATTTTGCAGCCGGGGCGAAGCCTCCTGCCTCCGGCTAAAAAATGTTCCCCCATCCTTTTTGGCCTCTTGGGAGGGCGTTTAGCAACTCCGTTCACCAGAAGCGCATGCGTGAAACTTTCATGCATGCGCCATCGGGTCGGAGCGTTTCTGGTGGACGGAGTTGCTAAATGCACTCCCAAGAGGCCAAAAAGGACAAGGGAACATTTTGCAGCTGGGGCAGACCCTCCTGCCTCACGCCTGTGCGTTGGCCAGCAGCAATGGTGCGGCATGATGCGCCGAACCTGCCGGCCGCGACCCAATACGCCCTTGGCCACGTGGCACCTGGAAGCGGCCGCATACTTTGCTTACACTAAGATCCGCCCCTGTCGATCAGGCAGTAGAGGGGTCAACTGCAGCAATTTTTGGATGAGACAGCTGGCCTGGACCCCTTCCAGTCCAGTTTCTGCCCTGGCCATGGGACTGAGACTGTCCTAGTTGCCATCACTGATGAAATTTGCCGCCAGCTTGACCGGGGTGGATCGGCATTGTTGGAGCTCCTTGACCTCTCTGCAGCATTTGACACCATGGACTACGATCTGCTGATGCACCGCCTTGCTGTGTCTGGAGTCCGAGGGCTGGCCCTTAAATGCTTCAGCTCATTCCTTAGAAATCCGAGACAGCGTGTGGAGTGGATGGGCAAAGTTTCGGAGAGGTCCCCCCTTCATTGTGGGGTGCCTCAGGGCACTATCCTTTCCCCTTTGCTGTTCAACATCTATGTTCGACCACTCGCTAGACTGGTGCGGAGTTTCGGCTGAGAATGCTACCAATATGCTGATGATACCCAGCTTCTCTTGCGCCTAGAACCCGGGGTAACCTCAGTACCTGACAATCTCACTCTGTGCCTCGAGGCCGTGATGGGATGGCTACGTGCAAGAGACTAAAGCTGAACCCAGTGAAGACTGAGATCTTATGGCCCGGTTGCCCGTCAGAGCTGGCATGTCCACTGCCCACTTTTGATGGTGAACTACCGTAAAGAGCCTCGGTGTCATACTGGATCCCCTCCTGACAATGGAGGCTCAGGTCACTGCCATTAGCAAGCAAGCCTTCTTCCATCTTCGCCAGGCGAGGCAATTGGCACCCTACCTTTCCAAAGAGACTTTAGCAATGGTGATCCATGCTACGGTTACCTCAAGGTTGGACTATTGCAATGCTCTATATCAGTGCTTCCCAACCTTTTTTGAGCCGCGGCACACTTTTAACATTAAAAAAATCCGGGGGCACACCACCAACCAAAATGACACAAAATGACACTCTAACACAGTAAAGAACGGTTGGGGGTTGGTGGCCTGCTGGGAGAAGCTGCTGGGAGTGCCAAAGCCGGGGAGGGGAAGAGCCGGAGCCCCCTACCCCCGGCTTCACCTCTCCCAGCAGCTGCTCCAGCCTTGAGGGGACAGTGCCAAGCCAGCAGTGCCAGAGCCAGCATAATGCTGGCTTGGCACTGTCCCCTCAAGGCTGGAGCAGCTGCTGAGTGCTGAAGCCGGGGAGGGGGCAGGGCCAGCCGCGCCATGCCCCGCCCTCCCCCAGCTTTAGCTCACCTACAGGTCGCGCCATGCCCGCCCCTCCCCCAGCTTCAGCTCTCCTACAGAGGAGGAGCATGAGCGGTGAACGGGCTTCAGTGGGTGGGGCTCCTCCTCCACGCGGCTTCAGGGAGCAAGGGGCGAGAGTCATGGTGGGAGTCATGGCGGATTGGAGGCTGGCTGGGGAAACAGCCGAAGAAGGCGGTGCCCCGGTCCCTTCTTCTTTTTCTTCGCCACTGCCCAGCCCTTCCTCCTCCTCCCCCAAGCAGCAGGAGTTCGGCAGGAAGGGGGGGAGGAGGGGGGCAGATGCTCTATATGTTGGCCTCCTGCTGTCGGTGACTCGAAAGATTCGTATTGTGCAAAATGCGGCTGCCAGGCTACTTAAGAGAACACCTATCAGATGCCATAGAACACCGATCCTACAGCATCTACACTGGCTGCCAATTGAACACCGGGTTTCTTATAAGATACTGACCCTGACCTTCAAGGTCCTATACGATCAGGGTCCGTCGTACTTAAGGGACCGCCTTTTCCCCTTCCATCATCAGCGGTCCCCACATCCTGCCCAGGAAAATCTTATTTATATACCGGGTCCCAGTTGACCCAGCTTAAGCGGCTGAGGGGGGAAAGGAAGGGGCCTGAGGCTGCTAGGAATGGTGGGAGTTGGAGTCCAAAACACCTGGAGGGTCCAAGTTTGCCCAGGCCTGATCTACAGGGAATGGGATCATAAGAGGTAAATGTCAACAAATCAGGGTGAAGTTCGTAGAATAGTTGTATGTCTAAATGTCCTCATATTAGGGCAGGTATGTGTTCAGTTAGTGTGTTTTAGGCCCCTTCTACATTGCCATATAATCCAGATTATCAAAGCAGACAATCCATATTATCTTCTTTGAACCGGATTATATGAGTCTACACTGACATCTAATACAGTTCAAGCAGATAATCTGCATTTTATATGACAGTGTAGAAGGGGCCTGAGATTTAGTATTGTAATATGTAGCAGTTATAGTTACATCTATTGCTAGAGTGTATACCCATCGCCCTGGAGTTGTTGGGACCGCTGCCGGCCTATTTCATGTTCTCCTTTCTCCAGCTCTGAGAAGGCTGGTCTTGCAATGTCTCTGTCATAACATTCTGGCAATGGTGGCCAGGCTCTCTTTGTGCCTCTTTCTTTCCTTCCTCAGTTTCTCTCTAACACTTTCTCCCTTTCTCCTTCCTTCCTTCCTTCCTTCCTTCCTTCCTTCCTTCCTTCCTTCCTTCCTTCCTTCCTTCCTCTTTCTTTCTTTCCTTCCTTCCTTTTCCTTCCATCCGTCCATCCTTTCCTTTCCTTTCTATCCCCTTGTTTTTCTCTTCCCTCCCTCCCTTCATCTTTCATTTATCTTCCTTTCCGTTCTATCATAGCTTTCCATTTTCTTTCTTTCTCTTCCTTCCTTTTTTTCTCTTCCTTTTTTCTCTTCCTTCCCTCCCTTCATCTCTTCTTTCTTCCTTTCTTTGTCTTCTTTTCTCCCCTTTTCTCATAGCTTTCTGATTTTTCTTTTCCTTGCTTGTTTACTTCCTTCCTTCTTTCCTTTCCCCCTTCTCTTTCTCTTCCCTCCCTCCCTTCATCTTTCATTTCCTTTACTTTCCCTTCCCTTCCATCCTCCCTTCGATCATAGCTTTTCATTTTCTTTCTTTCTCTTCCTTCCTTTTTTCTCTTCCTTCCCTCCCTTCATCTCTTCTTTCTTCCTTTCTTTGTCTTCTTTTCTCCCCTTCTTTCATAGCTTTCTGATATTTCTTTTCCTTTCTTCCTTCTTTCCTTTCGCTCCCCTTCTTTTTCTCTTCCCTCCTTCCCTTCATCTCTCCTTTCCCTTCCATTCCCCCTTCTATCATAACTTTCCATTTTCTTATTTTCTCTTCCTTTCTTTTTTCTCTTATCTCCCTCCCTTCATCTCTTCTTTCTTCCTTTCTTTGTCTTCTTTTCTCCCCTTCTCTCATAGCTTTCTGATTTTTCTTTTCCTTCCTTCTTTACTTCCTTCCTTCTTTCCTTTCGCTCCCCTTTTCTTTCTCTTCCCTCCCTCCCTTCATCTTTCATTTCCTTTCCTTTCCCTTCCATTCCCCCTTCTATCATGGATTTCCATTTTCTTTCTTTCTCTTCCTTTCTTTTTTCTCTTATCTCCCTCCCTTCATCTCTTCTTTCTTCCTTTCTTTGTCTTCTTTTCTCCCCTTCTCTCATAGATTTCTGATTTTTCTTTTCCTTCCTTCTTTCCTTCCTTCCTTCCTTTTTTCCTTTCCTTTTCATCTCCTTCTTTTTCTCTTCCCTCCCTCCCTCCCTTCATCTCTCCTTTCCTTTCCCCCTTCTATCATAGCTTTCCATTTTCTTTCTTTCTCTTCCTTTCTTTTTTCTCTTCCTTCCCTCCTTTTATCTATTCTTTCTTTCTTTCTTTGTCTTCTTTTCTCCCCTTCTCTCATAGCTTTCTGATTTTCTTTTCCTTCCTTCCTTCCTTCTTTCCTTTCCTTTCTTTTCTCTCTCCTTCTTTTTCTCTTCCCTCCTTCCCTTCATCTCTCCTTTCCCTTCCATTCCCCCTTCTATCATAACTTTCCATTTTCTTATTTTCTCTTCCTTTCTTTTTTCTCTTCCTTTCCTCCCTTCATCTCTTCTTTCTTCCTTTGTCTTCTTTTCTCCCCTTCTCTCATAGCTTTCTGATTTTTCTTTCTCTCCCCCTCCCTTCTGTTTTTTCTCCTCTCTCTCTCTTCTTTTCTTTCCCTTATTATTCTCCTCCTTCCTTCCCTCCCTCTCATAAGTATGTTACCTAGCAGCAGCCAATCTGCTTCGCTCCTTTCTTTCCTAGTGACATCACAGATGGCCACTTCACCTACCTAGCCAATCCTTCCTTTTCTTTCCCTCGGCTTTGGATCCCAAAAGAGTGGTTCTTTTAGTTCAAATCCCTCAGTGCTTTTAACTGGGATAATGAAGGATATATCTGCCAATATTGGTCTGGAATAGATCCGTCATGCCACAAAGGAACCTTTTGGGACAAGCCAACACACACACACACACACACACACACACACACACACACACCTATAGATACACATACATTGACTTATATATAGAGAGATAATCATATTTCTCTGTATTTCCTTTGGTTTTTCTTATTCTTGTGAATAATAGCTAATAGTAGTAATAATAGTAGTAATAGTAGTGGTAGTAATAAAAATTCAGAAGCAGCTCTGCAGCGCCTGACATCCTGCTTTGCAACAGCTGCAGAGCTGTTTGGGCTGGAAGTCAGCCTGAAGAAAATGTAAGTTCTCTACCAGCCTGCACCACAGGAAGAACACCATCATCCCCACGTCAGCATAGGCACATCTGTGCTTAAGTCAATTCAGCAGTTCACCTACCTGGGAAGGATCATTTCTTCAGATGCCAAGATTGATAAAGAGATAGATCACAGATTATCAAAGACATAGAGTGCATTCGGAAGGCTTCACAAAAGAGTCTGGAATAACAAACACCTGAGGCAAAGCACCAAAATCAGTGTGTACAGAGCTATCGTACTGTCTGTTCTCCTATATGGGTCTGAAACATGGGTCACCTATCGCCAGCACCTACGACTCCTCGAATGCTTTCATCAGCGCTGTCTTCGCACAATCTTAAATATACACTGGACCGACTATGTGACGAATGTTGCTGTCCTTGAGCAAGCAGGGATCACCAGCGTTGAGGCCATGCTATTGAGAACACAGCTGCGCTGGGCAGGGCACGTCTCTAGGATGGAGGACCACCGCCTCCCAAAGATACTACTCTATGGTGAACTCACCATGGGTCAGTGCAAGAGAGGCGCCCCCAAAAAGAGATATAAGGACTCTCTGAAACAACATCTCAGGCTCGGCCAGATTGATCACCAACAATGGTCCACCCTGGCCTCACATCGGGAGGCATGGAGACGCACTCTCCACAATGCTGCGGCCTCTTTCGAGAAGACGTGCTGAACGAGTCTCGAAGAGAAATGACAACACAGAAAGAACCGCAACTTGGAAACAGCATCACCCAAGGAGACTTTCTGCTGTGCTTTCTGCAACCGGACTTGCCTATCTCAGATTGGCCTTTTTAGTCATCAACGTGCTTGTAAAAAGCATGGGATGAGTCCTTCCTAAGAATCTTCATTCACGAAGTAATTTATTTATTTATTTATTTATTAGTTTGACTTAATATACCACTCTCTCTGGAGCCCAGAGCGGTTTACAGAGTTAATAATAGATAAAACACATGAAATGCAATAAAACCAATTTTAAACCCCCAGTTAAATGCCGAGAGAGAATAAAAATAAAGAGATGGGAGGAAGGTGGGAATTGCAATATTTCCTAATGGGTTGTTGTGAGTTTTCCGGGCTATCTGGCCATGCTCCAGAAGCATTCTCTCCTGACGTTTCATCCACATCTATGGCAGACATCCTCAGAGGTTGTGAGGTCTGTTGGAAATGAGACAAGTGGTGTGTGTGTGTGTGTGTATCTGTATATCTATCTGTGGAATGAGACCCAGGATAGGAGAAAATACTCTTGTCTTCTGGAGGCAAGTGTGAATGTTGCAATTGGCCACCTGGATTAGCATTGAATGGCCTTGCAGTTTCAAAGCTGCTTCCTGCCTCTAGGGAAATTATTTGTTGGGAAGTGTTAGCTGGCCCTGATTATTTCCTGTCTGGAATTCCTGGTTTTTTTAAAATGTCACTCTTTATTTACTATTTAATATTTCCTAATGTTTTTGATTTAGTGCATCGCACAGCAGCAGCCAATCGCTGAGAGGTGTTTGTTCGAGGTTGCCATTCCACATATCGTTGGGCTTGCACGTATTTATGGTATGTTGAGGAGACGCCTTTGGCTGCCATCCAACACCCTTTCAGCATATCATAAATATTCAAACATGAAGATGCACTATGACAATGCTACGTGATGCTTGGTATTGCAGAATAGCAATACAGCCATCAATGACCAGGTGCCGATATAGCAGGCATGGGTAAGCTTGGGCCCTCCAGGTGTTTTGGACTTCAACTCCCACCATTCCTAACAGCCTACCGGCTGTTAGGAATGGTGGGAGCTGAAATCCAAAACACCTGGAGGGCCCAAGTTGGCCCATACCTGCAATATAGGATTGGTCCCTGCAGTGCACAACATATGCTGTGGGATCGTAAACATTCAACTATGCTTCTTTTCTGCTGTCAAGGAATATGGCAATTGCACAATGACCCTGGATATGTGTAGTTGTATTAACCGCCACCCATTTATATCTGTTTTTGTCTTATTTCCATTTCTTAACTGGACTCTCAATTTCTATTAGTAACTGGGCTATTTTAGAAACACGGAGTTGGAAGAGGCCCAAAAGAGAGCCATCATTTTGGGAAAGGGGTGACCTTTGAACTCGTATCCTTTTGAAAAGCCTCTGGAAGCATGACCTTTTGGAGATTAATTGGCATTCACACCTTTTGGAAACTCATCACCTTTTTGTGAAGTGTGATTTTCCTTACAAGAGCTAAAAACCCGTTTGAGTGAATCTTCTCTTTAGTGATAAATAATATCCCCTAGTCTTATTAATGCAAGGAAAATTTTGGTTTCTCGGTTGTTAGACTGATATACCCTGATCACCTCTTTGAACTGTTACGAACAAAGATTATGCCAATGCATAAAATATTTAGCAGATCTTTAGAAGATTTCAGTTGCCCAAAAACATCTACTCTCCCATAAATATATTTAGTTTTAAATATCGCTCTCAAGCGACAAAAATAAAGTAGATTTTGTTAAAAGTAATGTAGTTGGTTTACTTACAAACTTCATGTATTTAGCATACAGGGACATTGCTTATCTACACTGTAGATTTAATACAGTTTAGCACCACTTTAACTTCCCTGTCTTAAGGTGCATCTACACTGGAGAATTAGTGTAGTTTAGAACCACTTTAATTTCCATATCTTAAGGTGCATCTACACCGTGGAAATTAATGCTGTTTAACACCACTTTAATTTCCATGGCTTAAGATGCATCTACACTGTGGAATTAATGCAGTTTAGCACCACTTTAATTTCCGTGGCTTAAGGTGCATCTACACTGGAGAATTAATGCAGTTTAGTACCACTTTAACTTCCATGTCTTAAGGTGCATCTACACTGTGGAATTAATGCAGTTTAGTACCACTTTAACTTCCATGTCTTAAGGTGCATCTATACTGTGGAATTAATGCAGTTTAGCACCACTTTAACTTCCATGGCTTAAGGTGCATCTACACTGGAGAATTAATGCAGTTTAGTACCACTTTAACTTCCATGTCTTAAGGCGCATCTATACTGTGGAATTAATGCAGTTTAGCACCACTTTAACTTCCATGGCTTAAGGTGCATCTACACTGGAGAATTAATGCAGTTTAGCACCATTTTAACTTCCATGGCTTAAGGTGCATCTACACTGGAGAATTAATGCAGTTTAGCACCACTTTAACTTCCATGGCTTAAGGTGCATCTACACTGGAGAATTAATGCAGTTTAGCACCACTTTAACTTCCATGTCTTAAGGCGCATCTACACTGGAGAATTAATGCAGTTTAGCACCACTTTAACTTCCATGTCTTAAGGTGCATCTACACCGTGGAATTAATGCGGTTTAGCACCACTTTAAGTTCCATGTCTTAAGGTGCATTTACACTGTGGAATTAATAAAGTTTAGCACCACTGTAACTTCCATGACTTAAGGTGCATCTACACTGTGGAATTAATGCAGTTTAGCACCACTTTAACTTCCATGGCTTAACGTGCATAACTCCTATGTCTTAAGGTGCATCTACACTGTGGAATTAATGTGGTTTAGCACCACTGTAACTTCTCTGTCTTAAGGTGCATCTACACTGTGGAATTAATGCAGTTTAGCACCACTTTAACTTCCATGGCTTAAGGTGCATCTACACTGTGGAATTAATGCAGTTTAGCACCACTTTAACTTCCATGCTTAAGGTGCATCTACACTGTGGAATTAATGCAGTTTAGCACCACTTTAACTTCCATGCTTAAGGTGCATCGCCATCTACACCGTGGAATTAATGCAGTTTAGCACCACTATAACTTCCATGGCTTAAGGCAGTGTTTCCCAACCAGTGTGCCATGGCACACTAGTGTGCCGTGAGCGATCATCAGGTGTGCCATGGGAAATTGGAGCCTCCAATCCCCTTTCTTCCCCCTCCTGCCGAACACATTTTCTTCTCCATTCGAGCTCCCTTCTTCCCAGCCTCGCTCTGCTCGCTTTGCCTCGCTTGGCTCACGCTGCCACTTCTGGGGGAGGGGGGAGGGAGGAAGACGTGACCCTTGCGGGCGCTACTACGCAGACTCGCCCCACGTCTTCCTCTCTCCCCTCCACAGTGCTCTCTGGATGTCGGTGAACTACAACTCCAAAACTCAAGGTCAATGCCCACCAAACTCTTATAGTATTTTCTCTTGGTTATGGGAGTTCTGTGTGGGAAGTTTGATTCCATTCCATCATTGGTGGAGTTCAGAATGCTCTTTGATTGCGGGTGAACTATAACTCCCAGCTGTCGAGCAAGACCTTCGTGTGTGTCTTTCTGCCATTCCTGCCAGGATATCTATGTTGTGTTCATCAAAACATGCCCAGGTTTCACACTGAGTGTATAAATACATTTAAAAACATACTAACTATATGTATTACTGTGTTAGAGTGTCATTTAGTGTCATTTTGGTTGGTGGTGTGCCCCAGGATTTTGTAAATGTAAAAAATGTGCCGCGGCTCAAAAAAGGTTGAAAAACACTGGCTTAAGGTACATCTACACTGTGGAATTAATGCAGTTTAGGAGCACTTTAACTTCCATGCTTAAGGGTGCATCTACACTGTGGAATTAATGCGGTTTAGCACAACTTTAACTTCTATGGCTTAACGTGCATAACTCCTATGTCTTAAGGTGCATCTACACTGTGGAATGCAGTTTAGCACCACTTTAACTTCCATGCTTAAGGTGCATCTACACTGTGGAATTAATGCAGTTTAGCACCACTGTAACTTCCATGCTTAAGGTGCATCTACACCGTGGAATTAATGCAGTTTGACACCACTTTAACTCCCATGGCTTAATGTTATGGAATCCTGGCATTTGTAGTTTACACTCTTTGGCAGAGGAGGTCAAACATCCTGTGGAAAAAAAAACTATGTCTCCCATGATTTCATAGCATTGAGTTATGGCAGTTCAAGTGACATCGAATTGCACTAATCCTACAGTGTGGGTGCAGTGCAAACCCACACTTAAACCAGTCACACCTTGCTGGGTTTCCCTGTTGGGTGAGATCTAAGTCTAAACATATGGTATAGATCCACATGCCTCATCTACACTGTAGAATTAATGTGGTTTGGCACCACTTGAACTTCCATAGCTTAATGCTATGGAATCCTAGCATGTGTAGTTTGCAGTCTTTAGCAGAGGGGGTTAAAAACCCTGTGGGGGGAAAAAAAACTATGTCTCCCATGATTTCATAGCATTGAGCCATGGCAATTCAAGTGACTTCAAACTGTGTTAATTCTACAGTGTGGATGCAGTGCAAACCCACACTTAAACCACTCACACCTCCCGGGGTTTCCCTCTTGGGTGAGACCTAAGCATCATTTTTGCCAAAATGTATATTTTATATAGGCTTAAGTGGTGGAATGGCAGCCTTGGAAACCTCCCATGGGTTGCATAAGGAGCCACAGAGAGGGAAGCAAGTGCTGGCTATTATTAAAAGACTTCCAGGAAAAAGTGTAAACAAGACCGGTTTTCGACGCCTGTATTAATTTCCGGGGCCCATTTGGGGGGTGGGCTCTTTGCAAGGACCCGAACCCCTTGAATATGACATTTCCCCATCTTTTCTGGGGCCCAAGTCGTCGGGATGCCATAGATCAATTTAGACCAAAGCCCTTTGTCAGATGTGTTACTTGACTCGGTTAAAGCCGCGATTGCGGCCAAGTTAGGGGCGGAAACCCTTCTTTTTCTTCACTGTCGGGCAGAAGACCCCTCTGGCTAGAGGCCCGGAGACCCTTCCTCGCCTTGGATTCGAAAGATTATTTGCTATTTTCACCGAAAAGCAGAACTTTGCAATTTTGCCCGCCGAAAGAACAGGCAGTGGCTGAGTTCCTTCTCGTTTGCCGGGCCGGTTCCGAACTCCTCAGGGGTGTCCCTGGTATCGTTGGAAAGCTCATAATCTCCTCTATCGATTGGTACCGGAACCGAAGCGATCGGTGCCACGGCGGCGGATTAATCGCGCGTTTTGTGCCGGTGAAGAAACACAAAAAGTTGCAAAGAGCTGGGAACACCATCTGGCTGTCAGCGCGAGAAACCCTGCCCGAAACGGACCAATCAGCGCGCAGCTCCTCCCCTATAAATAGCCGGCGGCGCCTGGGCTCGCGTCAGTTGAGTTTCAGCTTCAGCGACGCGAGCTTCGAAGAGAAGAAGAGGAAGAAGAGAAGAAGTAACTTTTCGGCGGCGCTGAGGTAACAAGATGACTGAAGAGGTTCCCGCCGCGCCTGTGGCCGCGCTCCCAGCCGTCAAGGCTCCCGCGAAGAAGGCGAAGAAAGCCGCTGGAGGTGCTGCCAAGGCTCGGAAGCCGGCAGGCCCCAGCGTGACTGAGCTGTTGACCCAGGCCGTATCGGCCTCCAAGGAGCGCGGCGGGGTCTCCCTAGCCGCCCTCAAGAAGTCCTTAGCGGCCGCCGGGTATGACGTGGAGAAGAACAACAGCCGCATCAAGCTGGGCCTGAAGAGCCTGGTGACGAAGGGCACCCTGGTCCAGACCAAAGGCACCGGCGCCTCGGGCTCCTTCAAGCTCAACAAGAAGCAGGCCTCGGAGGGCAAGGAGAAGAAGGCCGCCCCCAAAAGGAAGCCCGCTTCCGCCGCCTCCAAAGCCAAGAAGCCCGCCGCCAAGAAGCCCGCGTCCGCGGCCAAGAAGGTCAAGAAAGCCGTGGGCTCCGCGTCCGGCGCCAAGAAGAGCGTCAAGAAAGTGACCAAGAAGGCGGCCTCGGCGGGAGCCAAGAAAGCGCCCGCCAAGAGCCCCGCCAAGAAGCCCAAGGCGGCCGCGGCCAAGGCCCGGAAGCCCGTCAAGAGCCCCGCCAAGGCCAAGGCGGCCAAGGCCAAAGCCAAGCCCAAGACCCCCAAGGCCAAGGTGGGCAAGGCCAAGAAGGCGGCGCCCAGGAGGAAGTAAAGAAGAGAAGAGCGAAGGAAGGAAGGAGCGGAGGAAGAAGCGGTTGGTTCGTCCTTTAAACCCCAAAGGCTCTTTTAAGAGCCACCCACAACTTCCAGGAAAGAGCTGGATCTCACTAGTCACTAAACTCCCTCCCGGGTTAAACCCCAGGCATGGGCAGACCCCCTCTCACACCTTCCTTTCTTCTCTCTTGCCTTCCTCCACTCTTCCCCCTCCGCCCCTTGGTCTTCTTTCCCTGTCTCCTTTCCATCCTTCCCATTCCACTCTTCTCTCTTGCCTTCCTGACTCCCCTTCTCTTTTCCTTTCGTCTTCTCTTTATCCTTCTCTTCCATCTTTTCTTAGTTCCTTTTTGTCTTTCCTTACTCTCTTCCCTCTGTATCCTTCCCTTGCACCCTTGTCTTTCCTTTTCTTCCCTTCCTCCTCACACCTCTCCTTTCCCTTTTCTTCCTTCCACCACTTCCCTCTTTCCTTCTCTTTCGCCCTTTCCTTCTTCCCTCTCTTCTTCCATCCTTCCACGCTTTCGTCCTTCCCTCTTCCCTCTCCCTTTTTCTCCTCCTTCCCTTTTGTCTTTCCTTCTCTTTCCTTCCTCCTCGCCTCCTTTTCTTCCTTCCACCACTTCCCTCTTTCCTCCTTCTCTTTTGCCCTTTCCTTCTCTCCTTCCATCCTTCCACCCTTTCGTCCTTCTCTTTCCTCTCCCTTTTTCTCCTTCCCTTTTGTCTTTCCTTCTCTTTCCTCCTCCTCACCACTTCCCTCTTCCCTCTTTCGTCCTTTCTTTCCTTCCCTTTCCTTCTTGCCTCCCTCCCTCTTCCATCCTTCACTTTCCTTTCATCCTTCTCCTTTTCTCCTCCTTCCCTTTTGTCCTTCCTTACCTCCTCCCTCCCTCTTCTTCCATCCTTCCCTTCCACCCTTTCTCCTTCCCTTTTGTCCTTCCATCCTTTTCTTCCCTTTTTTCACTCATTCCTTTCCATCCTTTCATTACCACCCTTTCATCCTGGCTTTCCTTTTGTCATACCTTCCTTCCCTCTCCTTTTTCCCCTTGCTCCCTTTCACCTTTGCTTCCTTCTCTCTTTCCTTCCATCACCAGGAAGCCAGTCCTCTTAGCAGGGAGTGCTAGCATGCCCTGACAGATTAGGACAAAGTTGGCCCCCAGGTGTTTTGGCTACAACTCCTGGGTTAAACCCTTGTGCCGGCAGGACTGTTTGAATCCGAGGAGAGGGGTGAGCTCCTGTCTGTCAGCTCCAGCTTCCCATGCAGAGACATGAGAGAGCCCTCCCACAGAATGGGAAAACCATCTAGGCGCAACTTCCTTGCAGATGGCCGGTTCTCTCACACCAGAAGCGACTTGCAGTTTCTCAAGTCGCTCCTAACACACAAGAAATAATCAAAATAATAAAAACGAATTAAAGTTCTCATTTGGCATCATGAGAAATCGTTGGACTGGGAGAAAGTTAATGCAAACTCACGCTGCTTTAAGTATCAAAAACAGGCCTGGGCAAACTTTGGCCCAATAGGCTGTTAGGAATTGTGGGAGTTGTAGTCCAAAACACCTGGAGGGCCAAAGTTTGCCCAGGCCTGATCAAAAATGTATTATTGAAGGCCTTCATGGCTGGAATCCCTGAGTGGTTGTGAGTTCTCCAGGCTGTCTGGCCATTGTCCAGAAGCATTCTCTCCTGACGTTTTGCCTGCATCTGTGGCTAATGGCATCCTCAGAGATTGTGAGGTCTGTTGGAAACTCGGAAAATAAGATTTATATACCTGGAATGTCCAGGGCCATCTAATCACAACAAAGGATTCCCCCAGGCAGTAAGAAGCCAGGCTGTGAAACTGCTAGGCCATTCAATGCTAATCAAGGTGGCCCATTGCAATATTCACATCTACTTCAAACACACAAGAGTTCTCTCTTCCACCCTGGACATCATTCCACAGCTAGATAAACCCCACTTGCCTAGTTTCCAACCTCTGACGATGCCTGCCATAGATGTGGGCGAAAGGTCAGGAGAGAATGCTTCTGGAACATGGCCAGGCAGCCCAGAAAACTCACAGCAACCCATCAAAGATGTGATGAAAAGCGATGAGTAGAAAAGAGCTTAGTGTTGCCATTTAGTAGCTTTAGTTGAAAGTCTCACTGCTACAATTGATCAATGAGTCGGTTGAAAACTTAACCAGTACTTACAAGGCAACTTTGTATTTTCAAAGCTGTTAAACCAGACATGTGTTGCTCTTTATCCTGATATTAGAGTTTTTTAAAATACTGGTAGCCAGCCAGCTAATACCTTCCAACAAAGGATTCCCTCAGTCAGGAAGCAGCCAGACCTTGAATCTGCAAGGCTATTCAATGCTAATCAAGATAATCAATTACAACATTCACATTTGCCTCAGACAAGAGTTCTTGCCCCCACCCTGATATATTTCCAGAGGTATATAAACCTCACTTGCCTAGTTTTCAACTTGGGCCTTGTAGTTGTTTTGAACTCCAAGTACCACAATTCTTAACAGCCTCATTAACACTCTGCATTCAGTTTCTGCCACAGGCAGGCAGAGCACAATCAAAGCACCCCTGACAGATGGCCATACAGCAGGCCTGGGCAAACTCTGGCCCTCCAGGTGTTTTGGACTACAACTCCCACCATTCCTAACAGCCTGCCGGCTGTTAGGAATGGTGGGAGTTGTAGTCCAAAACACCTGGAGGGCCAGAGTTTGCCCAGGCCTGCCATACAGCCTTGGGCCTTGTCACAGGCTTGGGCCTTGGCGGTGTTTTGGACTCCATCTCTCAGAATTCCTAACAGCCTCAAACCCCTTCCTTAAGCTTAAGTGACTGAGGCTGCTAGGAATTGTGGGAGTTGGAGTCCAAAACACCTGCAAGGCCCAAGTTGGCCCATGCCTGGTGTAGATGCCCCTCAAGACAATTCAGTTTCTATGTGTCTGTCGAAGGCTTTCATGGCCGGAATCACTGGGTTGCTGTGCTGAGTTTTCCGGGCTGCCTGGCCATGTTTGAGAAGCACTCTCTCCTGACGTTTCACCCACATCTATGGCAGGCAGCCTCAGAGGTTGTGAAGTGTGTTGGAAACTAGGCAGGTAGAGTTTTATATATATGTCTAGGGTGGGAGCAAGAACTCTGGTCTACTGGAGGCAAGTGTGAATGTTGCAATGGGCCACCTGATTATCATTGAATGGCCTTGCAGCTTCAAAGCCTGGCTGCTTTCTGACTGGGGGAATTCTTTGTTGGGAGGTGTTAGCTAGCCCCGATTGTTTCCTGTCTGGAATTCCCCAACGCTTCAATGGTAAACTATGAGGTTTATCAGCCTTTTGGTGAAAAGGTGGGTGGCTCTTAAAAGAGCCTTTGGGTTTGATTAGCCTGTGTGGAGATGCGCCTGACTTAGGCCCTCTCTCCGCGGATGCGGCGGGCCAGCTGGATGTCCTTGGGCATGATGGTGACACGCTTGGCGTGGATGGCGCAGAGGTTGGTGTCCTCAAAGAGCCCTACAAGGTAGGCCTCGCTGGCCTCCTGCAGCGCCATGACGGCCGAGCTCTGGAAGCGCAGATCCGTCTTGAAGTCCTGCGCGATCTCCCTGACGAGGCGCTGGAAGGGCAGCTTCCGGATCAGCAGCTCCGTCGACTTCTGGTAGCGGCGGATCTCCCTCAGGGCCACGGTGCCCGGGCGGTAGCGGTGAGGCTTCTTCACACCCCCGGTGGCCGGGGCGCTCTTCCGCGCCGCCTTGGTGGCCAGCTGCTTGCGGGGCGCCTTCCCGCCGGTAGACTTACGAGCTGTCTGCTTAGTACGAGCCATGTCAACACTTCTGAGGCTTGACTGAATGTGAGACACAGCCGCTTTCTCCAGCCTATTTATAGACGGATTTGACAGCTCTGATTGGCTAAGACCTTGCTGTGACCGTTAGCACGTTTGAATTTCCCGGGCTAAAACATCATTGGCTAGACGAAGCCGGGTTCGTCACTCTGTGCTCGCGAGATTCCCTCAGCGGGCTCTCATTGGGTACTTGCCACAGCGCATGCAATTGGTGGAAAGGAAATACGGTTTGGCCAATGGAGTTGCAGCACAGCGGAAAGGCTGAAGTTTTCCCTCTGGTCGGCTCCTCTGGTATATAAGAAGGAGGGTTAAGCTCCACTCCTTACAGTTTTTCAGTTCTTTTGAGTGTACGTGTTTGCTGTAAGAGATGTCTGGACGTGGCAAAGGAGGCAAGGGCTTGGGGAAAGGAGGCGCCAAGAGGCACAGGAAGGTGCTTCGTGACAACATCCAGGGCATCACCAAGCCCGCCATTCGCCGCCTGGCTCGTCGTGGAGGCGTCAAGCGTATTTCGGGGCTCATCTATGAGGAAACCCGAGGCGTCCTGAAGGTCTTCCTGGAGAATGTCATCCGTGATGCCGTGACTTACACCGAGCACGCCAAGAGGAAGACCGTTACCGCAATGGACGTGGTCTACGCCCTGAAGCGCCAAGGCCGCACTCTTTACGGCTTTGGAGGCTAATTTTCACACTTGCTTCAAAACTGATCAAAAAGGCCCTTTTCAGGGCCACCCACGTTCTCATAAACAGCTGACACCACAGAGAATCAGTAACAGGTGGAGCAGTGGGTCCTGGCAAGACTGAAGAGCGGCAGGTCACAGGTTTGAATCCGGGGAAAGTGCAGATGAGCTCCCCCTGTCAGCTCCAGCTCATGTGGGGACATGAGAGAAGCTTTTCCCACAAGGATGGCAAAACTTCAAACGTCCTTGCAGACGGCCAGTTCTCTCACACCAGAAGCGACTTGCAGTTTCTCAAGTTGCTCCTGATACGGAAAAAAAAGCGACATAATTCTGAACTGCCATAGAATCATTCAAAGACTGAAGAGGACCCCCAAAGGCCATCTAATCTAGTCCAATCCCTTTTGCCTTCACGCAGGAAAAGCACAATCAAAGCACTACTGACAGATGGCCATCCAAACCTCCCACCAGACTGAGACAAGAGAATTCCACTGCTGAACACCTCTTATGTGGGATCCTGGAGTTTCTCAAGTAGCTTTTATAGCTTAGTATAGCAGGTATGGGCCAACTTGGGCCTTCCCTTCAGGTGTTTTGGACTCCAACTCCCAGCATTCCTAACAGCCTCAGGCCCCTTCCTTTTCCCCCTCAGCCGCTTAAGCGGCTGAGGGGGAAAAGGAAAAGGCCTGAGGCTGTTAGGAATGCTGGGAGTTGGAGAATGAACAAAATCTGGCTACTGATATTGAAAAACACTCTTATTTACTGACGGACTGACGTTATTAGTTCTGAGTCGCCTCCACGTTAGTGCTCCGGGCGACTTACACAAACAAATTCCACAATTAAAATAGAGTATTTAAAACTAGGTTAAAATATTCAGTGGTTAAATGCAGGGGCCAGGCTCGGTATTTGAGTTCCTGGTTCTGCATTAACCATGGGCTTTCCTAAATAGCCAGGTCTTCAGGCGGTCAGGAACTGGGGCAGGTCGGGAGGCTCTCTGGTCCGGTGGCATCGAGTTCCAAGAGCGGGGGGCCACAACGGAGAACGATCTCCGTCTCGTGGTCTCCAGGTGGGCCTCTTTCAAGCCTGGTACGTGAAGAAGGTTCTTGTTTGCTGGCCGCGGGGTCCTTGAGTAAGCAGGCATCAACAAGCGGTCTTTTAGGTATGTTGGGCCCCGGCCCCGTAGGGCTTTGAAAGCCAAGGTCAAGGTCTTGTGTAAGGCTCTATACTCAACGGGCAGCCAGTGCAGGCGCTGCAGAGATGGTGTAATGTGGCATCTCATCGATGTTCCTGTGAGAAGCCTGGCGGCCGCGTTCTACGCAAACTGGAGCCTGCGGGTTAGTGACCGGGGTAGACCTACATACAAAGCGTTACAGTAATCCAGCCTTGATGTAACCGTGGCATGGATTACTGTAGCTAGCGCTTCCGTCGGAAGATAGGGCGCCAATTGTCTCGCTTGGCGCAGGTGGAAGAAGGCCCTTTTGCTCGTGGAGGCAACCTGGGCCTCCATCGACAATTTGGAGTTCAGGATAACACCAAGGCTTTTTACTGAGGGGGACGGAATCAGCGGTTCCCCTTCAAGGGGGGCAGCGAGAAAGGTGGTTCTGGGCAGCCCGGCCATAAGATCTCCGTCTTTGATGGATTTATTTTAAGTTTGTGGGCGCGGAGCCATTTTGTCACTGCTTCTAGGCCTCGAGTGAAGTTTTCGGGCACCGAAGTTGCGCCAGGCTCGTTTCAGTAGGAGCTGGGTGTCATCGGCATATTGGTAGCACCCTAGGCTGAAGCTCCGGGCTATACCAGCCAACGGCCGAACATAGATGTTAAACAACGTTGGTGATAATATGGCGCCTTGGGGCACTCTGCACTCGAGGAGAGATTTCCTAGATGTTTGGCCTAGCCATTCAACTCGCTGGCTACGTCTGCGCAGGAAGGAGCTAAGCCAAGCTAAAGCTGTTCCTTGTATCCCTATGTCGGCAAGTTGTCGTATCAGCAGATCATGGTCCACCGTGTCGAATCCGGCGGTAAGGTCCAGCAATACCAGAACTACTGAGCCTCCCTTGTCTAGTTGGCAGCGGATATTGTCTGAGATGGCCACCAGGACGGTCTCGGTCCCGTGCCCGGGGCGGAACCCTGATTGAAAGGGGTCCAAGCCCTCTGATGTCTCAAGGTATAGTAAATAATGTCTCAACGATAGTAAATAAAGAGGAACACTCTGAAAACAAGGGCATTCCAGACAGGAAACAGTCAGAGCCAGCTAACACCTCCCAGCAAAGGATCCTCCCAGGTAGGAAGCAGCCAGGCTTTGAAACTGTAAGGCCATTCAATAATCTCTTGCAATGTGAACAAACAGTAAAATTTATTTATTTATGGCATTTATATGCCGCCCTTTTCACCCCGAAGGGGACTCTGAGCCGCTTACGATATATATATATATATATATACACACACACACACACACATACACACACAAACATACACACACATACAATATATAATATTATTAACATTGCTTGCTAGAGAAGATTAGGGAGGGCGGGCTTTCGTTACTATATCATTCTATCCTAGCAGTCTCGATATTTACTTATTTATTTCCTAGACTTAAATAAATAAATAACAACTATGGGAAAATTAAGAAGTTTGGAAATCATGACTCGGCACTTTGTATGTTTTTAATCTGTATTACTGTTTTAACTGTATATGTTTTAATGTCTGTCTCGGCATTACTTCGCGAACGAAGATTCTTGGGAAGGACTCATCCCACGCTTTCTACAAGCGTATTGATGACTAAAAAGGCCCATCTGAGATAGGCAAGTACGGTTGCAGAAAGCACAGCAGAAAGTCTACTTGGGTGATGTTGTTTCCAAGTTGCGGTTCTTTCTGCGTTGTCATTGCTCTTCGAGACCCATTCAGCGTGTCTCATTGAAAGAGGCTGCAGCATTGTGGATAGTGCGTCTCCATGCCATGTGAGGCCAGGGTGGACCATTGTTGGTGATCAATCTGGCCGAGTCTGAGATGTTGTTTCAGGGAGTCCTTCTATCTCTTTTTGGGGGGCGCCTCTTTTGCGCTGACCCGTGGCGAGTTCACCATAGAGTAGTATCTTTGGGAGGTGGTGGTCCTCCATCCTATGGACGTGCCCTGCCCAGCGTGGCTGTGCTTTCAATAGCATGGCCCCAATGCGGATGATCCCTGCTTGCTCAAGGACAGCAACATTCGTCACATAGTCAGTCCAGTGTATATTTAGGATTGTGCGAAGACAGCGCTGATGAAAGCGTTCGAGGAGTCGTAGGTGCTGGCAATAGGAGACCCATGTTTCAGACCCATATATGTTTTAACTGTTTTATAAATTTATATGGTATGGTTATCGTTATGTTATAATACAGCATTTAATTTTAGCTGTAGTTTGTAAGCCACCGAGTCCCCTTTGGGGTGAGAAGGGCGAGGTAAAAAATAGAGTAAATAATATAATAACAGTATAGCCCTGCTCTCGCTCCCGCCAGCATCACAAATGCGGTTGGTGGGGAAGAGAGACAGGGCCTTCTCGGCGGTGGCCCCTCGCCTATGGAACACACTCCCAAATGAAATAAGATCGACTCCATCTCTCCTTGCTTTTAGAAAAAAGCTAAAGTCGTGGTTCTGGGACCAGGCCTTTGGGCATCCGATGTAAATTGTATCTTTGGACTTGACTGGATTGACAATGTGTTCCGCTTGATGGCTTTAATTAATTGTTGTATGTAGTGGTTTTTAATGTAATGTTTTAATGCTTTTTCATGTTGATTATATGGTGTATTTTTATATTTATTGTGGCCTGTAGTACTGCCAATGTAAGCCGTGCCGAGTCCCCCTTTAAACACAGCAAGACTTAGACCAGGGCTGTCCAACTGGCGGCCCCGGGGCCGTATACGGCCCCCAGCCCCTTCCCTACGGCCCCCACCTACCTTGCAAAAATTAGTATTTTTTAAAAAAAAATCGATCTCCGGGGCGGGGCTGGGTGGCGTCAGGCGTGGCGCCAGCGCCCGAGCCTGACGTCACCCAGCCCCGCCCCTCCTTCCTCCTCCTCCTCTGTCCCGCCTCTCCCCGGGCGCACCAATCGGGAACACCGGGAGGAGGGAGGGAGGAGGTGTGCCTAAATAGGAAGAAGGCAAGCACTTCCCTTCCTCCTCCATAGGCCTGCCTTCTCCTCCGTTCTGCCTCTCCCACCGGCGCCCTGATCGGGCGCGGTGGAGAGGCAGGCTGAGGCAGGCAGGCCTAAACAGGAAGGAAGGCAGCGCTTCCCTTCCTCCTCCATAGGCCTGCCTTCTCCGTTCTGCCTCTCCCACCGGCGCCTGATCGGTGCGGTGGGGGGAGGCAGGAGGAGAGGCTGGCGTGTGACACTTTAGGAGGAGGGCAAAGCCATGGAGGGCTCCCTTGGCTTTGCCCTCCCTCCTAAAGGGTCACGCCAGCCTCAAGCGAAATCTGACACTTTAGGAGGAGGGTCGGAGGCGTGGCTGGGGCCGGGCAGAGTGGTGCGAGGCGGCCCCCAGGTCATCAGTGACTGGAAGTCCGGCCCTAGGTCGGTAGAAGTTGGACAGCACTGACTTAGACAAAGAAGGGAGGGTGAAAAAAACACAAAATAAAGTAAAAGAATTTTTTTGTTTTTATTTTATTTATTTAACTTTATTTTGTGTTTATATTATTTTTTTCACCCTCCCCCTTCTTTTGTCTAAGTCTTGCTGTGTTTAAAATAATTCTATAAAAATTATTTATTTAAAGAAATAATTTTATTTCGTTTAAATAAATAATGTTATTTATTATTTTATAAATAATATAATATGTTATATTACATTATAATTTAATATATATTATAATGTCAATATATTGCATTATGTTATAGTATAATAATTGTAATGTAATACTAATAATAGTATGATTGTGGTATGGTGTGTTGTATATGCATTTGGTATTGGTGTTGTTGTAATGTAACACATTATAAAACTGCCAATGATAATGTGGTATAATAATTATAGCATGATATTATAATTTGTATATTTGTATTACATGCAATATTGCTAACAGTATTGCAATATGATTTGTAGTGCAATATGATGTGTAGTGCTGATGTTGTGCTATGACAGTAATGTTATTTGTTGTTTTTTCAGTTTGCTGTAAGCCACTCCGGCAATATTGTTATATGTACATTGTAAGCCACTCTGGCAGTATTCTTGTTTGATGTAAGCTGCTCCGAGTCCCCTTCGAGGTTGAGAAGGGCGGCATATAAATATAGTAAATAAAACCATAATATCAGTATTATATATTACTATCTTGGGGACCCGGCCCTGCCCAGATTATTTGAGAAAGACATTTTGTGCCAAGGTTGGTCTTTATCTGTTGTTTATGTGGCTTGCAGTGGTCTCGGGAAGTGAGGGAAGGTGCTGGGAGTCCCATCGTCCATGGTCCATCCTCCTCCAAACTGCACCAGGATGTAGAGTGGGTCATGGGGGTTCTGTGTGCCTAATTTGGTCTTGGTCAGTTATTGGATGAGGGTCGCAGCAGTCTTGGGAAGGGAGTGGAGGTACTTCAAGTTCCATCATTAGTGGTCCATCCTCCTCGATACTGCACTAGGAAGGAGGAGTGTCAGATTATTGCATTTTGAATAGCAATTCATGAGTCAGCACAAGATATATTTTCGCAGTTAGAGATGACCTGCAGTGTGACATGTTTGACACCAGATGGCGCTGTCTCAAGACTGCTAAATGGAACTTTGAGAAATGTCAGTTACAAAGTGACAGTTGGGATTTAATTTCTGTGAGGAAAGGATGTTTAGAAAGGTAGCTGTGATGGCTGTTGTTTTTCGATGTTTTGCCAGTTATTGTTAAATACAATTCAATACAAAGTTATATATTTACCTTGTGAATTGAATGAGAGTTTCATTATTCACACGAACAGAGACTGGAGTTTTTGGGCCGATGGGGAATTAAACTTCTATATTTCTGTTGCCTATCCGCTGTGACATAAATACTCAACGCCGAAGAGTAGAGTGGGTCATGGGGGGCTCTGTGTGCCAAGTTTGGTCTTGATCAGTCTTTGAATGAGGTTGGCAGCGGTCTTGTGAAGTGAGTGTAGGTACTTCAAGTCCCATCATCCATGGTCCAACCTCCTCCAAACTGCAGTAGAATGTAACATGGGTCATAGGGGCTCTGTGTGGCAAGGTTGGTTACTGTCAATTCAGGCCATACACAATGTCCCATGAGCTGAGGAAGCTTTACTGTCAATTCATGCCTTAAACAGTATCCCATTGAGGCCTAGTCAGGAAAATCAAGTTAAGGATGCCTTACTGTTATTTCAGTCCTTACACAGTATCTCAGTAACTTTGGTGTTGTCATGATAATCTAGTTGAGGAAGTGTTTCTGAGGCTGACCAATCAGACTCCTTTATGCAAATAATCCCACAGTGGCAACCAATCGAATCGAAATGCTGCCACATATTCCTCTGCACCTCCTGCCCTCTGCAAACACTGACTTTTATTATATACATATATTCCATTTTTTGTAATATTAGTAATATCACATGTAATAGAAATATATAATTTAATATTGTATTATTATTACTAGTATATTACATTATATTACAAAAATTATATGTATATATAATACATATTACATTATTAGTAAAGACAAGATGGAATTATTTTCTGCTCCCAACAAGATTCCTCCTAGGCAGGAAGCAGCCAGGCTATGAAGCTGCAAAGCTATTAAATGCTAATTAAGGCATACAATTGAAACATTCACACTTGCCTCCAACAGAGTTCTTGCTCCCACCCTGGATACCATTCCAGATATATTAAACATATATACCCCACTTGGGAGGGCTGAAGTTTGCCCATGCCTCCTATATTGGCACTTATGGCATTGTTTGTGGTATTGCTGGGCCCAAGTTGGCCTTGGCTATAGTGACATTTGGAGCTGCCGTGGGGGAAATCAGCACTTTTGTGACAGAGTGGGTGGCTCTGAAAAGAGCCTTTGGGGCTTTGCTGGCTTCCAAGGAAAGGAAGCGGCGTCTCTACTTGGCCTTGGCCTTGTGGCTCTCGGTCTTCTTGGGCAGGAGCACGGCCTGGATGTTGGGCAGGACGCCTCCCTGGGCGATGGTGACCCTGCCCAGCAGCTTGTTGAGCTCCTCGTCGTTGCGGATGGCCAGCTGCAAGTGGCGGGGGATGATGCGGGTCTTCTTGTTGTCCCGGGCCGCGTTTCCCGCCAACTCCAGGATCTCAGCCGTCAGGTATTCCAGCACGGCCGCCATGTACACCGGCGCCCCGGCCCCGACCCGCTCGGCGTAGTTGCCCTTCCGGAGGAGACGGTGGACACGGCCAACGGGGAACTGCAGCCCGGCTCTGGAGGATCGGGTCTTCGCCTTGGCCCTGGCTTTGCCTCCTTGCTTGCCGCGTCCAGACATTCTGCCTTTCAAGAGAAGCCTAACAACAACCGAGAGGATAAAGGAATGAATCGAATGTGGCCTCTTTCAGCGACGAACCTCCCCTTTTATTTAGTCCCGTGGATCGTAGTTCCTCATTCTGATTGGTCAATGCGTTCTATAGCCCCCTCTTGGCCAATAAGAGAACGGCTCCTTCCGGCCAATCGGAGCCTGACGTTCGAACGGTCCAATCGCATGCTTGCGTTCATATCATCCAATAGAAACGCGAAGATTTTGAAAACTTCTTATTTGCATGTTTTGCTTAGGGGGAAAAAGCATTACGTCATTGCTTCAGGGGTGGAAGGAAGCAGCGATGGGTTTTGTCAACTTGCTTTTCTTTGTCTGCCAAAAGAGAGTCATTGGGATGCGTTTTTCTTAATGCAACTCTTTCTCTCTATATACACACACATTTAAAGCAGTGCAGAATTGTGTGTATGTGTGTATACATGTAATTCATTTGAAAAGCAGTGCAGAATTGTGTGTGTGTGTGTATATATATAATTCATTTGAAAAGCAGTGTTGAATTGTGCAGAATTGTGTGTGTGTATATATTATAATTCATTTGAAAAGCAGTGTAGAATTGTGTATATATTATAATATAAATAAATAATTGAAAAGCAGTGTTGAATTGTGCAGAATTGTGTGTGTGTATATATTATAATTCATTTGAAAAGCAGTGCTGAATTGTGTATATATTATAATATAAATAAATAATTGAAAAGCAGTGCTGAATTGTGCAGAATTGTGTGTGTGTATATATTATAATTCATTTGAAAAGCAGTGTAGAATTGTGTATATATTATAATATAAATAAATAATTGAAAAGCAGTGTTATTGTGCAGAATTGTGTGTGTGTATATATTATAATTCATTTGAAAAGCAGTGCTGAATTGTGTATATATTATAATATAAATAAATAATTGAAAAGCAGTGCTGAATTGTGCAGAATTGTGTGTGTGTATATATTATAATTCATTTGAAAAGCATTGCAGAATTGTGTGTGTGTGTGTGTGCGCACACACACAAACACACACAATTCTGCAACTTCTTTTTAAATGCATCATAATATAAATGAGTAACATTTTCCCCCCAAAAGGCAGCATGGATTATGATTATTTCCAAATCTTCCTAGCTTTCTTGTTTCTATTGTAATTAGTACTTCGTAGTCAGAAGTAACCTGCATAGTTTCCAAACAACCAATATTCTGCTTTTAATCATATAGTAACCTAAATATCTAGTCCATTTTTAACGTTGCATACTGTGAATTGAAGATGAGCCAGTGAGGGCGGTTTCCACAGTAATGACTACTCTTAAATAATATTTCAGGTAGGTAATTATATACATTGTTTATATCAGGCATGGGCAAACTTGGGCCCTCCAGGTGTCTTGGACTCCAACTCCCACCATTCCTAACAGCCCCCGCCCCCTTCCTTTCCCCAGCCACTTATTCAGACTCAGAATCCATTTCAAAAGTCAATACAGTACCGTTTAAAGTAGTATGTGTGAAGTCAGTGACAGTATGTTGCAGTGTAGTCAGTCTTTATGTTCAGTAATGTATCAGACTGAAGAGAGTGTTAGTCTGTATGCAACAGAGAAGAGACTGAAACAGAATGCTTTAGAGAACTTACTGTTTTAACTCTCACCCAATAAGAACTGTACCTGTATGCTGTCTACATAATAATAATATAACAACTTTATTTTCGTCGTTGTCGTTGTCCCCCCCTCCAATCTCCCCAAAGATACTCAGGGCGGCTTACATGGGGACGAGCCCAATCAACATGGTTAAAAAACAGCACATTAAAATATATAAACAACAGTATTTACTTATAAACTTACATGATGTTTGTAAGTAAATCAACTATGTTACTTTTAATGAAGACTACTTACTTTTGGTCTCTTGAGAGCATGATTTAAAAGCAATATATTTTATGGGAGAGTAGTTGTCTTTTGGGCCACTGAAACAACACTTCTGAAGATCTGCTATATATTTTGTGCATTGGCGTATCTTTGTTCCTCATCGTTCAGAGAGATAACCAGGTATATCAGTCTAACAACTGAGAAGCCTAATTTGCCTTGCATGAACACTAGTGGATATCTATTTACCATTAAGGAGAAGATTAACTCAAACGGGTATTTAGCTCTTCTCAGGAAGATCATACTTTACAAAAGGGTTGCAAATAGTGTGAGTGCCAATCAATCTCCAAAAGGGTCACGCTTCCAAAAAGGCTGTGGAGATTCCTGGTTTTCCAAAAGGTCATTGGCATTATCAGCACTCGCCTTGTGCCTGGTGCGTTTGGGATGAAAAGTTCGACAAAGGGAACAAGAAAGGGATGCTACAGGGCAGAGGATGTGGACCGTGGTGCGAGTTGTGAGTTGAAGCCCAAAACACCTAGAGGGCCCAAATTTGCCTATGACTGGCCTAGAGATATCTAGGATAGATCTACATTGACTACAATGTGGTTTGAACTGCATTACATAGGTAAAGGTTTTCTCCTGACATTAAGTCCAGTTGTGTCTGACTTTGGGGGTTGGTGCTCATCTCAATTTCTAAGGCAAAGAGCCAGTGTTGTCCTTAGACGCCTCCTAGGTCATGTGGCCGGCATGACTGCATGGGCGCCATTACCTTCTCGCCAGAGGGGTACCTATTCACTCACATTTTCATGTTTTCGAACTGCTAGGTTGGCAGAAGCTGGGGCTGACAGCAGAAGCTCACACCTCTCATATTCGAACCTGTTACCTTTCGGTCAACAAGCTCAGCAGCTCAGCCGTTTAACCCACAGCACCACTGGTCAGTATAATAAGACCTATATAATACAGTTCGAACTGCATTACATGGGTCTACTACACTGACTATACAATACAGTTCAAACTGCATTATGTGGCAGTGAAGATCCAGCCCTAGAGAGAACATTTTATATCAGATGCGTGAATAATCAAAGCCCAAAAGTTAAAACTGCAAATTTGGCAGAACAACTGTAACATGAAAAGAGCTTTGTACCTTTTGTCTGAGGCTACAGTTAGGGAACAGCTCGAATTTTCAAGAAAAAGCCCGCCTGAAATCTGATTGGTCAGAAGGAGAGCCTATGGGGTGTTAGGCTTGGTAAAAGTGGGCGGCGCTTACGCATACTATTACAAGCGCGGCTGAGGTTTTCCCTCTGGTCCGGAAACGATGTATAAAAACCCCTGCGACGGTTGTTTCACCTCCCTTTGTGTTTGAGAGAGAGCTCGTGTAAACCTCGCAAGGATGTCTGGTCGTGGAAAGGGCGGAAAGGGCTTGGGCAAAGGAGGCGCCAAGAGGCACCGGAAGGTCCTTCGGGACAACATCCAGGGCATCACCAAGCCCGCCATTCGCCGCCTGGCTCGTCGTGGAGGCGTCAAGCGTATTTCGGGGCTCATCTATGAGGAAACCCGAGGCGTCCTGAAGGTCTTCCTGGAGAATGTCATCCGTGATGCCGTGACTTACACCGAGCACGCCAAGAGGAAGACGGTCACCGCCATGGACGTGGTCTACGCCCTGAAGCGCCAAGGCCGCACTCTTTACGGCTTCGGAGGCTAATTTTCCAAAGCCCTCATCTCTTCAACAAAACCCCAAAGGCCCTTTTAAGGGCCACCCACGTTTTCCTCAAAAGAGCTGTTGACCTCAGTCCCCATAATTTAAACGTTTTACTATTCTAAATCCAGGCAGCATGCTGATTAGATGAACAAGGCATGGTGCAACTTGGGCCCTCCAGGTGTTTTGGACGGCAACTCAAAACATTCCTTAACAGCCTCAGGCCCTTGCAGCTTCAAAGCCTGGCATCTTCCTGCCTGGGGAATCTTGTTGGGAGCAGAGCAGAAGACCGTTCCACCTTGTCTTTACTAATAATGTAATATATATTGTATATACATATAATTTTTGTAATGTGTAATACAATATAATACTAGTAATAATGATACAATAATATAATAATAATATTAATATTAGTATTAATATTAGTAATAATACAATAATAATACAATATTATAATTATATATTTCTATTACATGTAATATTACTAATATTACAATAAAGTGGTATAGTGCAATATAGTAATATATAATACTGATATTGTACTATGTTAATGTTAATAATATATTCTATTGTATGTATGTATGTATGTATATACACTCTTGAGTCCCCTTTCAGGGTGAGAAGGGCGGCATATAAATGTAAATAGTAAATTTTACTGTTCACATTGCAAGAAATTATTGAATGACTTTGCATACTGTGTATTCGTGCCAAGTTTGGTCCATATCCATCATTGTTTGAGTCCACAGTGCTCTCTTGATGTAGATGAACTATAATTCTTAAATTCAAGGTCAATGCCCACCAAACCCTTCTAGTGTTTTCTGTTGGTCATTGGAGTCCTGTGTGCCACGTTTGGTTCAATTCCATCATTGGTGAAGTTCAGAATGCTCTTTGATTGTAGGTGAACTATAAATCCCAGCAACTACAACTCCCAAATGACAAAATCAACCCCTCATGCAATCTCCACCAGTATTCAAATTTGGGCGTATCGGGTATTTGTGCCAAATTTAATCTAGTGAATGAAAAAACATCCTGCATATGAGATATGTACATTACAATTCATCACAGTAGAAAAATAACAGTTATGAAGTAGCAATGACAATAATGTTATGGTTGGGGGTCCCCACAACATGAGGACCTGTATTAAGGGGCCGTGGCATTAGGAAGGTTGAGAAACACTGCCCTAAATGCTGGTTGCTTGCAATAATTTATTTATTTATTTATTTATTCAGGCTTCTATGCCGCCGACTCCCGGAGGCTCGCGGCGGCTCACAGAGCCAAAGGCACAGTAAAAACAAAACAATAACAACAATAAAAACAATAAAAACAGTTAAAATAGCAATGGTAGCAGGAACAACAACACAGTTCAGCAATAGCATACTTAAAGATACACGGGCCTACTCGCCAAAGGCCTGCTTGAACAGATGGGTTTTGCATGCCCGTCTAAACGGGAGCAGGTCCCTCAAGGCCCTGGTTTCGGCCGGGAGGGCGTTCCACAGCGTGGGAGCTATGACAGAGAACACCCTCCGGCGAGTGGATGTTAGGCGTGCCAACTTTGTCGATGGTATCTCCAGGAAGTTAGCATCCTCGGACCGTAGTGATCTCGAAGGGCAATATGGAGTGAGACGGTCCCTCAGGTACGCTGGCCCCAGGCCGTGCAAGGCCTTAAAGGTAAGAACCAACACTTTGAAGGCGATCCGTGCTTAATTGGCAGCCAGTGCAGATCCTGCAAAACAGGTGTTATGTGGCGCCAGCTGGCGTGCCAGACAGGAGCGGGCGGCAGTGTTCTGCACTAGCCTGAGCTTCGGGTCACCGACAGAGGAAGGCCAACGTAGAGCGCGTTGCAGTAATCCAGCCTTGAGATGACTGTGGCTTGGATCACCGTGGCCAGATCGTTCCGGGAGAGATAGGGGGCCAGCCTCCTTGCCTGTCGCAGATGAAAAAAAGCGATCTTGCTAATCAATCTTAACACAATTCTGCAACAATAGACTGTTCATAAATAGCGATTATTATTATTATAAATGTTTATTTTTGTGTTTATGCCCTGCTTTTCTCACCACAAGGAAACTCGGACCAGTTTCTAACATAATTCCTCTGGATATTACTACCCCTCCCCACAAAAAATATATATATCTATTGTCAATTTCATAGTTAGCAACTGTTCTCTTTGAATAACTTTTGATAGATTGCCACCCATTGAAGTCATTTGCAGCCATAAAAGCCTTTGCCAAACAAAAATGTCTCCATCTTCTAGGTGCCACAATTGTCGTGTCCCCCCCCCCTTCCATTCAATCACAGATGCTATGACTTGATGGATTGATTCATATTATCAATGTATGCATGCTTTTATTATTTTCTAGCTTGGACTCCCGGCGTTGCCCGGGTTATTTGAAAAAGCCAGTTTTTGATTGTACAAAATGCATAAGGAATGTAGTGCAGCTGGCTGAGTGTTAGCTGCATAAGATCTCTACTGACCAGAAGGTCATGAGTTCGAGGCCTGCCTGGGTCGAGGTGGGCTCTCGACCTATTGTTGTCGACCTTTGCAACCCGAAAGACAGTTGCATCTGTCAAGTAGGAAATTAAGGTGCCACTTAGTGGGGAGGCTAAATTTAACTGATTTACGAGGCCATAAAAAGATCTCCAGGAAACACGGTGAGGAATGAAGGAGCGCGACAGCTCCCCCTGGTGGCCAGAGGTTAAATTGCCTCTGTCTTGTGTGTTTGTGTGTCTAAATGTAATGTGTACATTGTAATCCGCCCTGAGTCCCCTGCGGGGTGAGAAGGGCGGAATATAAATGAAGTAAGTAAGTAAGTAAATAAATAAATAAGGTTGTGGGTGAACTACAATTCCCATCATGCCAGGTTAACCCCGAGAAACTCCATCCATACTTAAAATTTGTTCGGTTGGGCAAGTTTGCTCTAGATGCATCATTAGTGAGTTTCAGTGTGCTTTCCAGTTGTATAGTAAACTACAACTCTCGCCGCGGTGAGTCAGTCCCCTCAAACCCATCCAGTGGGTTCAGTTGGTCATGGGAGTTCTGCGTGCCAAGTTTGGTCCTGGTCCATCATTGGTGGAGGTCACAGCTTCCCTGGTCATGGGTGAACTACAACTCCCAGAAAAGAAAGTCAGTTTTCCCCAACCCCCTCCAGTAATCCAATTTCGGCATATCGGGTATGTGTGCCAAGTTTGGTCCAGCTCCATTGGTGTTTGGGTTCATAGTGCTCTCTGAATGTAGGTGAACTACAACTCCCCCAAATCAAGGTGAAATTTTCCCAAAGACCTCTGGTATTTTTTTGCTGGTCATGGGAGTTCTGCGTGCCAAGTTTGGTCCTGGTCCATCATTGGTGGAGGTCACAGCTTCCACAGTCGTGGGTGAACTACAACTCCCAGAAAGGAAGGTCAGTCCCCTCAAACCCCTCCAGTAATCCAATTTCAGCATATCGGGTATGTGTGCCAAGTTTGGTCCAGATCCATTGGTGTTTGGGTTCATAGTGCTCTCTGGATGTAGGTGAACTACAACTCCCTAAAATCAAGGTGACATTTTCCCAAAGGCCTCTAGTATTTTTTGCTGGTCATGGGAGCTCTGTGTGCCAAGTTTGGTCCAATTTCATCTTTGGTAGAGTTCAGAGTGCTCATTGATTGCAGGTGGATTATAAATCCCAGTATCTACAACTCCTAAATGTCCAGGCCAATTCCCCTCAAAACCCACGAATATTCAAATTTGGGCATATCGGGTATGCTTGCCAAGTTTGGTCCAGATCCATCATTGTTTGGGTTCATAGTGCACTCTGGATGTTGGTGAACTACAACTCCTATAAATCCCTTCAAAGACCTCCAATATGTTTTGCTGGTCATGGGGGTTCCGTGTGCCAAGTTAGTTCCAGGTCCATTGTTGGTGGAGTTCAGAGTAATCTTAGATTGCAGGTGAACTATACATCCCAGTAACCTACAGCTCCAATGAATCATGGTGAAGTCTCCCCAAACCTCTCTAGTGTGTTCAGTTGCTGATCAATTCCTTTGTTTGCTGTGTGCCATAGAAAAGAATAGGAAAAGGTTGGGGGGAGGGGGAGTGGGCGGAGTTATGCAAATTCCACACCAATGGAGAGAGAGTCAGGAACACTGGAATGTCTGAAGGGAGAGGCAGTGGGCGGGGTCATGCAAATTCCACACCAATGGAGAGAGTAAGAAACACTGGGATGTCTGTGGTGGACGAAACACATAACACCTAGGATGAAATTGTCCCCGTATGAAAGCCTTCACTTGGGTGGTGGGCATTGTGGTGTTGGTGGAGGACATTGGCAGGGCTTGGGCTACAACATGTTTACAGCGCTCTCTATAACCTGCAATGTCATTGGAGGGAGGGCCATTTGTGTCTTCTTAGTGTAGGCCTGGGCAAAGTTGGGCCTACCAGATGTTTTGGACTTCAACTCCCAGCATTCCTAGCAGCCTCAGGCCCTTTCCTTTTCCCCCTCAGCAGCTTAAGCGGCTGAGGGGGGAAAGGAAGGGGCCTGAGGCTGCTAGGAATGCTGGGAGTTGGAGTCCAAAACATCTGGTAGGCCCAACTTTGCCCAGGCCTGCCTTAGTGGGAGAGCAACTGCTGTTTGTGGAAGTGGACACCCCAGCCCCCCCCCCCCACACATTTTCACTTTTATTATGTGTATAGTTAGAACAGTGTTTCCCAACCTTTTTTGAGCCGCGGCACACTTTTAACATTAAAAAATCTGGGGGCACACCACCAACCAAAATGACACAAAATGACACTCTAAAGAACGGCTGGGGGGTTGGTGGCCTGCTGGGAACAGCTGCTGGGAGTGCTGAAGCCGGAGAGGGGGCGGAGCCAGGCTGCACCATGCCCCGCCCCTACCCCGGCTTCACCTCTTCCAGCAGCTGCTCCAGCCTTGAGGGGCAGTGCCAAGCCAGCGGTGCCAGAGCCAGCACAATGCTGGCTTGGCACTGTCCTCTCAAGGCTGGAGCAGCTGCTGGGAGTGCCGAAGCCGGGGGAGGGGGCAGAGCCAGGCTGTGCCATGCCCTACCCCCTCCCCCCAGCCTCAGCTCTTCTACAGGCCGTGCCATGCCCCGCCCCCTCCCCCCAGCTTCAGCTCTCCTACAGAGGAGGAGCATGAGCGGTGGACGGGCTTCAATGGGCGGGCTCCTCCACGCGGCTTCAGCGACCGAGGGCGAGAGTCATGGTGGGAGTCATGGCGGATTGGAGGCTGGCTGGGGAAACGGCCGAAGGAGGCGGCGCCCCGGTCCCTTCTTCTTTTTCTTCACCACTGCCTGGCCCTTCCTCCTCCCCCAAGCAGCAGGAGTTTGGCAGGAAGGGGGGGAGGAAGGGGGGCAGAGAGCTTTTCTCGCGGCACAGCAGGAGGTCCGTCACGGCACACTAGTGTGCCACGGCACACTGGTTGAGAAAGACTGAGTTAGAAGATAGAAGATTACACCATGCAACATGATTTTTAATCCTGGGTCATTAATGCCATTTCCTAATTGGTTCCATAATAAAGGCATGGGAAAAGTTTATTAAACCACAAAAACTTTGCTTTTACAGACATCCTGCAGCATTTTTTTTTACTATAGTTTTTCAATTAATAGAGTCTCAATACATAGTTTGTGGCAGCCACAAAAACGAAGCTTCTGGTGGAAAGTAAGGACTGTAAAACAGATCAGGAATAACTCACTGGGGCCCCTGGTGGCGCAGTGGGTTAAACCGCTGAGCTGCTGAACATGCTGACTGAAAAGTTGGCGGTTTAAGTCCGGGGAGCAGGGTGAGCTCCTACTGTTAGCCCCAGCAATGTGAGTAGACCAATAGTTACCACTTCTGCAGGAAGGTGACAGCGCTCCATGCAGTCATGCTGGCCACATGACCTTGGAGGTGGCTATGGACAACGCCGGCTCTTCGGCTTAGAAATGGAGATGAGCACCACTCTACAGAGACGGACACAACTGGACTTAATGCCAGGGGAAAATCGGGAGGATACGGGAGGATCCACACGGATGTCGAATGACCCAATAAGATCGAAATGGGAGAAGGGTCCTTAGGTATATACGCCCTCGTTGGCCTGATTTGGATTACGAATATTTTGTTGGAGTTCCTTATACTAGAAGTGTGGACAATATACCCTCCTTACTACTATTTGGGTTTGGATCATTTTGCAACCAATAATAATGGATTAGCTACATTGAGTAGTGAAGAATTCATCAACTGCTGTGTTATTTACTTTACTTCATTATATTTACACCCAGTGACTTGTGGGTTATATTAAATTTATATTCACTGAGCTTATGGACATTGGACTTTTTCATTTGGACTTTGCTAGAGCCCAACATTTAGAGACTTCTACGGTATTACATTCGGGTAAAGTACATAGAGTTACTCTGTTACCAGTTATATGTGTATTATAGTATAGTTTGTATCCAATTGGCTTTAGTGAGTGTTAGTTCGTAGCAACTTCCCCTATTCTAGTTAGGGGGAAATCTTTACCTTACTCAGAAAACTGAGGAATTCCAGGCAGGAAACAATCAGGGCCAGCTAACACCCCCAACAAAGGTTTTCCCCAGGCTGGAAGCAGTCAGGCTTTGAAGCTGCAAGGCCATTCAATGCTAATCCAGCTGGCCAATTGCAAGATTCACAGTTGCCTTTCTCCTGATTACTGGATTCAAGGCACGTTCAAAACAATAGAATTTTAGTCCCTTTGATATTCACACATTTATGTATTCGTGTTATATATAATATTAATATATATATGTTTTGATTCAGCAATAAATACAAATCGTATATTTACACTTTCAATTTGCTTTTTCAAAAAAATCTTGTATTGTTTTGAATGTGCCTTGAATCCAGTAATCAGGAGAAAGGCAGGATATAAACCAGGCCTGGGCAAACTTGGGCCTTTCAGGTGTTTTGGACTTCAACTCCCACAATTCCTCACAGCCTCAGGCCCCTTCCAAAGGAAGGGGCCTGAGGCTCCTTGGAGGGGGAGGCTGTGGAGTTGAAGTCCAAAACACCTGAAAGGCCCAAGTTTGCCCAGGCCTGATATAAACGGTTAGATTAGAACAATGGCGGCTTCATCTGCTTCTCTTCCTTTCTCTTCCCAAGGCATTCTTCCAGCCTTGTCCTGATTGGCCAATTTCCGAACCCATCTCCTGATTGGCCGTCAGTCCCGCGCTCGCCTCTGATTGGAGGATATGCATGAATACCATAACGACGGCTGAATGTCCTTCCTTTTTCTTTCGCTCAAGGAATTCACAGACCTCTGCTGATTGGTTAGTTTCAGAAACCGCCTCCTGATAGGCCGCAGTCGTGCCGGCGTTTGATTGGGGGAGGTGTTTCACCTTCCTCCAATCAGAATCGCGGTTCAGAATCCGACGGGGGAAATAAATAGAGGCGGGCGCGGCTAGTGAGGCTTCATTCTTCCTCTGCAGTCAAAGCGAGAAGGAACTCAGCAGTCATGTCTGGACGCGGCAAGCAAGGAGGCAAAGCCAGGGCCAAGGCGAAGACCCGTTCCTCCAGAGCCGGGCTGCAGTTCCCCGTGGGCCGTGTCCACCGTCTCCTCCGGAAGGGCAACTACGCCGAGCGGGTCGGGGCCGGGGCGCCGGTGTACATGGCGGCCGTGCTGGAGTACCTGACGGCTGAGATCCTGGAGTTGGCGGGAAACGCGGCCCGGGACAACAAGAAGACCCGCATCATCCCCCGCCACTTGCAGCTGGCCATCCGCAACGACGAGGAGCTCAACAAGCTGCTGGGCAGGGTCACCATCGCCCAGGGAGGCGTCCTGCCCAACATCCAGGCCGTGCTCCTGCCCAAGAAGACCGAGAGCCACAAGGCCAAGGCCAAGTAGGGCCCGGAATGGCTTCCTTGCAGTTGCTGGACTTGGAATTCGATTCAAAACCCCAAAAGGCTCTTTTCAGAGCCAAACACAAAAGTCATGAAAGAGTTTGTAAACACTGGAGATGGAAATAACACCTTGCTGGTTCTCAAAGTCTTCGAGTTTGGGTTTAGGAGCCCCCTGCTGGTGCAGTAAAAAGGTTGGTGGTTCTAATCCAGGGATTGGGGTGAGGTGAGCTCCTGCTGCTCGCCCCAGCTTCTGCCAACCTAGCAGTTCAAAAACATGCAGATGTGAGTCTGCATTGCTTCGCGAACGAAGATTCTTAGGCAGGACTCATCCCACACTTTCTACAAGTGCATTGATGACTAAAAAGGCCAATCTGAGATAGGCAAGTTCGGTTGCAGAAAGCACAGCAGAAAGTCTGCTAGAGATCCCCGTGTACAACTAGTGGGCCACTGTGTGACACAGAATGCTGGACTAGATGGGCTGAGGCCCGATTCAGCATGGCTCTTCTTATGTTCTTACAAGTCTCCTTGGGTGAAGTTGTTTCCAAGTTGCGGTTCTTTCTGCGTTGTCGTTTCTCTTCGAGACCCATTCAACGTGTCTTCTCGGAAGAGGCTGCAGCATTGTGCACAGTGCGTCTCCATGCCTCCCGACGTGAGGCCAGGGTGGACCATTGTTGGTGATCAATCTGGCCGAGCCTTAGATGTGGTTTCAAGGAGTCCTATCCCTTTTTGGGGAGCCTCTCTTGCGCTGACTCGTGGCCAGTTCACCATAGAGTATCTTTGGGAGGCGGTGGTCCTCCATCCTAGAGACCTGCCCTGCCCAGTGCAGCTGTCTTCTCAATATCATTGAGGGTGGACCATTGTTGGTGATCTATCTGGCCGAGCCTAAGATGTTTCAGGGAGTCCTTATATCTCTCTTTGGGGTGCCTCTCTTGCACTGACCCGTGGCCAGTTCACCATAGAGTAGTATCTTTGGGAGGCGGTGGTCCTCCATCCTAGAGACTCGCCCTGCCCAGCGCAGCTGATTTCTCAATAGCATTGAGGGTGGACCATTGTCTGTGATCAATCTGGCCAAGCCTGAGATGTTGTTTCAGGGAGTCCTTATATCTCTTTTTTGGGGCGTCTCTCTTGGGCTGACCCGTGGCGAATTCACCATAGAGTAGTATCTTTGGAGGCGGCGGTCCTCCATCCTAGAGACCTGCCCTGCCCGGCGCAGCTGTGTTCTCAATAGCATTGAGGGTGGACCATTGTTGGTGATCTATCTGGCTGAGCCTAAGATGTTTCAGGGAGTCCTTATATCTCTTTTGGGGGCGCCTCTCTTGCGCTGACCGATGGCGTGACGAGATCACCATAGAGTAGTATCTTTGGGAGGAGATGTGAGTAGATCAATAGGTACCACTCCAGCGGGAAGGTAACTGCTCCATGCAGTCATGTTGGCCACAAGACCTTAGAGGTGTCTAAGGATAACACTGGCTCTTCGGCTTAGAAATTGAGATAAGCACCAACCCCCAGAGTCAGGGGAAAAACTCTTTACCTACACCAGGCACAGGTAAACTGAGTTCATTCTGCAGTATTTTAATCATTCTGTGTATTTTAACATGTATTTTGTAGAAATGTGTTTTAATGTGTATTTCATAGTATGATTATGTGTTTTTTGGCTATGTTGTAACTTGCACAAACCAGGACAAAAATTATTTATTATTTACAACATCATTGCTCTTCTGTACCCCACTCTGAGCGGCCTAACAAAAGGCAACAATTCGATGCTGATACACAAAATAAATACAATATAAAACCATAGACATTCAGGATTAAAATACAATTAGCATTGACACATAATACACATACACCTAAGTTAAAAACAGTTCTGTCCATCACATGAGCATTGAGCCATAACCTTCAATTTACCAATTCCAATTCAAAGTGCTGCATTGTGCTAATGTGCAAAAGCCTGGTCCCAGAGCCACGATTTCACTTTTTTCCTGAATGCTAGGAGGGATGGGGTTGATCGTATGTCGCTTGGAAGCGCATTCCACAGACGGGGAGCCACCACTGAGAAGGCCCTTTTTCTCGTCCGCACCAACCGTGTTTGAGAAGTTGGTGGGAGCAAGAGCAGGTAATAATATCTATTTAATTATTGAACAAAATGTCATCTGAGATGGAGTAAATAATAATATTTATAAGCCTATGATATTATAGAGACATATATGTTGTAACTTGCCCCATGCCATGAGAAGAAGCAAGTAAGTAATAATAATAGTCCCCAATTCTGGCCAGTAAGTAACAACTGGGAGACTGCAAAACCAACAACAATGAAATAATCTACACTACCCATAAGGGAATGGAGCCCCCAGCTGTCCAGTAGGTTAAATCGCTGAGCTGTTGAACTTGCTGACCAAAAGGTTACAATCCAGGGATTGGGGTGAGCTCCTGCTGTTAGCCCCAGCTTCTGCCAACCTAGTAGTTTGAAAACATGCAAATGTGAGTATATCAATAGGTACCGCTCCAGCAGGAATGTAACTACGCTCTATGCCGTCATGCCGGCCACATGACCTTGGAGGTGTCTACGGACAACGCCGGCTCTTCGGCTTAGAAATTGAGATGAGCACCAACCCCTAGAGTGGATCTAATGTTAGGGGAAAACCTTTACCTTTACCTAGCCATAAGGGAAACATAAGAGTAATGCAAATATACCTGTGGCTGTTCTCTTTTCCTGAATCTCACCTTTTCAAAAAGGGCAGGAGTTTCTGTTGTCATTTCCACCCCAAACTTGTTCTCTGGACTCCATTTATTGCTGAGCATGAATAATAAGTCTTAACTTACTATTCAGGTAATGCTTCTGGAACATGGCCATACCGCCCAGAAAACTTACTGCAACCCAATAAGTCTTAACTAATTTAACTAATTTATGAGGCCATGAATCTCCAGGAAAGGTGGAAAAGGAGTGAAGGAGTGCAACAGCTCCCCCTGGTGGCCAGAAGCTGAAATGTTAAATTGTCTTACATGTTAGTATGTCAAAGGGCATTGAATATTTGCCATGTATATGTGCATTGTGATCCGCCCTGAGTCCCCTGTGGGGTGAGAAGGGCGGAATATAAATCAGTGCTGTCCAACTTCTGGCGGGTCCAGGGCCGGATAAGAGGTCACTGATGACCTGCGGGGCCGCTCGGCCCCGCCCCCAGGCTCCCGCCCCAGGCCCCGCCCCAGCCCAGGCCCCGCCCCCTCCTAAAGTCGCTGAAAAAGGAGGAGTAGGCGGCACCAAGAGCAGCGCGTCACAGGCCTGGCGTGACGCGCTGCTCTTGGCACCGCCTACTCCTTTTCGGCGCCCCCCTCCCTTCCTAGGCCGGGGGCCGCCGGTGGGCAGAAGGCGGCGCCAACGGCAGCCCGTCACAGGCCTGGCGTGACGCGCTGCCCCTTGGCACCGCCTACTCCTCCTTTTCGGCACCCCCCTCCCTTCCTAGGCCGGGGGAGCCGCCGAAAAGGAGGAGTAGGCGGTGCCAAGAGCAGCGCGTCACGCCAGGCCTGTGACGCGCTGCTCTTGGCGCCGCCTACTGCCCTTTTTCGGCGGCTCCCCCGGCCTAGGTAGGGAGGGGGGGGGCGCCGAAAAGGAGGAGCTAGCTCTCTTCCTCCTCCCTGCCCCCCCCCCCCCGGCCGCCATTTTTAAAAAAAATTGATTATTTTTTTAAAAATTTTTTTAAAAATGGTGGCTGAGGGCATAGGTGGGGCTGTGTCCAACAGGCTACGGGGCCGGATCCGGCCCCGGGGCCGCCAGTTGGACAGCCCTGATATAAATGATGTAAACAAATAAATAAACTAATACAATCAAAGGAGTTGTGTTGTTGAAGGCTTTCATGACCGGAATCATGTTGTGATTCATTGCTGTGAGTTTTCCAGGCTGTATGAACATGTTCCAGAAGCATTCTCTCCTAAGGAAAACACAAACCAGCCAGGAAATCACAACCAAAGCCCTCTCGACAGATGGCCACCCAACCTCTGCTTTAAAACTTCCAGAGTCCTGGGAAGTATATTATATTCTTTGAGAGTAATAATATAACAATAAGCTATAGCTCTATACCACCCAAAGGAGAGATTAGTCCTTTCCACAGATCCCTAGCCAGACATCCTGTCTGAATGCATGAGAAAGAAAAAGTATACAGATAGAAAAACTGATCTGTTTTCAAGGGATAAACCCACACAATCTACAATGTCAAATGTATACAGTTCAACAACACTTGCCATGGTTCCATGCTATGGAATCCTGGAAGTCCTAGTCTGCTGAGGCCTCAGCGCTCTTTAATAGAGAAGGTGAAGGACCTTGTGAGACTACAACTCCCAGGGTCCCATTACATTGAGCCATGCCAGTTCGATGGAGCATCAAACTGCATTCATTCAGCAGGCCTAGTCATTGTATTTATTTATTTACATCATTTATATTCCGCCGTTCTCACCCCACAGGGGACTCAGGGCAGATTACAATGTACATATACATGGCAAGTATTCAATGCCATAGACACACAACATATATAGACAGACACTCAGAGGCAATTTAACATTCCAGCTTCTGGCCACCAGGGGGAGCTGTCGCATTCCTTCATGCTTTTGCATACTTCCTGGAGATTTTATGGCCTCTTAAATCAGTTAAATTATCCTCCCCACAAAATGGTACCTAAATGTCCTACTTGACAGATGCAACTGTCTGTCGGGTTGCAAAGGTCGACAACAAGCTACACAATTTGGTCGAGAGCTCACCCCGACCCGGGCAGGCTTCAAACTCATGACCTTCTGGTCAGTAGAGATCTTATGCAGCTGACTCCCAGCCAGCTGCACCACAGTCCTGGTGCTGTGTCTTCAAAATGACCGAATGGATGTGTCTACACCAGCCATAGGCCAGCTTGGGCCTTCCAGGTGTTTTGGACTTCAGTGCCCACAATGCCTATTGGCAGTTGAAGTCCAAAAACACCTGGAGGGCCCAAGCTGATTCATGCCTGGACTACACTGTGGAATTAATACAGCTTGACCCTGCTTAATTTCTATGGCTCACTGCAGTGGAATACTGGGAGATGTAGTTTTACAAGGATTTTCTTTGTTAATGCTGGTGCCTCACTAAACTACAGCTCTCTGGATTCCATGGAGGCTATTGAAGTGTTGTCAAACCGTATTCATTCTACAGCACAGATGCAACTTAAAGAGACCAGGGTTCGAATCCTCACTCTGCAAATGAAACCTACCCTTAGGTGAGTCACACTCTCTCAGCCTGAAAGGAAGGCAATGGTCAAAAATTCCTCTGTATGGTGTTCATTCTTAATTAGATTATGTTAAGTGTTGGAAACCACCCTGAGTTCCAAACTGGAGGTGAAGCAAAGTACAAATAATAATAATAATAATAATAAATAATGGACAGTTCCTGGGGGGGGGGAAAATGAGAGCAAAATCGACAAAGGAAAACATGGATGTGGCTCACAAATGGAACTTTAAAAAAAGAGACAAAGGAGGGCCTGATTCCGGCAGCCCAAGAACAAGCCATTAGCACCATGGCCATGAAAGCCAGAATTGAAAACTCAATGACAGATCCCAAGTGTAGACTCTGCAAGGAAGCAGATGAAACAATAGATTACATCCTCAGCTGTTGCAAGAAGATTGCGCAGATGGACTACAAGCAGAGGCATAACACCGTTGCTCAGACGATTCACAAAGAACATCTGCCTGCGACAAAGAACTACGGTAGTGCACTGATTCTCAAAGTGGGTGGTACTGCCCCCTGGTGGGCGGTGAGGCAATCAAAGGCGGCAGTGGGAGGCTCAGAGGAATTTGGGAGGCGGTGAACTCCTTTAAGGGGGGCGGTGAACTCCTTTAAGGGGGGCGGTGAACAATTGGCCATTTAGGAGGGGTCGTGCGGCCCTCTTTGGCCCCGCCCCTTCACTTTGACCCCCACACACAGTGCAGCGCGAAGGCTGCAGTGCAAAGGCCTCTGCGGCCTTCCCTGGCGGCGGCAGAGGTGGTGAGCAGGAGAGCCTGGGGATTCTGCAGGGAGAGGAGGCCTCGCTTCTTTGTCCCCTCAGGCCGTGGCTGCCCGTCCCCTCAGAGCCCTCTCTGGCGGCGGCATGGCGAGTAGCAAAATTATTCATCAAGTAGCAACGAAAATTTGGTTGGGGGTCACCACAACATGAAGAACCTTATTTAGGGGTCACGGCATTAGAAAGGTTGAGAACCACTGCATTAATACATATATCTGTTTAATTGCTATTAAATTAAAAATAATAATTTCTAGTGGGGGCGGTGAGTAAATTTTTTTCTGGAAAGGGGGCGGTAGGCCAAAAAGGTTTGGGAACCACTGAACTAGTGGGATCACAAGCCAGAAAAAGTTACACATCAAATTACTCTGGAACTTCCGAATTCAGAGTTTTGGAGCACAAGACTCCTGAGAAGGTTGAGGACCAAATAATAATCTAATAACACACTTTCACACTCAAAATTCAATATTTCACTTATTTTAGAAGATAAAGTGGAGTTATACTCATGGACCATACAAATCAATAGCGTCTTACACAGTCAAAGATGGGCAAGTCGTTATAACAGTTCAAGCCCACATATTCCCATCAAGGGTCCCCCGTAAGTTCATACGGTGAAAATGTCCAAATCACAAGAGTATAATGTCCAATAAGATGATTGAAATAAAGGACAAAATTGTCAGTAAGTGGAGCCAGTCGACATATATTCCAGGAGCCGGGTTAACGGAAGTCACCAGGTCCTGCTCGGTTTCACGCGGATTGCGCTTTATCAAAACCCTATATTTCAGTCAGGCAATCGAGGCGTCCACAGTTCATCGATCAGTCATGCGGCAAGCACGGGCCAAACTCAGGGGAGTAAGGCCAAGACTCCTGACCTCATGATTGTGGGGAAAAACCAAGTATGGATTGTTGATGTTGCAATCCCAGGCGACAGCAGGATTGAAGAGAAACAACTGGAAAAGCTGACATGATACGAGGATTTAAGGATCAAAAAGCAAAGACTCTGGCACAAGCCAGTCAAGGGGGTCCCAGTGGTGATCGGCACACTGGGTGCAGTGCCTCAAGACCTTGGCCTGCACTTAAAAACAACTGGCGCTGACAAAACTACCATCTGCCAGCTGCAGAAGGCCACCTTACTGGGATCTGCACGCATTATTCGCTGATACATCACACAGTCCTAGGCCCTTGGGAAGTGTCCAATGTTGTGATCCAATACAACAGCCAGCAGAGTGACCCTGTTTGCTGGGGACTCATCTTGTTGTGTTTCAAATAATATAATAATAATTATTTATTTCCCACCTTTAGCCCAAGGAAACCCAGACTACATCTTGAGACACAGCTTTAAAACCAGATTCTTAAATTAAATTGAACTTTAAAAATGAGTTTATATTATTATAAACACCAGCAATTCAAACTCCCTTAAAAAAAAAACCTAAGGAGGCATACAATAACAACAAAGAGGCAAAGAGGAAGCTATTTCAAGGGATTCCCCTTTCCTCCAGACACCGGAAATGGCCGTTTGCTTGCCTTTGCCCTGCATATCCGCCTTTTTTATTTATTTAAATGAAGCATCCTTTATTAGCATGGCATCGCTCCCATTGGCTGGGAGGCCGTGTGGGCGGGGCTTGTGAGATTGCTCTGCTAGACGCCCAGGTGTGGGTTCAAAACTTTTTCCTGCTGCAAAAGAGAGAGGGAGAGATTCAGAGAGAGGGAGAGATTCAGAGAGAGAGAGAGAGAGAGAGAGAGAGAGAGAGAGAGAGATTAGAGTCCTGGGATCCCTGCTTTGGAGGAGGCAGAAATTGAGGTGAGTTGGAATTAATGTGAAGGTCTCTCCTGCTTTGGATCATCTTCCTGGAAGAAGAGAAAGGGAAGTAGCCCCAGTTTGGGGGAAAGGGGGACTGAGGCTTCCTCCACTTCCTCTCTTTCTTGGGAGGGGATTTTCGAGAAAAAAAGAAAGAGATAGAGAGGGAGGGAGGGGGGGAGAGGGAGGGGGACAGAGAAAGAGGGAGGGAGAAATAAAGAGAGAGGGAGGGAGAGAGAAAGAGAGAGGGGGAGGGGAAGAGAGGGAAAGGAGGGAGGGAGAGAAAGTGGGGAGAGGGAGGGAGAGATACAGAGAGAAATAGAGAGGGCAGAGAGAGAAAGAAGAAGGGAGAGAGAGAAAAAGAGGAATAAAGGGGGAGGGAGGGGGAGAGAGAGAAAGAAAGGGAGGGGGAGGGAGAGAAAAAAGAGGGAGAGGGAGGGAGAGATAGAGAAATAGAGGGGGCAGAGAGAGAGAGAGAAAGAAAGACAGGGGGAGGGAGAGAGGGGGAGAGAAACAAAGGGGGAGAGGGAGGGAAAGATAAAGAGAGAGAAATAAGAGGGGCAGAGAGAGAGAAAGGGAGGGAGAAAGAGGAAGGGAGAGGGGAAGAGAGGGAAAGGAGGGATGGGGAGGGAGAGAAAGAAAGGGGAGAGGGAGGGAGGGAGGGAGAGATAAAGAGAGAGAGAAATAGAGAGGGGGCAGAGAAAGAAAAAGGGAGAGAGAAAGAGGAATAAAGAGGGAGGGAGGGGAGAGAGAAAGAAAGGGAGGGGAGAGAAAGAGAGGAATAAAGAGGGAGGGAGGGGAGAGAGGGAAAGGGGGGAGGGGAGGGGGAGAAAAAGAAAGAGGGGGAGAGGGAGGGAGAGATAGAGAAATAGAGGGGGCAGAGAGAAAGAAAGACAGGGGGAGAGAAAGAAGAGGGAGGGAGAGAGAGAAAGGAGGGAGGGGGAGAGAAAGAAAGAGGGGGAGAAGGAGGGAAAGATAAAGAGAGAGAAATAGAGAGGGGGCAGAGAGAGAGAGAGAGAAAGGTAGGGAGAGGGAAAGAGAAAGAGGGGGAGGGAGAGGGAGGGAGGGAGGGAGAGGGAGGAGGAGGGAGAGAAAGAACGAGAGGGAGAGGAGGGAGGGAAAGAAAGCATTGGTTGGGTGCTCTTTGCTCAGTGGCTTTTGCTTCTGCCACCAGCCTTTTGGACGACCAGGATGAGAAGGCACCCACCAGCCAGGATTTGCACCCAGCACCCGCCTTTCCCACAGGATGGAGGAGCCATGCAGCCTGGTAAAAGCAGCCATGTGGAGTGGCAAAGAATACCGGTCAAGCAGATCCAGGAGGCCGCCACTTTCAAAGAGTTTGAGAAGGTCTTCCAAAAAGTGACCAAGGAACTGTCTGCCGACGCCAAAGCGACTCCTCGGAAGCCTAGGAACAGAAGCGGGGCTCTCACAATGGTGGTCAAGGAGGCCCGCCAGCTCCAGCACATGTACCGCACCTCCAAACCCAAAGCCTTGCTGAAGATCCAGAACAAGCTCTCCCCATCTTGCAAGATCCCTCTGAAAGAGCTCCAGAGTTACTTCACAAGAGTCTTTGGGGACACCAAGGCGCCTCCCCAATGTCCTGATGGCATGCCTCTGTTGCCGAATGTCAGTTCTCCCAAAGCCCTCAAGCTCCTGAGGAGTGACTTCACCCCCAAAGAGGTCACGGAGCAGCTCCACAAAGTCCCTAACTTTGTCAACGGGAAGAACAAGATCTCCCGCGAGAAGCTAAAGCAGAGGGACCCCGGGTGCCACATCCTGACCGCCATCTTCAACAAATGCAAGCAGTTCTGCCGCATCCCTTCCGCCTGGAAAGAAGTGCAGGTCTTGCTTAAGTTCAAGAGTGGGGAGCCCTCCAACCCAGCCAACTGGCGGCCACTGTTCCTCTGCGACACCCTTTACAAGATGTATGCCCGCTGCCTTTCCCGCCGCGTCACCGACTGGGCCGTGACAGGTGGGGCCGTGAGCCCTCAACAGTCGGCTTATGTCCCCTCGCGCAAGGGCACTGACGAGCAGCATTTCCTCCTGCAGACCACCATCAATGTCGCCCGGCACATGGGGAAGGAGGTAGCCTTGGCCAAACTGGACCTTCACAATGCATTCGGCTCCATCCCACGTTGGCATGTCTTCGACACGCTGTCGAGGTTCGGCATACCGAAAGATTTCCTCGACGTGCTACGTGCGCTCTACCTCGACCTCACGATCGTCGTGATGGCGGCCAACGGGAAGACCCCACCAATACCCATGGAGAAGGGACTGATGCAGGGGTGTCCTCTGAGTCCTATCATTTTCAACCTCAGCATAGAAGTTTTGATCCGCTACATTGCGGAGGGGCCAGAGGGCTTTGTTCTGTATGGCCAGAAGGTCAGCGTTCTCGCTCACGCCGACGATATAGTGTTAATTGCCAGCAATGCGACAGGACTGCAACGCATGCTAGACAAGGCCTCTGAAACTGTCAAATGGCTGGGCCTAGAGTTCAGTGCCACGAAGTGTCAATTCCTTCATATCCGCCAAAGCAAACTCTGCTCCTCAAGTTTCCTCCTCCAGGAAAAGTCCATCAGCTCCATCGAAAGCGGCCAAGCTTTCCAGTATCTGGGAATGCCTTTGATTTTTCCCAACCAGCCCCATACAGTCTTGAAGGAGCCTTTCCAAAAGTTGCTAACAGAAGCCCAAAGTATCGACGCGTCCTCGTTGACTCCTAAGCAGAAGATGGATGCGCTCAAGACCTCTGTCCTTCACAAATATTCCTCCCTCCTGAAAAAGTTGCCAGTGGTGTGGAAGGAACTCAGAAAAGCCGATTCCATTATCACCAACATGCTGTTGAAATGGTTGGATATTTCCGATGAAGATGTCACACAACTATGGATGCCTTGGAAAGATGGCGGCCACGGACTCCTGCCATTGATAGACATGGCCAACGTGGCGTCCATCTCCTATGGCTTCCAGCTGCTGAACTGTTCGGATGCCACAGTAAGGAAGGTAGCGCATGGCGCCCTTCTCAGCACCGTCCAGAGGAAACCGGTTGGAGACACTTGGAAAAATGATCTGGCCTCCTACCTGAATGGAAAGTCTGGCCATTACAGGGGAGACTTTGACGATCTCTGGAACCGTGTCCAAAATGCCATGTGGCACTCCAGAAAAATTATTTTTTGTGCCTGGAAATACGACCACGGTAGCTTTTACATGGATGTGGATGGCACCCTGTATCCAGAAGAAGGCAAGAGTCTGGAGAGAGCTTTGAATAAAGCCTTCCAGGAGAGATATGACTGTTGGGCCCTAAGTTGAGTCACATCCAAAAGATTGTGGGATCACAATGGTATTGCCCATCCTGATTAAACCCTCATATTTTTTTTTTGCTGCCTACCTCCTCTCCGTTCCAGGAAAGACAGTCCTGACCTGGAACCCAATCTGTACCTTTGCAGATAGTCCTGACCTGGAACCTATCTTGTGCCTTTGCAGATAAGAGTCTTGACCTGGAACGCATCCTGTGCCTTTTGCAAATACAATGCGGACCTGGAAGCCGTCCTGTGCCTTTACAAATACAATCCTGACCCTTCACTGTCCTAAATCTACCTCGCGTTTTACTTCAAAATCCACAGGGGCCAAATCTCTTTTCTCTGTGCCTCCAAAGGCACAGCACCGTGGATATCTCCAAAATTCGGACCAAAAGACAGAGAGTGTATTTACTAGCCTATTGCCACAGACAACACCTGGAGGGCCAAAGTTTGCCCAGGCCTGGTCCAGAGACAGTATTATACCACCAACATGGCTCTCAATATCTCTGGAATATATCAGGGTGGGAGCAAGAACTCTTGTCTGACGCAAATGTGAATGTTGTAATTGATTATCTTGATTAGCATTGAATAGCCTTGCAGATTCAAGGTCTGGCTATTTCCTGCCTGACGGAATCCTTTGTTGGAAGGTATTAGCTGGCTGGCTACCAGTATTTAAAAAAACTAAAATCAGGATAAAGAGCAACACTCATTATTGATCCATGCCTGGTTTAACAGCGTCCAGAGCAGGCCTGGGCAAACTTTGGCCCTCCAGGTGTTTTGGACTCCAACTCCCACAATTCCTAACAGCCTACCGGGAGTTGGAGTCCAAAACCCCCCTTGAGGGCCAAAGTTTGCCCAGGCCTGGTCCAGAGACAGTATTATACCACCAACCTGGCTCTCCCTCCAGTCCCAACAACAATGCCAACCTAGCTCTCAAAATGTCTCATTGATCAATTGTAGCAGTGAGACTTTCAACCAAAGCTACTAAATGGCAACACTGAACTCTTTCCTACTCATTGCTTTTCATCACATCTTTGATGGGTTGCTGAGTTTTCTGGGCTGTATGTCCATGTTCCCGAAGCATTCTCTCCTGATGTTTCGCCTTCATCCATGGCAGGCATCGTCAGAGGTTAGCTGGCCCCGACTATTTCTTGTCTGGAATTCCCCTGTTTTTGAATGTTGTTCTTTATTTACTTTCCTGATTGTGGAGTTTTTTTTAATACTGGCAACCAGGTTTTGTTTATTTTCATGCTTTCCTCCTTTGTGTTGAAATTGTCCACATGCCCGTGGGGTTTAAAGGCTTCTCCGTGTAACTTGACATGGTAGTTGTTGCAGCAAATATTTCTGAGAATCTGGTGGTGCCATGGCTGCGGGCATCTCCCTCTGACTGATAGCTACTGACTACGGCGCCATTTGCACTGCCATATAATTCAGTTCGAAATTGCATTATGTGGCAGTGTGGACGGGGCCTTAGAAGTGGTGACTACAAAATCTAACTTTGTCCAGGACACTCAGGACAGCTGTCACCCCAATCTCTTTTGAAAGGGTTGTGGTATGATGTCTGCCATTAGATGTTGGAAAGGCTAAATTTGGGGTCCTAGAGTGTGTCTACACCAGGCATGGGCAAACTTGGGCCCTATGGGTGTTTTGGACTTCAACTCCCACAATTCCTAACAGCCGGCAAACTTGGGCCCTCTGGGTGTTTTGGACTTCAACTCCCACAATTCCTAACAGCTGGCAAACTTGGGCTCTCTGGGTGTTTTGGACTTCAACTCCCACAATTCCTAACAGCCAGCAAATTTGGCCCCTTCAGGTGTTTTGGACTTCAACTCCCACAATTCCTAAAAGCTGGGCAAACTTGGCCCCTCCAGGTGTTTTGGACTTCAACTCCCACAATTCCTAAAAGCCGGCAAATTTGGCCCCTTAAGGTGTTTTGGACTTCAACTCCCACAATTCCTAACAGCTGGCAAACTTGGCCCCTTCAGGTGTTTTGGACTTCAACTCCCACAATTCCTAACAGCCGGCAAACTTGGCCCCTTCAGGTGTTTGTCCACAATTCCTAAAAGCCGGCAAATTTGGGCCCTTCAGGTGTTTTGGACTTCAACTCCCACAATTCCTAACAGCCGGCAAACTTGGCCCCTTCAGGTGTTTTGGACTTCAACTCCCACAATTCCTAACAGCCAGCAAACTTGGCCCCTTCAGGTGTTTTGGACTTCAACTCCCACAATTCCTAACAGCCGGCAAACTTGGCCCCTTCAGGTGTTTCGGACTTCAACTTCCACAATTCCTAAAAGCCGGCAAATTTGGCCCCTTAAGGTGTTTTGGACTTCAACTCCCACAATTACTAACAGCCGGCAAACTTTGGCCCTCTGAGTGTTTTGGACTTCAACTTCCACAATTCCCAACAGCCTATCGGCTGTTAGGAATTGTGGGAGTTGAAGTCCAAAACACCTGTAGGGCCTAAGTTTGCCCATTCCTGGTCTACAATATCAAACCAATACAATATGCATAATACAACTCTCTTATGTCTTGTAAATGTGTTGCTTTTAACTTGCTATTGGTGTCTTTAACTTGCTATTGCTGCTTTGTGGATCTATTCATTTCAAATAGCTTTCATTGCAGTGGATTACACGTTTGGCTGTAAAGCACTCCTAGCATCCTTTTGCTACCATTGGGTTCATCTGCACTGCAGAATTATTACAGTTCAACACCACTTGGAACTGCCATGCTCTTGGGAGTTGTAGTTTTACAAGAATTTCTCTGCTAAAGAGAGCTAGTGCCTTCCCAAACTACAACTCCCATAATTCCACAGCACTGAGCCGTCGGCAGTTAAAGTGGTGCCAAACACATTCTGAAGTGTAGACGCAGAACGTCACAAGATGCAGAGACAACTGAGAGCTGAGTGTGTGTGTGTATATCTATCTATCTATCTATCTATCTATCTATCTATCTATCTATCTATCTATCTATGTATATAATAAAAGTCAGTGTTTGTGGAGGGCAGGAGGTGCGGAGGAATATGTAGAGTGTTGGAGTTCTGAGGCTGGCCAATCAGAGTCCTTTATGCAAATAATCCCACAGTGGCAACCAATTGAAAAACTGGCACATATTCCTCTGTACCTCCCGCCCTCCGCACTTCCACAAACACTGACTTTTATTATATACATAGATAGATAGATAGATAGATAGATATGCCCCTCGTGTAAACCTCAAACTTGATAGAACTGAAATATTATATATTTTGAAACATATGCATATTTTCCAACTCTGCCATTTTCTTTCCTTGGGGGTAACTGGGATTTTTTGGGGGGGGGCAAGGGAATTGGGGGTGCTGTATTCGACTGCCGTTTTCCTTATGGGATTGTCATCTGAGCCATCTTTTAAATAAAGACTTGATGAATAAAACTCTGAGGTTGCCTGAACTTGCTGCATTATTGCCTGGGGAGAAAAGAAATTAAAAGTAAGTCAAATTCTTCAAGGAGCAGTTTCATTCTGAAGCTATATAGCGGACACAGGCAAGCTTGGCCCCTCCAGGTGTTTTGGACTTCAACTCCCACAATTCCTAACAGCCTACCGGCTGTTAGGAATTGTGGGAGTTGAAGTCCAAAACACCTGGAGGGCCCAAGATTGCCCATTCCTGCTATATACATTTTGTCATGGGTGCACCCACACTGCCAAATTAATGCAGTTTGATCCCACTTCCACTGCCACAGCTCATTGCTATGCATCCCTGGGAATTGTAGTTTTACAATGTCTTTCACCTTCTTTGCCAAAGAGCGCTGGTGCATTTGCAGCCTCACTCATTTATCTCTCTCTACTAGACTGTGAAAAGTCTCTGTCTGTTGCCCCCACAAAGGGCCCAAACTGTGCCAAATTAATAGATATTTTTCGATATGAGTCACCCTGCAACTTCCCTTCTGCTCTTCTGCCACATTTAGCTGCTGATCGAAAACGCTGGAGATGGAGGATGAGTGGCCAGCGGTGTTTTTGCAGAGAGAAAGGACAGAAATGTGCAGTTTGTTTACAGGAAAAATTCAAACAGCCGAATGTGACCTCTGAGGCCCTGCCAAGGTGCACCTCCATTACAGAATTAATGCAATTCGATACCACTTTAATTGCTTTGGCTCAATGTTATGGAATGATGGGAGCTGTAGTTTTACAAGGTTTTTACCCATCTCTGCCCAAGAGGGCTGGGGCCTCACCAAACTATAAATCCCAGGATGCCATAGCAGTTTAAAGTGGTGCACCTACATTTCAGAATTAATGCAATTTGATACCACTTTAATTGCTTTGGCTCAATGTTATGGAATGATGAGAGCTGTAGTTTTACAAGGTCCTTACCCATCTCTGCCCAAGAGGGCTGGGGCCTCACCAAACTATAAACCCCAGGATGCCATAGCAGTTTAAAGTGGTGCACCTACATTGCAGAATTACTGCAATTCAATACCACTTTAGTTGCTTTGGCTCAATGTTATGGAATGATGGGAGCTGTAGTTTTACAAGGTCCTTACCCATCTCTGCCCAAGAGGGCTGGGTCCTCACCAAACTATAAACCCCAGGATGCCATAGCAGTTTAAAGTGGTGCACCTACATTGCAGAATTACTGCAATTCAATAACACTTTAGTTGCTTTGGCTCAATGTTATGGGATGATGGGGGCTGTAGTTTTACAAGGTCCTTACCTATCTCTGCCCAAGAGGGCTGGGTCCTCACCAAACTATAAACCCCAGGATGCCATAGCAGTATGGAATGATGGGAGCTGTAGTTTTACAAGGTCCTTACCCATCTCTGCCCAAGAGGGCTGGGGCCTCACAGAACTATAAATCCCAGGATGCCATAGCAGTTTAAAGTGGTGTGCACCTGCATGAGTGTGGGAGTTGAATCTCTGCCCAAAGCACCTGGGAAGGCCACAGAACTATAAATCCCAGGATGCCATAGCAGTTTAAAGTGGTGCAAATTTGCATGAGTTCTACAATGTAGGCCAGGCATGGGCAAACTTAAGCTCTCCAAGTGTTTTGGACTTCAGCTCCCACCATTCCTAACAGCCTACTGGCTGGTGGGAGTTGAAGTCCAAAGCACCTGGGGGAAGGCCAAAGTTGGCCCATGCCTGGTGTAGATGCACCCATAGACAGCAAATTTGCATGAGTTCTACAATGTAGGCCAGGCATGGGCAAACTTGGGCCCTCCAGGTGTTTCAGACCAGCTCCCACCATTCCTAACAGCCTACTGGCTGGTGGGAGTTGAAGTCCAAAGCACCTGGGGGAGGGCCAAAGCTGGCCCATGCCTGGTGTAGATGCACCTATAGACTGCAAATTTGCATGAGTTCTACAATGTAGGCCAGGCATGGGCAAACTTGAGCCCTCCAGGTGTTTTGGACTTCAGCTCTCACCATTCCTAACAGCCTACTGGCTGGTGGAGGTCGAAAGCACTTGGGGGAGGGCCAAAGTCTGTCCATGCCTGGTGTAGATGCACCTATAGACTGCAAATTTCCATGAGTTCTACAATGTAGGCCAGGCATGGGCAAACTTGGGCCCTCCAGGTGTTTTGGACTTCAACTCCCACCATTCCTAACAGCCTACTGGCTGGTGGGAGTTGAAGTCCAAAGCACCTGGGGGAGGGCCAAAGCTGGCCCATGCCTGGTGTAGATGCACCCATAGACTGCAAATTTGCATGAGTTCTACAATGTAGGCCAGGCATGGGCAAACTTGAGCCCTCCAGGTGTTTTGGACTTCAGCTCCCACCATTCCTAACAGCCTACTGGCTGGTGGAAGTTGAAATCCAAAGCACTTGAGGGAGGGCCAAAGTCTGCCCATGCCTGGTGTAGATGCACCTATAGACTGCAAATTTCCATGAGTTCTACAATGTAGACCAGACATGGGCAAACTTGAGCCCTCCAGGTGTTTTGGACTTCAACTCCCACCATTCCTAACAGCCTACTGGCTGGTGGAAGTTGAAGTCCAAAGCACTTGGGGGAGGGCCAAAGTCTGTCCATGCCTGGTGTAGATGCACCCATAGACTGCAAATTTCCATGAGTTCTACAATGTAGGCCAGGCATGGGCAAACTTGAGCCCTCCAGGTGTTTTGGACTTCAGCTCCCATCATTCCTAACAGCCTACTGACTGTTAGGAATGGTGGGAGCTGAAATCCAAAGCACCTGGAGAGGAAGGCTGAAGTTGGCCCATGCCTGGTGTAGGTGCACCAGTGTAAATGTAGTGTAAATGGATGCAGGAACAATAATAATAATATAGCCCTATCTCTGGAATGATGCATTCAAACCAAGCCCTTTGTACAGAGACATCTGCTCACAGACTTCACCTTTCTGTACTGGGCTGCAATGTGTTTATTTGGCAAAATCCCAAAAACTGGAAGAGAAATGTTGGTAAGTGAAGGTCAGTGTCTGCTACATTCTCCTTCCATTCCCGCTCTCTTTATCTTTCAGATAAGTGGACATTCTTTTGCCTCCTCCAGTACATTTTGCAGTTGCTGCAAAGAGAGAAACGTTGCAGCAATGGAGAACCCATAATGGGCCCTTCCACATTATCTGAGAGTGGATTCAGATAACCCAGTTCAAAGCAGATATTGTGGGATGTTCTGCTTTGATATTCTGGGATATAGGAAGGGCCCAATTAAACCACTCTCTGAGACTCATGAAGAATCCTATCAATTTTTACTAATTTTAGTATGTCAGATCTTCCCTACTAATTTTAGTATGTCAGATAGTTTGTTGATAGAATGGCTTCATGAGTATTTTTTTAAATTACATCTTATAGACATAGACCTATTATTTTTTGAAACACAAAAAGATTAGTACACAGCAAACAAGGTCACTCTGCTGGCTGTTGTATTGGATCCCACGTTGGACACTTCCCAAGTGCCTAGGAGTGTGTGATGTATCGGCAAATAATGCGTGCAGATCCCAGTAAGGTGGCCTTATGCAGCTGGCAGATGGTAATTTTATCAGCGCCAATTGAGTTTAAGTGCAGGCCAAGGTCTTTATGATTATTACCATCTGCCAGCTGCAGATGGTAATAATCTACTACTACTAATACTATTGGTTGGTATAGATTTGAAGGCATGAGCTATCCCTATTAATTGTAGTAAGTCAAACAACATTACATAAATATATTGTACAAACTCAACACATACAATGTAACATATATAAATCACTGCAAAGGGCAGAAAGTCCCAACATATTAGAATAAATACAATGAAAGAGTCTATGGAGTACCTCCCAAGTCAGTCCCGGAAAGTCAAAGGAGAGACAATGTTCATTTGTGGATAATCCGGTTCAGTAGTAAATCCCATGAATAGTCCGGCGCACAGTAGAAGTAAATCACACGAAAACAAGATATATCTTTGACCAAAAAATTGACCAACAATGCAGTTTTACCATGAGCGGCCGGCTTCAGCGCCCTTCCTTTTTGGAATACAATATCCTTGGAATTATTCTTACTCAACACTACAACGATTATTGATGTGGAATACCTTTTCCCTTCTAGGGATATTTTGTTTCAATTTTTGGTCAAAGATGTATCTTGTTTGCATGTGATTTACTTCTACTGTGCACCGGACTATTCATGGGATTTATTACTGAACTGGATTATCCACGAATGAACATTGTCTCTCCTTTGACTTTCCGGGACTGACTTGGTTGGGAGGTACTCCATAGACCAGGGTGCTCACACTTTTTCAGCATGTGAGCTACTTGTAAAACAACCGAGTCAAAAGGATCTACCTACCCACTACTCAGAGAGCCATAAAAGCAAAATATTTGGAAATTTATTTCAGTGAGAGCCATATAATATATTTTAAGACTGAATTCAACTAAATGTGAATATAATAAGCTACTGAATTTATTCATAATAATAATGATGATGATATTCATTCAGCCTCTGCTACTACTAATAACAACAACAACAACAGGTTCCTAGAGTAGAAGGAGACCTCCAATGGCCATCCAGTCCAACCTCCTTCTGCCGTAAGGGAAAAACACAATCAAAGCATTCCTCACAGATTATTATTATTATTATTAAATTCACATTTGTATACTGCTTCATCCCGAAGGCTCTAAGTGGTTTACATAGGATTGTGTGCCCATTGGCAGCACAAACAGGACAGTACAAAAGACATGGGGGAAAACACAAGGATAGGGAAAGGGAGGGGGGAGGGAAGAGATCAGCAGCGATGCCTACTGGAACACCACCCCGCCATCAAACGAAGGGAGGCGGGGAGGGCAGCAGACTCGCTGGCACTGAGGCGCCGGCCGGGAGCGGGGGGCCGACGTCTCCCCCATGGGGGTCCGTCTTTAAGGTCCCGACCCGTTTGCGCAGTGTCCAGGTTGACCTTCGCGATGGTCTGGCGGGTCCTATGGAGCTGTGCCGACCTGTAGCCGGCGCTCCAAAACGTCCTGGATGGGAACGTCCTACGGGGTCTTAGAGTCCTTGCTTCTGGGGGCCCACCTACCAGTGAGCCGACCAGAGCTTCGGCCCTAGTGTCCCGGTTCCCTTGGGTTCTCCGACAGGGAGATGGGTCCAATCCGGGGCTCACGGTATGTAGAATGGGGAATTCACCTCCCCTTCGCTTCCGGCGCCGTCTCCTCCTCCGGCGGCTGCGTCTCATCTTGCCCAGGCCACCGGTGGAGGGAGCGTCCTCCGGGGGCGGGACCTCTGAGACTTCCGGCAGGGCACCACATCCGGGTGCTGCCTCTTCCTCTCCAGATCCTGGCACGTGGGATGGTCTGGCGTCATCCGGGGAAGGGTCCTCCAAGGGTGGGACTTCCGGGGGTGGCCTGGCGTCATCCGGAGAGGGGTCATCCGGGGACGGAGCTTCCGGGGCATCCGGCTGCCTGCTGCTTCCGGGTCCCGCTTCTTCCTTGGGGTCAGGCACATGGGGAAGATGGGCGTCGTCAAGGACGTCCGCCATATTAGGCCTCGCTTCCTCCAGGATGCTCCCCCACTCTTCGCCACACGGCGGCGGCGTCTGGCTGCACCTCGGGGGGGGGCCAAGACAGCCTCGATGTCGAGCTCGGCGATCTGCGCGTCCACCGGGGCCGGCGGGCCTCCAACAGCCCGCAGTAAGTCCTTAGGGCCCTTAGCTGGGACTTCAGTGGAGAGTGGATAGGTTGGGTGGAGGTCGACGCACTCAGCCGCGGCCGGAGTCACTGTAGGGGCATCGTCCTCCACAGCGGCTAGTCCATCCCCGGCAGCTGGGATGGATCCCCGGGGGCATGCTGACCACTCTTCAGTATTTGGGGCCGGTGGTTCACGATCGACCTCCAGGGTACTGGAGGGAAAGTCCCACGATCGGTCCCAGGTAAACTCTTGGTCGGCGGGGGGAGGACAGGGGGATCACCTAAGCTATTTGGCCCCAGGTCCAGGATAGAGAACTGGGCAGTAGGGATCCCTAGTGACTCTAGTAAGCCGCCAAATCTATTCCCAAACTCCCGGACATGGGCCATGAGTTTGGTGTATTCTGCCAGCAATACTGAGTAGGTGTAGGGGTCAAGTTGGTCGGTGGTGGAGTCCTGGCCATCTCGCGCTGCCCTCCGTGGGGAGCTGCTTCGTGGGGTGTCACACACCTCAAGGGTCCGGGGCCTCGAGCCAACTGGGGCTTTGTCTTCAGGGATGGTGTTAGGAATGGGGGAGGCAGGTTCTTAGACAGCGATCTCCCACTGAACCTTCTTAAGAAGCGGGCACCTGAGGCCGTGATCGGCCGGATGGTCCAACCGTTCCCGGGCGTCCTGAGCGGCCTGGGCGTCCTCAGTAGCTCCTGGGGCAGGTCCGATCCTTTTCCTAGCCAGATTGAGTCCTCCGGGGTCAGGGAGCGCAGAGGGGCCCCCGGATCGGCGCCCGCCTTCCGCTTGGCTTCACTGACCATGGTGTTGATCCTCTCCAGGCATGTGTCCAAACCAACCAGCCAATGGTTGGTGCAAGGACCGTCCGCTTCGGCCAAGATGCTGCCGTTTTCGGAGAGAAGGACCACTTTGGAGTGGGTTCCTCCCCCTTCGACGCCTCCAAAGAGCGACGCCATCAGCCTCTGATAATAATAACAACGGGTTCCTAGAATAGGAGGAGACCTCCAAGGGCCATCCAGTCCAACCTCCTTCTGCACTTGGGAGCCTGCGGGGCGGGACTGAGCCTTCCTCCCGCCCTGCCTGCGATCTACCAGGATGCCCTACAAGATCTACCAGTAGATCGCTATCTACCTAATGAGCACCCCTGCCATAGACTCTTTGATTGTATTTATTCTAATATGTTGGGACTTTCTGCCCTTTGCAGTGATTTATGTACAGTATGTTATATATTGTATGTGTTGAGTTTGCACAATATATTTATGCATAACAATCTGTGTCATATACAGTATGCTCAATGAATCTTTAGACTGAGTGTTTCTCATACTTACCGTGTTGGTTCTACTACTTCTCTGTAGGTTGTGTATCTAAGACAACATTACATACCATGGTTTTGGTTTCTGGGTTATAAATGTCATTTCCTAATTAGTTCTATCATTTAAAAAACATGAAAAAAAGTTTATTAAACTGCAAAACTTTTTTTCTGCAAGGAGGGAAATCTGCAGCATATTTTCCTATAGTTTTTCAATGAATATCAAATAGAGTCTGGACCAGTGTTTCTCAACCTGGGAGTCGGGACCCTGGAGCAGGGGGGGGGTTGCAAGGGGGTGTCAGAGGGGTTGCCGAAGACCATCAGAAACACACAGTATGTTACGAACCCCAAGAGGTTCCTGTTCTTTTGTGCAGAGCACTACAGGGATAGCAAGGTAGTTTAGACCAGTGGTTCTCAAAGTGTGCGGTACCACCCCCTGGTGGGCAGTGAGGTGATCTGGGGGGGGGGGGCGATGGAAGGCTCAGGAGAATTTAGGGGTCACTGAAACCCTGTAAGGTGGCGGTGGGGACTTTTTGATGGCAGGGAACTATATATCCCAGGAACTCCCAAATGCCAAGGTATATTTTCCCCAAGTGTCACCAGTATTTTGTGTTGGTCATGGGAGGTCTCTGTGCCAAGTTTGAGTCAATTCCATGGTTGCATGAGTTCAGAATGCTTTTTGATGGCAGGGAACTATATATCCCAGCAACTCCCAATTGCCAATGTATATGTTCTGACAGCCTCTCCAGTATTTTGTGTTGGTCATAGGAGTTCTGTGTGCCAAGTTTGGTCCAGTTCTGTCATTCATGGGGTCTCAGTGGCTGTGGAAGCCAGAGCTGAATTGGTCGAAGGTACTGCAAATCCCATCATCCATTGTCCATACTCCCCCAAACATATTGCTTTTGTGATTAATCATTATGCTTTAATTATCTTCAATTTGTAACAATGAAAATACATCCTGCATATTAGATATTTGCATTAGAATTCATAAGAGTAGCAAAAATATGTATGAAGTAGCAATGAAAATATGGTTGGGGGTCACCACAACGTGAGGAACCTTATTTAGGGGTCACGGCATTAGAAAGGTTGAGAACCACTGCATGAATACATATATCTCTCTGTTTAATTGCTATTAAATTTTTAAAAAATTAATTTCTAGGGGGGTGCTGAGTAGTTTTTTTTTCTGGAAAGGGGGCGGTAGGCCAAAAATGTTTGGGAACCACTGGTTTAGACCAATAAGACACTTCAGAGACCAAATTTGGTTTTAACACTATTCATGTAACATTTATTGAAATACAATCACCATAGAATCGCATCAGAATCACATCAAGAGAGAGCTGTCATGCACACATACATTCACACATACACACACAGGAAGATGGCCAGTCTTTTCCGAGGAGGTGCGGATGTTCAGTTGCCACGGACCAGGAAGCGTGCATGTTCTTGGGGTCCCCTGCATTTATGGGCCAACATCCATTTTTCTTCTTTTTAATAATCATGCTAATCTGTTCTTTTCAAGTCCGTTCCAGTTCAGGACATCCTCATTCTAGGCTATAATGATTTATGGGGTACCTCCTGCACACTCCTTGCACTTCTTACATGCTTGGTTGCACACCTTATTGCCCATTGTTGTTCAGCTATGCCTTACTGCCTCCTCGCTTCGACTGCCAAGTCTGGCCCATATCATGCTTTGTGCGAACTCCATGTTGATTCTTCAAGCCTGTTTCTTCTGCTCTTCTACATTCATTCCTTACAAGTATTTTCTTTCTTTTTATTCATCTTTATTGAGAGTATTTTTCATATATACGCCAGTGTTCACATTTGAATAGATACAGAAATACTAAAATCGCCAGTGCTCTTTGATTGTAGGTGATCTATAAATTCCAGCAACTACAACTTCCAAATATTAAGGTCTGTTTTCCTCAAACTCCGCCAGTGTTCACATTTGAGCATATTGAGTATTTGTGTCAAGTTTGGTCCAGATCATCATTGTTTGACTCCACTGTGCTCTCTGGATGTAGGTCAACTACAACTCCAAAAATCAAGGTCAATGTCTACCAAACCCTTCCAGTATTTTCTGTTGGTCATGGGAGCTCTGTGTGCCAAGTTTGGCTCAATTCAATTGCTGGTAGAGTTCAGAATGCTCTTTGATTGTAGGTGAACTATAAATCTCAGCAACGACAACTACTAAATGACAAAATCAACCCCACCCCCACCCCCAACCCCAGTATTCAGATTTGGGTGTATCAGGTATTTGTGCCAAATTTGGTCCAGTGAATGAGAATACATCCTGCATGTTAGATATTTACATTACAATTCAAAACAGTAGCAAAATTACAGTTATGAAGTAGCAATGAACATAATGTTATGGGTGGGGGTCACCACAAATGTATTAAGGGGTTGCAGCATTAGATAGATTGAGAACCACTAGTCTGGACCAATTCAACATAGTTTGTGGCAGCTGCAAAAGCAAAGTTTCTGAAGCATAACAACTACTTTCAAAGTAAATACCACATAATTAAACAGGAAATAATATTTTCAAATCAGGAACTGATCCCCCCCCAATTTTGTTGTGTAGTGTAATTAGTTGATAGGCCAGAATGGCTTCATGGGTAGATTATAACAACATATGTCTTTAAATAAGCCACTATTATTATTATTGCTATTTGGTATAGACTTGAACTCAAGACCAGGGTTCGAATTGGCCATTGAAACCCACTGGATGGCCTTGGGAAAGTCACACTTTCTCAGCCTCGGAGGAAGGCCACTGCAAATTCCTTCTGAATATCCGTTGCTAATTAAACCTTGTAATAGGTTCATCTTCTGGTTTCCATACATTGGAAAGGACTTGATAGAGGTAAAAAACATTATTATTTTTACTGTTGTTACAATGTGTTAATACACCTGGCACCGAAAAATCTCAAGGTGTCTTGCAATGAATCTCGTTTTGTGGACTTGAAATAGTAGTAGTGGTAGTGTTAGCAAACTGAATTTTGGGTTGGCTCTGCCTCTAAGAGGCAAGAGCCCTAGTGCCCAAAAAGAGGGATCGATGCCCTTGGTGAGCAAAGGCTGGACACATAAAAACCCACCCCAAGATTTCCCAATAAGTCTCACCAAATTGAAGAAAAAACACAGAGGTCTTTACTTCTCATCAGCTGAAGAGGATGACAACCGCAATATCCTTGTCGCAAAGCAGTCATAAGGTTACATTTGAAACACATGCCATTTTTATAGTTATACAGAGCTGTCAAAATTCAAATCTCTTGCCCTCCCTTTCTTGGCTGGCTTTACGTTGCTGGCCAATGGAGGAGGGAGGCGGGACTATTGAGAAAGACAATGAGTCCGGAGGTTCCTTGATTAGATTCTCTTTTCTCTCGGCATTACTTCGCGAACGAAGATTCTTAGGAAGGACTCATCCCACGCTTTTTACAAGCGCGTTGATGACTAAAAAGGCCAATCTGAGATAGGCAAGTTTGGTTGCAGACAGCACAGCAGAAAGTCTCCTTGGGTGATGTTGTTTCCAAGTTGCGGTTCTTTCTGCGTTGTCGTTTCTCTTCAAGACCCATTCGGTGTGTCTTCTCAAAAGAGGCCGCAGCATTGTGGATAGTGCGTCGCCATGCCTCCCGATGTGAGGCCAGGGTGGACCATTGTTGGTGATCAATCTGGCCGGGCCTGAGATGTTGTTTCAGGGAGTCCTTATATCTTTTTTTGGGGATGCCTCTCTTGTGCTGACCCGTGGTGAGTTCACCATAGAGTAGTGTCTTTGGGAGGCGGTGGCCCTCCATCCTAGAGCCCTCGGGCCCTGCCCCGCGCCGCTGTGGTCTCAATAGCATGGCCTCAATGCTGGTGATCCCTGCTTGCTCAAGGACAGCACATAGTCGGTCCAGTGTATATTTAGGATTGTGCGAAGACAGCGCTGATGAAAGCGTTCGAGGAGTCATAGGTGCTGGCAATAGGTGACCCAAGTTTCAAACCCATGAAGAGAATAGACAGTATGAGAGCTCTGTACCCACTGATTTTGGTGCTTTGTCTCAGGTGCTTGTTACTCCAGAATCTTTTGTGAAGCCTTCCAAATGCACTCTATGCCTTTGCTAATCTGTGATCTATCTCTTTGTCAATCTTGGCGTCTGAAGAGATGATGCTTCCCAGATAGGTGAACTGCTGGATGGACTTAAGCACAGATGTGCCTATGCTGATGTGGGGATGATGGTGTTCTTCCTGTGGTGCGGGCTGGTAGAGGATTTCCGTTTTCTTCAGGCTGAGTTCCAGCCCAAACAGCTCTGCATGTTAGGCGCTGCAGGGCTGCTTCTGAATGGGCGACAAGGGCAGCATCGTCAGCAAAAAGCAGCTCACGGACTAGATCATTTAGAGTCTTAGTGCGAGCCCTCAGATGGCTTAAATTGATTAGATTAGTCCTTATGTTAATGAAAAAACCAAGCACCCAAAGCTTTCGGCCTGGGCTATCTTTTGTGTTTGCGCAAGTGACATTTGACCAAGATCCATCTTTTTCCTGTTGACAAAGGACAGACCAAAAGTGGATGATGGGTAGTTTCGGTGCAGTTGAGTGGACAAAGAGATTTCCAGTTTGTCATATCCTCTGGGTTCCGAGGCCAGAGAAAACAACCTTTATGTCAAATAGGATTGGTGTGCCAGGTGTCCATAGCTGGAGGGTGGCTTACAAATCTCCGATGGCCCTACAACTCCTGAACAAAGGGGTCATTGGTGCGAAAGGGACAGGGTCTTTCCAAACAAGAGGAGTCCTATTATTATCATGCAAATGTCTTTGATGGCTAGGTTAAGGTGCGGTTGCTCAGGAAATGCAGCTGGCCTGACTTCCCAGGCAGAGTGTCAAAAACATGGCTTTCTTCATATTTTCAGATATGGGAAGGGGTGAAATAGGGAAATACATTTGAAGGGTAAAGGGGCATTTCTACCACCCACCCACCCACCTCCCTCCAAGAGAAATCGTAATAAATTTTACTGAGTCCCTAAAAAGTCTTTTAAAAGACCAGGAGAAAATCCATGTGTCAGCGTCGTGGGAGCTTCCCATTAAAGCAGGAAGCTGAGGTCTGTCCTTGGAACTTGAGGCGAACTACAGATCTCAAACTGTCATTGGGCCAGGCAGGGCCAGCCTTTGTGGGATTCCTAGGAATGGCTACGAAGGAAACAGAGTTCATAAAAGTGGGGGAAGAGTATTTGATGCTCAGCAAGGAAGGGAAAGAGGTTTGTATTTTGAATCCGCTGTCCCAGCACTGCCAGGGAGCTTGGCCCTTGGAAACTGCAAATCCCTGCCGTGGTGGGTTCTGGTGATCCTGGTCTGCTGGCATCATGAAACCCCTAGAGCAGTGGTTCTCAACCTTCCTAATGCTGTGACCCCTTAATACAGTTCCTCATGTTGTAGTGACCCCCAATCATATAATTATTTCAATGCTACTTCACAACTGTGATTTTGCTATTGTTATGAAGCATAATGTAAATATCTGATATGCAGGAGGTATTTTCATTCACTGGACCAAATTTGGCACATATACCCAATATGTCCACATTTGAATACTGGTGGGATTGGAGGGAGATATTGTCATTTGGGAGTTGTAGTTGCTGGGATTTATAGTTCACCTACAAGCAAAGAGCATTCTGAACCCCACCAATGGAGGAATTGAATAAAACTTGGGACACAGAATTCTTATGACCAACGGAAAATACTGGAAGGGTTTGGTGGGCATTGACCTTAAGTTTTGGAGTTGTAGTTCACCTACATCCCGAGAGCACTGTCAACTCAAAACAATGATGGATCTGGACTAAACTTGGCATGAATATCAATATGCCCAAATGTGAACACTGGTGGAGTTTGGGGAAATAGACTTGACATTTGGGAGTTGTAGTTGCTGGGATTTATAGTTTGCCTACAATCAAAGAACCTTTTGAACTCCACCAAAGACAGAATTGTTCCAAACTTTCCACACACACACCCCATGATCGACAGAAAATGCTGTGTTTTGTGATGATCTTTGGCGACCCCTCTGACACCCCTTCGTGACCCCTCCAGGGGTCCCGACCCCCAGGTTGAGAAACACTGCCCTAGGGAGTCCACATAGCAAGCTCATGGAACACAGACTTCTCGGGGACCCAGAATCCATCAGCAGCGGCAGTCAGCTGGCACTTTTGAAAAATAATCTCGGCATTACTTCTTCGTGAACGAAGATTCTTAGGGAGGACTCATCCCACGCATGTTACAAGCGCATTGATGACTAAAAAGGCCAATCTGAGATAGGCAAGTCCGGTTGTAGAAAGCACAGCAGAAAGTCTCCTTGGGTGATGTTGTTTCCAAGTTGCGGTTCTTTCTGCATTGCCGTTTCTCTTCGAGACCCATTCGGCGTGTCTTCTCAAAAGAGGCCGCAGCATTGTGGATAGTGTGTCTCCATGCCTCCCGATGTGAGGCCAGGGTGGACCATTGTTGGTGATCAATCTGGCCGAGCCTGAGATGTTGTTTCAGGAAGTCCTTATATCTCTTTTGGGGGCGCCTCTCTTGTGCTGACCTGTGGCGAGTTCACCATAGAGTAGTTGTAGCAGAATCTGGAGTCCCAGAACTCCCAAGGCAATACCTTTTGTCTTAAGCTGCCATTCCTAGCGAGCACAAGGACGGAAAGACGCGACAATTTTTACTGCGATTCAGGAAACCAGCTTTATTTGCATGACATCAGCTGATGGGTCTGCCCCCCTGTGCGGAAACGCAGCCGCTGGTGGACAGAACCCCGATCATTCTCAGTAAACAGGTTTTTTTTACAAACAATGGTGGCAATATTTCAGTCCCTCCCATCTTCATGCGTTGTTATTGGCTAGCATTCATGAACCCCTATTACTCTACCCAATTAAACAAATAATCTTTAGCCTCTGACTCTTATTTGCTAACAAGTGTTGCGCAGCATTAATTTTCATGTCCATTGTATGTTATCTGCTCTATTTGCAGCTTGTTCTTAAATCGTTACATTTTTCTACCAAGCCTCTCACTGTTGCCTGCCAAGAGAGAAGCCTCATTTGCCATGCGCGTCTCCTAGCCCATTCACAAACTTTGTAAACAAACCCACATGGTGAGAGCTAAGCCAATCACGACTGTTTATCTTTCTAGAAGCACATGGTGTTCTCTAGCTAATCACAATTGTCTATTCTCGGACTGCTGCTGGCAAGCTGACTCTATTATCCTAATTCTATGCCTGTTCTAAGCAGCACTTTCTCCTGGCGTTTCTTCTGTTAAAGCATCAATTTCCCCTTTATAGTATCTTTGGGAGGCGGTGGTCCTCCATGCTAGAGAAGTGCCCTGCCCAGCGCAGCTGTGTTCTCAATAGCATGGCCTCAATGCTGGTGATTCCTGCTTGCTCAAGGACAGCAACATTCGTCACATAGTCGGTCCAGTGTATATTTAGGATTGTGCGAAGACAGCGCTGATGAAAGTGTTCGAGGAGTCGTATGTGTTGGTGATAGGTGACCCATGTTTTAGACCCATAGAGGAGAATAGACAGTAAGATAGCTCTGAACACACTGATTTTGTTGCTTTGCCTCAGGTGCTTGTTGCTCCAGAATCTTTTGTGAAGCCTTCCGAATGCACTATATGCCTTTGTTAATCTGTGATTGATCTCTTTATCAATCTTGGCGTCTGAAGAGTTTATGCTTCCCAGGTAATCTTGTTTAATCTTGAAAGTAATTGGTCTGAAAAATAGTTGATTTGAATGGGTGGCTTTCCTTGCTTGCTTCAGCTTAGGAAATGAAAGCAGTAACAATTGCAAAATACTGCTCTTATGTAAAATATGATCATTTGGAATTTGTAAAAAAAAAAAAGTGGAAACTTGAAAATTTGGAAAGAAAGCAGTTTGAATGGTTACTTTCGGCCCTTTGAACACATTTGCAGGCTGTAAAACCAAACCATATTAAGAGAAAATATATCCCCATGGCTAATATTTAGCAAGTCAACAGTAATAAAAGCCATGATTGCTTGAATAAAGGAGCATCATTTGGGAGAAAATTAATTATTCCCTTTTTTTGTGTGTTTGGAAAGTTTCAAAAAGTCAGGTTGCATTGGCCGGGAATCGAACCCGGGCCTCCCGCGTGGCAGGCGAGAATTCTACCACTGAACCACCAATGCATCTGTTGGAAAAACCTGAAGATAGAAATCTTTTTAGGGAGTAACATATATTATTATCTTAATTATAACTCTGGCTAGTTATGGGTGTTGACTAAAATGTATAAGAGCTTTGCAAAGAAGCACATGCTTGTCTGGGGCATTGGTGGTTCAGTGGTAGAATTCTCGCCTGCCACGCGGGAGGCCCGGGTTCGATTCCCGGCCAATGCAACTTACTTTTTTTTTTTTTTTTAAAATTCAATTTCATAACATTTCTTATATTTCTTTGATTTCATCCCTTAATAAATTTGTAGATTATCCTGATTCTGCAACAAGTCGGGCTTTTTTTTTTTGCAAGACCATTTTTCTGAATTGCATCATTGTCTCCCAGATTAAAAGTCTTTTTCTTGAAAGATCCCTTTTCCTATTGGGTTATATTTTTCTGCCAAGCAGCCTTCAGCTACTTTGTGTCAGAGCTTGGAAAAAAAGCCTTCCCTTAAAAAAAAAAACCCCAAACTCCTCTCCTTTTTGACTACAACTCCCAGCATCCCTTGGGATTTCCAATCCAAAAAAAAATTAATAATTTGGGATTGTGGCTTCTGTTCTGACCGTTGCAACCTGGAAAAGAAACTTTCCCATGCTAAGAGGAAAAATCCTGACAAAATCAGGTATGAAAATTCGCATTCTCTAAGCCAAAGTGTAAATATGAGTCTTTAAAAAAAACCTTTTAAACTTCCTATCAGGGAATGAATGGCAAGGCAAGGGCTTCACTTTCACCACTGCGCATGCTCGGTATTACTTCCGGCTTTGGGAGGTGCCGCTTGCGCATGCCCAGTGTGCTGCAGCGTGCAGAGAACGGGCAGTTGCAGGGACTTCACTTTCGCCACTGCGCATGTGCGGTAGCACTTCCGGGTTTGTGTCCCGACTACGCATGCCCAGTGTGCTGCAGCGTGCAGAGGACGGGCAGTTGCAGGGACTTCACTTTCGCCACTGCGCATGTGCGGTAGCACTTCCGGGTTTGTGTCCCGACTACGCATGCCCAGTGTGCTGCAGCTGTTCTCCGGCTATGGAGGCGTGCAGTGAAAGGGCAGTTGCTGGAGTGTCACTTTCAAGTCTGCGCATGCTCTAAATTACGCCCGACTGCGCATGCCCAGTGGGCAGCAGCGGTTCTTTGGCGATGGCGGCCATGGAGGCGAGCAAGATGGCGTCTCCTAAGAGCGCTCCAAAAGATGCTCAGGTAAGACTGGGAGAAAGGGGATCCCGAGCTGCCCTACAGCTGTTTCGGCCCCTTTGGCTTCTCGTAGTTGCTTCCTAGGGAACATATTAGATCAGTGTTTCTCAACCTGGGGGTCGGGACCCCTAGAGGGGTCACGAAGGGGTGTCAGAGGGGTCGCCAAAGATCATCACAAAACACAGCATTTTCTGTCGATCATGGGGTGTGTGTGTGGAAAGTTTGGCCCAATTCTGTCTTTGGTGGAGTTCAAAAGGTTCTTTGATTGTAGGCAAACTATAAATCCCAGCAACTACAATTCCCAAATGTCAAGTCTATTTCCCCCAAACTCCACCAGTGTTCACATTTGGGCATATTGATATTCATGCCAAGTTTAGTCCAGATCCATCATTGTTTTGAGTTGACAGTGCTCTTGGGATGTAGGTGAACTACAACTCCAAAACTTAAGGTCAATGCCCACCAAACCCTTCCAGTATTTTCCGTTGGTCATGGGAATTCTGTGTCCCAAGTTTTATTCAATTCCTCCATTGGTGGGGTTCAGAATGCTCTTTGCTTGTAGGTGAACTATAAATCCCAGCAACTACAACTCCCAAATGACAATATCTCCCTCCAATCCCACCAGTATTCAAATGTGGACGTATTGGGTATATGTGCCAAATTTGGTCGAGTGAATGAAAATACCTCCTGCATATCACATATTTACATTATGCTTCATAACAATAGCAAAATCACAGTTGTGAAGTAGCATTGAAATAATTATATGATTGGGGGTCACTACAACATGAGGAACTGTATTAAGGGGTCACAGCATTAGGAAGGTTGAGAACCACTGTATTAGATGTTTCTGTGGCTCGCAGTGGTCTCAGGATCTTAGTGAAGGTACTCCAAGTCCCATTGGCCAGGGTCCACCCCCCTCCAAACAGCACCAGGGTGTAGAGTGGGTCAAGGAAGCTCTGTGTGCTATTTTTGGTCTGTAGTGGTCATTGGGTGAGGGTCGCGTTGTGAAGTGGGCCTTTGGGCCCCTGTGTGGCAAGTTTGGTCCTGATCCGTCACTGCTGTGGGCCGCAGTGTCTGACTGCCTGAGGCCTTTCCTTTCCCCTCTGCATCACCTTGGAATGTGGATGGCCAATCGGAGTCCTTAATGCAAATACCATTTCAGTGGCAACCAATCCCCTCTGTCTGGGGCCGTAGAATGTTGGAGTTCTGAGGCTGGCCAATCAGAGTCATTTATGCAAATATTCCCATAGTGGCAACCTATCGAAACGCTGTCACATATTCCTTGGCACCTTCCAGAAAATGAACATTCAGTTTCCAACGGAAAAAAACTGTCATTTGGCTAACTCAAGCATACAGCTGCATTCTGTTTTGCTGGCCAATCGGAGTCCGTTATGCTAATTGTCCCTCAGTGGCAACCAATTCCCTCTTTCTGGTGCCTTAGAGTGTTGAAGTCCTGAGGCTGGCCAATCAGTCCTTTATGCAAATATTCTGGTGCCTTAGAGTGTTGGAGTCCTGAGGCTGGCCAATCAGAGTTCTTTATGCAAATAATCCCACAGTGGCAACCAATCGAAAAGCTGGCACATATTCCTCCGCACCTCCCGCCCTCCACACCGCTGCAAACACTGACTTTTATTATATACATACATAGATAGATTTACTATATTTACTATATATTACACATCATTAATATTAACATATTAATATATCAATAAATATTAATATATTATTAGTATTAATATCATAATTATTATATTATAGTATATATAGACATTATAATATATACAGTAGAAATTATAATATAATATAACATTATATTATATTATTTATTATATTATTATAATAAAATTATTATAAAATAATAATAAAAACCACTAAAATTATATTAAATTCAAGAAGACAAGGTGCGAACCAAGATGGAGGCTGCCATCCTCAAGAGAGGAAGGACCCCAAGATGGAATGGCCCAATGGCCCCAGCCCAGAGATGGCAAAACGGACCCAGCCGCAGCAGCGCAGCAGAGCAGCAGACGATCGGAGGCTGCAGGCCTCTGCCCGCTCTCGCCCCCAGCCGTTCCGTCAGAGGCGTTCCTGATCGGCTGATCACCCTGCCATGGAGTGCCTGCCATCCCGGGACACGATCCGGGCCTGCAGCAGAAGCAGTTGGTAACCTGCGGCGGCTGATCAAGTCTTCCGGGTCACCAGGGCAATCAGCTGCCGCAGGTCACCGACTGCTCCCCGCTACAGGCCCGGATCGCCTCCCAGGATGGCAGGCACTCCAAAGCCGCCGCTCCTCCGATCGTTCCCAGGAGCAGTGGGCTGTCTGCCGACGCAGGCCCCACAGCCCGCAATGGGATGGCCCCAGCCCTTCCTCTTGCAGAAATGGCCACGCCCCCGATGCCCTTCTCCCTGGGCCGGTCAGAATCGACCGGTGGGCCACAAGATGCCCAGGTCTGATTTAAAATCTAAAAACATCTTAAATTCACAATAAATTAACAGTTACCAATACAATAAATACATAAAACCTATTTGCCACAGTAAAATCATGTCCAGCTCAGTCCTTTTATACAGTTCATGTCCGGTGGTCAGCGACTTTAGTCAATTAGTGATCTCTGCCCTCATTGTGCGAAGGCCTCATTGCAGAGCCATGTTTTCACCAGCTCCCTAAAAGTCAGGAGGGAGGGGGCAGATCTAATTTCACTTGAGAGTGAATTCCACAGCCGGGGGGCCACCACAGAAAAGGCCCTGTCCCTCATCCCGACCAGACGTGCCTGCGAAGGAGGCGGGACCAAGAGCAGGGCCTCTCCAGACGATCTTTGCACTCTTGAGGGTTCATAGGGGAGAATACATTTGGACAGGTAAACTGGGCTGGAACCGTATATGGTTTTGTAGGTCAACACCAGCACTTTGAATTGTGCTCGGAAGCAAATTGGCAGCCAATGGAGCTGGCACAGCAAGGGGTTTGTATGCTCCCTGTACCCCGCTCCTGTTAGTAATCTGGCTGCCGAGCGTTGGACTAATTGCACTTTCCGAGCAGTCTTCAGAGGCAGTCCCACATAGAGTGTTGCAGTAGTCTATACGGAATGTAAGCAGAGCATGGACCACCGTGGGCAAGTCCAACTTCCCAAGGTACGGGCGCAGCAGGCGCACAAGCCTAAGCTGTGCAAAAGCTCGCTTGGCCACTGCCGAGATCTGGGGTTCCAGGCTCAGCAATGAGTCCAGGATCACTCCCAGACTGCGAACCTGTGTCTTCAGGGGGAGTGTAACCCCATCAAGCACAGGCGTTAACCCTATGCCCTGTTCGGCCTTACGACTGACCAGGAGAACCTCTGTCTTGTCTGGATTTATTTTCAATTTGTTAGCCCTCATCCAGTCCGTTACAGTGGCCAAGCACCGGTTCAGGACTTGAACAGCCTCCTTAGTAGCAGGTGGGAAGGAGTGACAGATAATAACATTAGAAAAGAATATCCTACTTCTGACACCAATTTGTCATGAATAACTTTTCAATAATTTTAAAGCATAAGTTCTTTTTATTGCAATTCCCAGTGTGAGAGGGTAGATCAGAACCTTTGCAGAACTTTTACAGAAAGAATGATATTGGACATACAGAAGAAGAACTTTTATTTTTCTACCTCCCCTCCACCTTCCCGATGGGACTCGGGGCGGCTTACGTGGGGCCAAACCCAAGGCAACATATAATTATAAACAAAAACAATAAGCAAATTAAAAAAGCATAAAGCAGCATAAACAATAATAAACAAGCATCAAAAACAACAATAGACTCATTTTGGAGAGCGGGGATAGGGGGCCAAAATGCAAAACTAGTTAAAGGATAGGGTGGTCAGTAAGGTGGATAGAAACGTATAGTGGCATAGAAATAATAGCATCGATATAGAGCACTTAAACAGGATCAATTCAACATGACTTAGAAATGTAGTAATGATACGTATATAGGAATTTAGGTTCAGGTCATGATTCAGGTCATCTGTCACAGGAGTCGTCAGTCGAATGCACAACGAAACACCCACGTCTTTAATTCCTTGTGGAATGTGGATAGGGACTCCGGTCTGAGCCCCCCCCCCCCACCTGGGGGTTGAGAACGGGCAGGGTAGAAATACTGTAAATAAATAATAACTATAATAATAGAGAGGGTGCTAGCCTAATATCCCTGGGGAGGGAGTTCCAGAGACGGGGGGGCCACCACCGAGAATGCCCTTTCTCTCGTCCCCACCAATCGCACTTGAAACAGGGGCGGGAGCAAGAGAAGAGCATCCCTGGAAGATCTTAAGGACTGTGTGGGCTCGTAGGGGAGGATTCGGTCACTGAGATAGGCAGGTGCTGAACAGACATACAGATTCTATGCAATTACATTGACTAACAAACAAACTAAAGAGAATTACATCTTCACTCAGCATTCACACACATGTACATGAATTAATCCTCATGCATCCACATATTACCATATCCTTTTCTCCCTCCTTGGAGAAGCACCTGTTAGGCCAGACCAGGGGTGCTCATTAGGTAGCTCGGGAGCTACTAGTAGATCTTCTGCCCTCTTCCAGGTGATCTTCGGGCCTCACCAGTCGGATGGGGCGCTCCTGCCATGTGTGCACACACCCTGCGCGCACGCGCGCTCCTGCTGCTAGCTTCCGCTCTCGCGGTGCTTCTTTCGCCTGCAGGGCATTGCAGGAAGAAGGAAGCATGAGGCGGGGCCTCTGGAGGGAGCGCCCTGCCTCTCTCTCGTCCAGAAGCAGCTGTGCAACCTCCGTTGCCGGCAAGACAGGCAGGGCGGAGCGGTCCCTCTGGATGCCCCGCCTCGTGCTTTCTCCTTCATGCAATGCCCCGCAGGCGGAAGTTAGCGCTGCATGGGCGGAAAGCAGCAACAGGAGCACGCGCGGTGGCGGGAGCGCACGGTGGCGGGAGCGCACGGGAGCACACTGCGGCGGGGGCAGGTAGATATTTTGGACTTTGTTGCTTTAAGAGTAGCTTGCATGCTGAAAAAGTGTGAGCACCCCTGGGCCAGACCCTGTTTTCCTGCAGCCTGCCAACACATAGTTGGCAGCGAAGAAAGAGGAGGATTCAAGAGGCAACTTCCGGCCCCCTAATGGAGCGCCAGGATACCTCCTGGGTCTCCCAGCAACAAAGCCGACCATCCACTCACCACCACCATAGGGCACCCAAGACTCTAAGGACCCCGACTGACCCACCAGGGTGGAAGAAGCCGAGGGTCCACAAGTCAAGGACGTGCCGGGGCCTAAGCGTCGGAACCTGGTGCAGGTTGGACTCCTCCAAACTATCGGGTTCAGAGGGTATGGTTGGCGACCCGCCAGGAGCTCTTCAGCTCCCCCCCCTTTGACTTTCAGACTAACTCTGTGGCTAGACGATTGTCTTAGCCTTGAGGTCCGAGCGGAATCTTGGATCCATGTTCCCCTTTCTGTTTCTTGCGCTGTATATTTCTTTCTACTCTTCTCTCTCTTTTCTCTCTTTTTGCTGATGTCTTTTGTTCCTTATGTGACAAACTCTGTAAACCGCTCCGAGCCCTCGGGGAGTGGCAGTATAAAAGTTTGAAACATAAATAAATAGTTCCAAAACTTCCATAACTTCAAAATGCAAAAACTTCTTCCCTAAGCACAATGCTAATGACCAGATCTCTGTTTACCATACAGCAGAACCTGACTCCCTGCACAAAGTCTAAGACTCCAAAAACACACTTCTTCCTTTTCCCTTGAGAAAGAAGCCCCAAATTGACCAGGTATATATCACCATGGCTAATAGTTAGAAAGTCAACAGTAATAAAAGCCATGATTATTTGAATAAAGGAGCATCACTTGAGAGAAAATTAATTTTTCCCTTTTTTGTGTGTTTGGAAAGTTTCAAAAAGTCAGGTTGCATTGGCCGGGAATCGAACCCGGGCCTCCCGCGTGGCAGGCGAGAATTCTACCACTGAACCACCAATGCATCTGTTGGAAAAACCGGCAGATAGAAATCTTTTTAGGGAGTAACATATATTATTATCTTAATTATAACTCTGGCTAGCTATGGGTGTTTACCAAAATGTATAAGAGCTTTGCGAAGAAGCATGTGCTTGTCTGGGGCATTGGTGGTTCAGTGGTAGAATTCTCGCCTGCCACGCGGGAGGCCCGGGTTCGATTCCCGGCCAATGCAACTTTGATTTTTTAAAAAAATTCTATTTCATAACATTTTTTATTTTTCTTTGGTTTCATCCCTTAATAAATTTGTAGATTATCCAGATTCTGCAACAAGTCGGACTTTTTTTTTTTTTTTTTTTTGCAAGACCATTTCTCTGAATTGCATCATTGTCTCCCAGATTAAAGTCTTTTTCTTGAAAGATCCTTTTTCCTATTTGGTTATATCTTTCTGCCAAGCAGCCTTCAACTACTTTGTTTCGGAGTTGGGAAAAAAAACCCAAACGTCGTTCCATTCGCAAAATCGTTTTCACCATAACTGAAATTGCATGTTGTAGCCATACAAACATTTTCCTCCTTGGAATGAACAGGTGATGGCACAGATCTTGAAAGATATGGGGATTACGGAGTATGAGCCACGGGTTGTAAACCAGATGCTGGAGTTTGCATACAGTAAGTTAACACCGCATTACCTTTTTCCCTGTAATTTTTGCATTTGTGTGTGTGTCACTTTCTCTCTCCAACTCCCCATTGCAGATTTGGATGCATAATGGCAAATATAATTACAACTGTCCCTTAAAAGGGAGGGATATTGGGATGCTGAGGATGACTCTTATTTAGTTCTCTCTCTTAATTATGACCTAGCATGTGCTGTATGTTTTAATATACGATATATGTGCTATATATTTTAATATATTTGTTGAATGTGGTATAAACTGTTTATAATACACGTTTTAACTGGATTGGCTGTTTAATGCTATATTACGTTTTGGCCCATTTATTTGTAGACTCATATAGCGTTGGAAGGGAACTCTAAAAGCCATTCCAATCCAACCCCATTCTGCTAAACAGGAACACGCCCTCAAAGCCTTCTTGACAGATGGCCATCTAGCCTCTGTTTAAAAACTTCTAGAGAAAACTCCCAGGCAGCATATCCTACTGTCCAACAGTCTCACCATCAGGAAGTTATTCTTAAATTTACGTGGAATCTTATTTGCCTACAGTTTGAATCCACTGCTCTATGTCCCAGCCTGGAGCAGCAAAAAACAGCTTTCTTTGTCTTTAATATGATTTCCTTTCAAATATTTCAACATTGCTATCGTGTTTTTCCAAGTTAAATATATCCAGCTTCTTAAACCACTCCTCAGAGCGATGCATAGTTTCCAAACGTTGACTGTTTTGGTCACCCGCCTCTGGACATGTTGTACCCTTCTTGAAAGGAGCCCCCGGTGGCGCAGTGGGTTAAAGTGCTGAGCTGCTGAATTTGCTGACCAAAAGGTCGCAGGTTCGAATCCGGGCAGCAGCGTGAACTCCCGCTGTTAGCCCCAGCTTCTGTCAACATAGCAGTTCTAAAACATACAAATGTTGAGTAGATCAATAGGTACCACTCCGACAGGAAGGTAACAGCACTCCATGAAGTCATGCTGGCCACAAGACCTTGGAGGTGTCTATGGACAATGCTGGCTTTTCGACTTAGAAATGGAGATGAGCACCAACTCCCAGAGTCGGACACAACTGGACTTAATGTCAGGGGAAAACCTTTACCTTTTTACCCTTCTTGAATGGCTTGGCTCAGAACTGAGAGAAATGGGGGAGGCTGTTACTACTGGAAAGCCAACCAAAACAACTGGACCAAACTATGTAAACTGTGTACCATAAACAATACTCAAAACGAATGCTCACCACTCAGAGGACATGTGTCTACTATGTATATTCATGTATATACTCTCTGAAGAATATACATAGTAGACACATGTCCTCTGAGTGGTGAGCATTTGTTTTGAGTATTCTTTATGGTACACAGTTTACATAGTTTGGTCCGGTTGTTTTGGTTGGCTCAGAACTGGACAGCGGCTTATTCCAGGTGAGGACTTACGAAAGCTGAATAGGGTGGGACCATGACCTTTCTCAGTCTCAACACTAAACTGTTGATGCAGCCTAGAACTGAACTGAAATAAACAGAAACATTAAATAGGGAAGAGCATGAGGATCGAAATTCCCCCTTCCATGCCATTACCCATCTACCCTTATAGCTAAGCTGTGCACCGCATACACCTAAAGCAGGGATGCCCACACTTTTTCAGCATGCGAGCTACTTATAATAAAACCAAGTCAGAAAGATCTACCTTCCCCACACGCGCGCGCCTCCCACACTGTGCACCGTCCACGTTTGCTTCCGGACGAGAGAGAAGCAGGATGGAGCAGGGGAGGGGGGGGGCTTGGCGCAGCCTGGCTCCGCCCCCCCTCTGGCTTCAGCTCTAGCAGCAGCTTCTCCAGGCTTGAGGATGGCAGTGCCAAGCCAGTGGTGGCATAGCTAGCACAAGGCTGGCTTGGCCCTGCCCTCCTTAAGCCTGGAGAAGCTGCTGGGAGTGCCGAAGCCAGGGGAGGGGGCGGGGCTTGGCTCTGAGAAGTGCCCCATCCGGCTGGGATCGACCTCCTTCAGTCCCGCGATCGACTGGTCGATCGCGATCGACTTCCTGGGCAGCCCTGACCTAAAGCTTTGTCAAATGAATCCTTCGTTTTATGGAGATCAACATACCCACCCTATTAATTTATTTTGCATTTTGTTTCCCCGAAGGGTATGTGACAACCATCTTAGAAGATGCCAAGATTTATTCGAGTCATGCCAAGAAGTCCAGTGTAGATGCAGATGATGTCCGGTTGGCCATCCAATGCCGGACAGACCAGTCCTTCACTTCTCCTCCTCCACGAGATGTACGTTTAGACCTTTCTGAACAATATTATTTTCTTGAACTTGGAAACACTCTTTTTTCCCCTCTACCCTGAAGGGGATTTAAGGCGACTTACAGATAGGCAATAATTCAGTGCCTTAACAACAATATACAATTAATAATAATAATAATAACTATCTTGATCCCAGAGCTTCATTTTCACACTCTTTGTGATGGTCAGGAGGGAGGGGGCTGATCTATAGAGTCTTGTGAACAGAAAAGATCTTGCCCCGAGGAGTTTAACAGTCCAGCATCCTGCTCAATCTCTTCTTATTTACTGTATATACTTGGAATATAAGCCGAGTTTTTCAACCCTTTTTAAAGGCTGAAAAAGCCCCCCTTGGCTTATGCTTGTATCATGGTTATTTATTATTATACTCAATTATTATTATTACATTTATTATTTTACTCTATTATTATTTTAATACATTTAAATTATTTTACTCTATTATTATTATTATTATTATTATTATTATTATAGCTGTACCTAGCACGTGTTGCTGTGGCCAACCTTCCCTCCCTCTTTCTCTTCTTTCTTTCTTTCTTTCTTTCTTTCTTTCTTTCTTCTTTCTTTCCTTCCTTCCCCTTTTTTCTATCCTTCTCTCCTTCCTTCCTTCTCTTCCTCTCCCCTTCATCCCCCCTGTTTCTTTCCCTTTCTCACAGTTCTTCCTTCGCTACATATTCTTGGACAGCAACTCCCAGCAGTCCTCCTGATCAATCTACCTACGTATCTATCTCTATCTAATCTAATCTATCTGGAGGATTGCTGGGAGTTGCAGTCCACGAATAGGAAATTGAAAATATGCAGGGATTGGGATGCTCTCAAATAAATCCAAGGAGAAGAAAGCTTACATCTTGGAAGCAGTGCGTTTGGATCATCCTCCTCTCTTAAAGGGCCTGGTCTAGGGGATGCAGGGATCTAGTCCAGAAGAGAGTGTGGATATGCTATTGTGTGTGTGTGTGTTGTTGTTTTTGTCAGGAGAGTTGTTTTTGCGCATGTGCTGTAGCATCTTTTTGCTTTTTTGACTTTTTAAGTCCCTTCCGCTGTGTTTTTCAGTGTTTTTATGAATGATGGTCACTTGTTGGGCTGAGTTGTATTGTGTCCAAATTTGGTGTCAATTCATCCAGTGGTTTTTGGGTTATATTAATCCCACAAACTAACATTACATTTTTATTTATATAGATTCATTATTTTACTCTATTATTTTTATTACATTAAATATTTTACTCTATTACTGCTGTTACTACATTTCCATTATTTTACTCTATTATTATGATTAATTATGGTAATTATTTTATTGTATTGGAGGGATATGTAAGCACATTTACATTGAAGGTTAGATTAATGGTTTAATCAGAGTTGGGCAGTCTTATTTTAAATTACAGTTTTATGTAAATATTTGAAAACATTTAACCTGCTGATGCCTCAATTAATGTCAGTTTATTGGTAATTATTTTTATTTTGAAATTGACCAGTAGCTGCATTTCCCACTCTCACCTTATACTCAAGTCAATATGTTTTCCTAGTTTTTGTGTGGTAAAATTAGGTGCCTCAGCTTATATTCGGGCCGGCTTGTACTCGAGTATATACGGTAGGCTTGGGGAGGAATATGATAAAATAAATGCAGTAGGTCAGGATAGAGGACAAACATAGAGTGTGTGTTAGTGCTCAAACTTATTGTTGGGTAGGGATTGGAAGAAAGCCTTGCTAATTTGTCACTTCTCTTTTTTGGGGAAAACAGTTTTTGCTGGACATTGCAAGACAGAAAAACCAAATGCCTTTGCCTCTGATTAAACCGTACTCTGGGCCAAGGTTGCCCCCAGACCGATACTGCCTGACAGCACCAAATTACAGGCTGAGGTCCTTACAGAAAAAGGTAAGAAATCTGTCCAGAAGATACTCTTTAATCAAAGGAATTGTCGGTTAATTTGCCCAGATTCTACAGCTTAGCGCAGGCCTGGGCAAACTTTGGCCCTCCAGGTGTTTTGGACTCCAACTCAGTAGGCTGTTAGGAATTGTGGGAGTTGGAGTCCAAAACACCTGGAGGGCTGAAGTTTGCCCAGGCCTGGCCTAGTGGCTGTTTGGAATTGTGCGAGTTAAAGTCCAAAACACCTGTAGGGTCAAAGTTTGCCTATGCCTGATATATATTGTGTTGTACAAGTCAATGAGAATGATAATGGCAATAATAATGGTGATACTGCTGATACTGTTGAAATTCAACCCCACACTGCTTAAGTCTCAAGTCCTCAATGAGGAACAGTTTAGTTAGTTTAGTATAGGCTAAGGTTTTCCTTTCCCCCATGTCTCCTGAATGACAGTTGGGAACATATCTTTTTCTTTTTTCTCTCCTCTCTTTCTGCTCTCATTTTGATTGGTTGTTTAAAATGAATCCTTTTTTTTCATTTCAAGAACTCTAACCAAACTTTCATAACTTCATTATTATTTCATTATTGGCGTTTTTAAAGTCAGAACCAATTAGAAACTGCCATTTATAACGAAATTTTGAAAGTTTTGTTAGAGTTCTGAAATGTTCACCACCAGAACTTTAGCAACACTGTAGAAGCAAAGCACCAGCGCCATCTAGTGTTCACCACCAGAACTTTAGCAACACTGTAGAAGAAAAGCACCAGCGCCACCTAGTGTTCACCACCAGAACTTTAGCAACACTGTAGAAGCAAAGCACCAGCGCCACCTAGTGTTCACCACCAGAACTTTAACAACACTGTAGAAGCAAAGCACCTTCACCACCAGAACTTTAGCAACACTGTAGAAGCAAAGCACCAGCGCCACCTAGTGTTCACCACCAGAACTTTAGCAACACTGTAGAAGCAAAGCACCAGCGCCACCTAGTGTTCACCAACAGAACTTTAGTTTGGTAAGTACTTTAGAACCATTTACAGGCCTGGGCAAACTTCAGCCTTCCAGGTGTTTTGGACTTCAACTCCCACAATTCCTAACAGTCCAAAACACCTGGAAGGCTGAAGTTTGCCCAGGCCTGATTTAGAACCATGATTTCCCAGGCCCACTACTACTTCTAAAAGGATGGTATAAATAATATTAATTGTATATATATATTTGGAATGTGGCGTAGCGGGTGGAGCAGCGGAATAAACTGCTGGGCTGCTGATCCCAAAAAGTTGGCGGTTCAAATTCAGGGAGCGGAGTGAGCCCCCACTGTTAGCCCCAGCTTCTGCCAACCTAGTAGTTCGAAAATATACAAATGTGAATAGATCATCTACCTGCTCCAGTGGGAAGGTAACAGCGCTCGATGCAGTCATGTCGGCCACATGACCTTGGAGGTATCTACGGACAATGCCGGCTTTTCGGCTTAGAAATTGAGATATTTAAAAGATATTCCACGCTTCTCGCCCCGCAGGGGTCTCAGGACGGAGCACAACATATATACGGCAAACATTAAAAGCCGGGACATAAAACCATAAATATATACAAACATTAAAATCGCATATATCCACTTTACAGTCAGTTGCTTAAAAACCATCTCAGGACACCATTCTATTATTGCCTCATTGCACTGCCCCAAGGCTTAGTCTCACAGCCAGGTCTTCACCATCCTTCTGAAGGACAGGAGGGAGGGGGCTGATCTAATATTGCCAGGAAGGGAGTTCCATAACCGGGGGGCAATCACTGAAAAGGCCCTGTCTCTTATCCCTGCCAAACGTGCCTGTGACGGTGACGGGACCGAGAGCAGCCGGGGGAGAGAAGATTCTAGTCTTCGCAGTGGCTCGTAAAGATGAGCACCAACCCCCAGAGTCGGACATGACTAGACTTAATGTCAAGGGAAAACCTTTACCTCTTTCTCTCCAGGTCTCTTCCTCTGCTGGAAGGATAACTGTCCCACGACTCAGTGTTGGAGCTGTGACCAGCCGTCCCAGTACGCCCACTTTAGGCAAGTAAACACATTTTGCTCCAGTTATATTTGAGTTTGTGCCTGAGATGTTCCTTAGTAACAGCCACTCCAGAGCATCCCACATGACGCTGGGGAGGGGGATTCTCGGACTTGTAGTCCAGCAGTTTCCCCCCAGGTTGATGCAAAGACTTCTATACTCTTATTCCCATATTCACCATTTCTTTTTATCAGAAATCGGTCCTGATAAAAAATGCTTGTGCGTGCCTTCCTGCCCCTTTGCTTTGCTCCTTGGGGTTTCGATATAATTTTTTAAAAAACAATAATGATGTGAATTTCAGGAACGCCTTCAGCACAGGCCATGTCGGTTTCGGCGAAAGTCGGGACCCCCGTCTCCCTGACAGGCCAGAGGTTCACCGTGCAGATCCCCACGTCACAAACATCAGTAAAATCCGGTAAGTATAAGTCAAAACTGCAAGGCGTCCGTCTGTTGAGTAATTTCGAAAAGGAAAAAGCATTTCAAAAATGTCAATTGGCAACAACAGGAGCAGTTTTAGCAAATCGTAAGCTTCTTGAGCACTGCAGTAGAGCTTCAGCAGTTACAGGAGCAGGAATGGGCCAACTTGGTTCTGGAACATGGCCAGACAGCCCGAAAACTCACAACCCAGTGATTCTGGCATGGAAACTGAACTGTCTATACCAGGTGCTTCTACACCAGGCATGGGCCAACTTGGGTCCTGCAGATTTATTTATTTACTATATTTATATACCACTTTTCTCAGCCCTCGGGGGACTCAAAGCGGCTGAGCGGGAAAAGGAAAGGGCCTGAGGCTGTTAGGTATTGTGGGAGTTGGAGTCCAAAACATCTCAAAGGCCCAAGTTGGCCCATACCGGGAATAGAGAAACAAAGAGGGCAGTCGAGAAAGGGCTTTTCCATGCCAATTAACCTATCTTATCTATTTCCTTGATGAGGACTATAAACTTGTGCAGGATGTGGATGAGTTCCAACACTTATCTACCAAAAACCAGAACCGCCATTCATTTCTGGGAAGATTAATTATACGAAACCTTTTTGCCCCCAGCAACGCCCACCACTCCAACGGTTCAGAACGTGCTGATCAACCCATCCCTGATTGGATCCAAAAACATCCTCATCACCACCAACATGGTCTCGTCGCAGGGTGTATCCGGCGAGTCGAACCCGTTGAAAAGGAAACACGAGGACGAAGACGATTATGACAACTTGTGAGAGGCACACAGAGAGGGCATCCCTCGGGCCAGATTTTTTTTTTTGCTTTGGACTCTGTACATAAGAAGCCTTTTTGCTGGCAAGGGGCCACTCTTTTTAAGGCTATGTTGGCATTTGGGAGTTACAAGAGGCCTCGGTTTACTGGGGAAACTTACCCATCACTGGAAGGAAGGAAATAAGCTTAACAGAACTCTGCTCTGAAAGATTTGTACCATTTTGCTTCTGGGCCAGAAGTGAATCATTGAAGCCGCCCTCAAAGGAAAATTTGGTTAAAGGGGCCTTTGGAAGTCAAGGAGGCCTTTGGGAGTTTAAGAGGGAAAGGACAGGACTGAAGGCCTCTCTTTCTTGCAAGCTGCCTGTTTTGAGGCCTAAGGAAAGTGAGCCTGAATCCTGCTTTTCGTTGTCCTTGGTCAGAACCCTATGAAACCACTGGATGTGGAGGAGTGTTTGTGTTTGCTTTTGGTGAGGTTATAAATTGCATTTTGCTCATATATGTCTTGAGAGGTTTTCTTTCCTCAGATTTCAGTATTTATTCTATTAAAATAAGTTTATGAAATAGGCTTGCCCAGTTCTATTGTGATGACAAGTTGGCCTGCGTATTCTTGCATTTTTCCCCTACATGGGAAGAAAAAATTAAGTAGAATCTGTAACGTGGAAGTGTTACGTAAAAGGTAGGTTGCAAGGTCTTTGAGGAAATGGTTTTTGGTCTTCACTTCTCATAATCACTGTCCTCTAGGCCAGTGTTTTTCAACCGTTTTTGAGCCGCGGCACATTTTTTACACTTACAAAGTCCTGGGGCACACCCCCAACCAAAATGACACTCCTAACACAGTAATACATATAGTTCATATGTTTTTAAATGTATTTATACACTCACTTAGTGTGAAACTTGGGCCTGTTTCGATGAACAGAAGGGTGTTTCGTTTGGAGATGGCGTTTAAGCTTGCTTGGCACCATGGCGCTATTGGACAGCTTCTCACCACACACCAAGCACAGCGGAGTTGGTGCTGTTGCATCCCCGGTGAAAGTGAATCCAAATGAAAGATAGCTTTCTCTGTATTGGCTCGAGCTCACCGTCTCTTTTTTCTTTTGTCCACCACTCATATTAGGGCCTTCATCTGTGTCATAATTTTGTCCAGGGCCCTGTTCGGCATTTACATTTTCTCTTCTCAAAAACTCCATCACTGTCAATCGCTTGTCTTGCTGTGATCCCAAATTGCCACTGTCACTTGACGCGCAGCTGCAGCACTAACTCTAACTTTGTTTACTTAGCCGCGTCTGAGCGAATCGAAGATGGCGCGACCATAGCACTCTCGCATCACTTCTTAGGTGACGCGGGAGTGCTATGGTTCCATTTCTTAAAGGGACATATGTGCCTTATAGTTTATATATGAATGAAGTTTGAAAATAATTTCCCACGGCACACCTGATGATCTCTCACGGCACACTAGTGTTCCGTGACACACTGGTTGAAAATCACTGGTCTAGGCCATTCCTCAGTGTGCATCTTCACTTTCTCAGTAGCAATATGGCAAATGATTTGCCTTATGGAAAAATTATATGCAGGCACAGGTCACGAAGACGATGCAAAGCAATTGAGTTCAGCAACCTCTGGAGAAATATGGGTTGCTTACCTGTAACCATAGTTCCTTGAGTGGTTACCTGTGCATTAGTACATTAGTAACCTCTCTGAGGTTAGTGCGCAAGCGCATGGGATATCAAATGTACTAATGCACAGTAACCACAAAAAGGCAACCTCTTTTTCCATTTCTATGTAATTGGCAGGTTTGACTTTCACAGATTTCATTATGTGCAGATTTGGCTAAAATGTTTTCCCTTGGAATCTCTTGATCCTGCAGTGTAACTCTACAATCTTCTTCCATTAGAAGTTCATCAAATAATAATAATAATAATAATCTTTATTTGTATCCTACCACCATCTCCCCAACGGGGACTCAGGGTGGCTTACATGAGGCCAAGCCCATCAACACAACAAAATCAATCAAAACAACATAATCAATTACATAGAACATAAGCTATAGGATACTACAATCAATGTAGAATTACAGTAAAATGAAACCATTTATGACACAGGACACTGAGCGGGCCACATGCACAGATTAAAATAGAAAAAAATTAATCTCAGGGGGGTGAGATAGCTGTCGGGCAAATTATTCGTGAGGGAGAAAGCTCTTTCAAAGAGAGGTCGAGAAAAGACAGAAAGGGGGGAGGGTGTACACTCAAAGCAGATATTGAGGGTGAATGGTGGCATGAAATTATATGATTAATCTTCGAAGGCACAGCGGAAGAGCCAGGTCTTCAGATTCTTCTTGAAACTCTAGGGGCTCGCCTAATCTCACCAGGCAGTGCATTCCATAGACGGGGCCACGAAGGAAAAGGCTCTCTCCCTTGTTCCCATGAGAATGGCAGAGGTGAAAGGAAAGCCTCCCCCGAAGATCGAAGGGATGGGGCCAGTTCATGGAGAGAGACACGCTCACGAAGGTAGGCGGGTCCCAAACAGTTTAGGGCTTTATAGGTGATAATCTGTACCTTGAATTAGGACCAGAAAATAAATGGCAGCCAATGGATCTCCTTAAACAGGGGGTTGACCGCTCCCTGTAATTCGCCCGTTATTAATCTGGCGACCGAACGTTGGATGAGTTGTTTCTGGGCCATCTTCAAGGGTAGCCTCACGTAGAGCGCATTGCAGAAATCCAATCTAGAGGTAACTAAGGCATGGACCACCATTGTCAAGTCCGACTTCACACGGTATGGTTGCAGTTGGCACACAAGTTTTGAGCGAAGGCCGTCTTAGCCACCGCTGACACCTGCGCATCAAGCGTCAGCGCTGAGTCCAGGAGGACCCCCCAAACTGCGGACCTGTGATTTCAGGGGGAGCGCAACCCCGTCTAGCACAGGTTGCCACCCAATACCCCAGTCAGACGAGCGACTGACCTGGAGGACCTCTGTCTTGTTGGGATTAATCTTCAGTTTGTTCTTCCTCATCCAGACCGACACAGCAGCCAGGCACTGATCCAGTATCTGAGGGGCTTCCTTGGATTCAGGTGGAAAAGGGTAGTGGAGTTGGGTGTCATCTGCATAGAGGTGGCACTGTGCTCCAAAACTCCGGATGACCTCTCCCAGCGGGTTCATGTAGATGTTTAATAGCATGGGGGACAAAATAGATCCTTGCGGGACTCCACAGGTCAACGGCCAGGGGTCCGAGCAGGTGTCCCCCAGCTTCACTGACAGAACGGCCCTCCAGGGATTGAATCCACAGTAAAACTGTGCCCCCAAGTCCCACCCCAGAAGGTTACCATGATTGATGGTATCGAAAGCCGCTGAGACGTCCAAGAGAACCAGCAGGGTCACACTCCCCCTATCCAGTTCCCTGCGGTCATCCACCAAGGCGACCAAAGCCGTCTCGGTACTGTGCCCAGGCCTAAAGCCAGACTGCGAACGGTCCAGAAAATCAGTGTCATCGAGGAATCCCTGGAGTTGCAAGGCGACCACCCGCTCCAGAACCTTGCCCAGAAAAGGGAGGTTGGAAATTGGTCTGTAGTTACAGTTTGTTTCTTCTTTAACAAAGGCCTCACCACCGCCTGCTTAAGGCAGGATGGGAGAATCCCCTGACTCAGTGAGGCATTTATTATCACAACAAACCACTCCAACAACCTCTCTAGCCAGCTTAACTAGCCAGGAAAGGCAAGGATCCAGGGCTCAAGTGGTCGCCCTCACAGACCCAAGGAGTCCACACAGACTCCACGTCATCCGGAAGAACTGAACGGAAGGAATCCCATAAGATCGGACAGGCCTCATCTACACTGCCATATAATACATCTTGAACTGGATTATATGGTCAGTGTACTCATATAATGCAAATTGAACTGATTTTGAATCATAGCAATCTACACTGCCATATAATCCAGTTCAATGCAGTTAAGCACCAGGAATGTGGCGCAGCTGGCTAAGTGTCAGCTGCATAAGATCTCTCTGACCAGTAGGTCATGAACTCGAGGCCTGCCCGGGTCGAGGTGGGTGCTCGACCTTAAGTGTAGCCTGCTGTTGACCTTTGCAGCCCGAAAGACAGTTGCATCTGTCAAGTAGGAGATAAAGGTACCACATTAAGTGGGGAGGCAAACTTTGAATTATGAGGCCATTAAAGAACTCCAGGAATGCTGAGGAATGCGGAAGGAACAACAAGGGACGCTGAGAGATGAGGAGTGCTTCAGCTCCCCCTGGTGGCCAGAGTTTGCCCCTGTTTGTCTATATGTGTTGTGTGTGTGAAAAACAGCAGGAATTGTCTGCTAGTATGTGTACCTGTAATTCGCTCTGAATCCCCTTCGGGATGAGAAGAGCGGAATATAAATAAAGTAAATAATTATATGGCAGTGTAGATGGGGACTTCCCATTGAATGTAGAGGACTGATTATACCCATTCCCCAAATAAAAACACAGTTAAGCTTATATTTGTTACCAAAAACATTAGTTTATTTCAATCTTAGAAATTAGCTATTAATTACAAAAGATAATCAAAGGTTGACATACATTGAGTATAGGCTGACGCCTTTAGAAAAATAGTTTTATTACATTGATATCGGACGCTGCATATGAAAGTACTTTTTTCAGAGTAGAACACTGAATTAAGGAGGATTTTGCAGTCATTGAGATGCTGCATGACTAAGAACTTGAGAAATTCAGCCATAGGAGGAAGTGGGACAAGCGCTTTAGAGACTGAAAACAGGCAGGCCTGTCTACATAAATAGGAAATTTTAACAAACAGTAGAATGACAGAAACATTTAAAGAGATGTTACACATTACAACTACATTTCAACCCTACTTATGTACATATCAAAGGTAGCAAAAGTTATGGAACTGTATGGATTCATACCAAGAGTCTGGAGTTCAGTGTACATTTGAAAACCAAAAGTGAGTCATATGGTACCTTAAATAGAAATACAAAATGGTTTCTAAGTGCCTTCTGGGCAGGATGCAGATATAAGTGTGACATATGTATGCGGTCACAGGGGGTTCTTTTTTTTTTAATCCTTTGCACCAGCTAAGTATTAAGCCTTTGAGATTTAGGCTGATGCTGTTTACCAGAGATGGGACAAAGCGGGTTAGATGGAGATGTAACTACTCTTTGATTTGAGGGGAAGCCAATGAGTGCATCCTTGTTTTTTTCCCCTTTGAGCCAAGGCCAGCTGATGCTTCCTCGCCTGAATTGCTATGGGAATAATGTTATATGACTTTGATTTTTTGATACGAAGAGGTTAACATTACTAGTATTATCTTGTAATGTGTCTGGAAAGGGAAAACTATAAAAAAATACATTAAACCTGAGAAAGCAGACAGGTGGCAGTTTGGTTACAGTGCCTGACAACAGCATCCAGTGTATTAGTAAAGTGTTAGCAAGTGATAACGACAATTTGGTTCATATAATTTAAGGCATAAGTAAAGCCAGATGGTATTCCGTAGCCGCTTGGCAACAAATATGACAAAAGGTGCAAGAGAAATGCCTTAGAACAGGCCTGGGCAAACTTCGGCCCTGCAGGTGTTTTGGACTTCAACTCCCACAATTCCTAACAGCCGCGGCTGTTAGGAATTGTGGGAGTTGAAGTCCAAAACACCTGGAGGGCCGAAGTTTGCCCAGGCCTGCCTTAGAGCAACATTGGCCAAGACTCAAGCTCCAAAAGTTCTTGAGCAGGATTTCTGACCCAAAGGTACCATTTTGTTCCATCTCTTCACATACAGTACTTGACAAAAAAGAAGGTATTTTAAGGAATGCTGTGCAAGGGAAACCTTGCGCCTGTAATGTTTACAGGAAAATAAGCACAAAGTTACATTTGATCATTCAGTTTTTCAGAAAGGAACTAGTTCTGCATCTCATTACATATTTTAAGGCAGTTTCTAGGTAAATTTCATCTTATTCTTTCCATAAAACTTAGCCTGTTGGAATGTATGTTCGTGAAGAATAACCAAAAAGGTAAACAGTAGTGCATTTCATATGGTTTAAATTCTATTTAGTCAAGGGGAAAAATTTATACGCTATAAAACATTCATGTATTCAAGATTTTAAAAATGTACACACTATAAAACATTTATTTATTCAAGATAAAAAATGTACACGTCTTGCCTATGGCATGGAGCCAACTCTAGGACGAAGGGTCCTCTCTCCTCCTTCGGCTCAGAGGCTCTCCTTGACCGGGGTGCAGCCAGAGAACCACCGGCTGGTGTTGCTCAGGGCCCGCGTTCGCCTCTTCTTTACCAACGGCACTGGATTCCCACCAGCGATTAAGTCACTTGGGCAGAGGAAGACGGAGCTGTTGTTCGCCTCGGGCTCTCCTTCAGGGGTTTTCACAGAAGCCTGGGTTGCAGAAAGGAGGAGGGATTTGTCAGATACCGTATTTATTTGGAACATTTATATCCCGTCCTTCTCACCTCCAAAGAGGGACTCAGGATGGCTACCAACAGGCACTATTCAATGCCGACACCATACAAAACATAACATAAAATACAATTAGCAAAATTAAAAAGTTATATACATTAAAACAGTTTGCCAGATCAAATCATCATTCTAATCCACTAAAAACATTATCTTTCCCAGCAAATCAGTCTATTCTGCAAACGCTTGATCCCTCAGCCAGGATTTGAATTTATTCCAGAAGGTCAGGAGGGAGGGGGCAGATCTGATCTCATTAAGAAGGGAGTTCACCAGCCGAAGGGCTACCACGGAGAAGGCCTTGTCTCTCGTCCCCACCAAACGCGATTGCGATGGCAGTGGGGCCAAGAGCAAGGCCTCCCCGGAAGATCTTAAAGTTCTTGATGGTTCATAAAGGGAGATACATTCGGACAGGTAAACTGGGCCAGAACCGTTTAGGGCTTTATAGGCTAAAGCCAGCACTTTGAATTGTGCTCGGAAACTAGCATTTCATCATATATCGTATTTACTAGTCTTGTGCATTTCTTTAGAATCGCTATCCGTTTCTGTTTCTTTCATTCGTAAGCCTTGTTTTTGTTTTCAAGTGCCCCTCCTGAAAACGGGCGCCTTTCCGAATGAGCTTTTGAATCCCAGGTTTGAAAAAAACCAATATTTTTGTCCCATTGGCAGCAATGGGCGGGCTTCCCATGCTCCACTTCCCTTCGGTTTTAGACCCTGGTAGGCATGGGTGCTTTCTGGGTCTGCATGCCACACACTCATTCTCTTTCCAAGGTGAGAGTGTGTGTGGCTGGTAGGCCCAAATTGTCTGCACCTGCCAGAACCTGCAGCCAAGCACCTCTTACTCGGTGCTCAGCTGCAGGCTCTGGTGCTTTTGAGTCTGCAAGCCACACACACACCCTCCTTGGAAAGAGTGTGTGTGTGTGGCTTGCAAGCCCAAAGTGCCCACACCTGCCAGATCCTGCAGCCAAGTGCCAAAAATCAGGCAACCAAATGGTTACCGTTCCCACTTTCCTTTTGTTTCACTAATATTTCCGTACCAGAGGGTGTACCGTTTCGTGCCATCTGGATGAAACAAACTGTACAAAAACACCAATTAAACAGCTGAAACAGTTACCAGGCCCATGACTAGTATTTACTCAAGTCTAAGGCACCATCAAATCTAATTTGCAACTCACTTTTCAATATATATAGTAGCTTGGGGACCCGGCGGTGCCCGGGTTATTTGAAAAGGGTATTGTTTGTTTTCGGATGTTAGGTAATATCAGTTTAGTCATATATTACACTATGTCTTAATCAAACTCAAGTTTGGTCCAGATCTTTGGTGGGGGTCACAGTGGTGTCTGAAAATGGGTGAAGGTGCTGCCAATCCTATCATCTGATATCCATCCTCCCCCAAACTGCACCAGGATGTAAATTGGGTTACCAGTTGTCTGTTTGCCAAGTTTGGTCCAGGTCATGTTTATTTAAGAAAAGGTTTTTTGTTTTTTTTAAAAAAAGAATTGTTTTGTAGAAGCCTGGCCTGATGTTGTTCTGGAGTATCTCCTGCTCTGGATGCGCTGTAATGTTCTTGCTTTTGTAGAAGCCTGGCCTGTTGCTGTTCTGGAGACTCTCCTGTTCTGGATGCGCTGGATTTTTTTGGCTTTTGTTGAAGCCTGGCCTGTTGCTGTTCTGGAATCTCTGCTACTCTGGATGCCCTGGCCTTTTCTTGCTTTCATTGAAGTATTCTGAGTCTGGCTTCACATTGTTCTTGAGCCTCTACAGTGTTTGATGCATTAGCTGCTTGTTGGTTTTCCTCATGTTGGCAATCAGTTGTCTCACATGATTGCTGTTGGTATTTTCCCTTTTTTGCTGTTGTTGGGATTTTTTCAATGTTTTTTTCCCTTTTTTGAGACATGTTTATGCTGCCACTTGCTTGAAGGATGTCTGTCTATTTTGGGGCCTAGCTTGTAATGCTAGTAATGCTCTCAGTACACCAGGAAACTCTCTCACTGTAGAGAAATCCTCTCAGAAAATGAACATTCCATTGCCAACAGAAAATAACTGTCATCTGGCTAACCCTTTATGCAAATTGTCTCTCAGTGGCAACCAATCCCCTCTGTCTGGGGCCGTAGAATGTTGGAGTTCTGAGGCTGGCCAATAATAGCCCATTATGCAAATAATCCCAGAGTGCCAGCCAATCAAAACGCTGGCACATATCCCCCCACCGCTCGGCCGCAAACATTGAGTTTTATTATGTGTGTGTGTGTGTGTCTATATATATATATATATATATATATATATATATATATATATACACACACACACACACATATATACACACACACACACACACCTATATATACACACATACATTTGTGTGTGTGTGTGTCTATATATATATATATATATATATATATATATATATATACACACACATATATATATACACACACACACACCTATATATACACACACATACACACACACACCTGCTGAATGTAATGCACATTAATTGGGCATTAAAAGGTGTGCTTTACACTTGCTATGTGTTTAGAATTAGTATTAGAACACTAAAGCTTCCAAACCAACGGAAAAGAAGACCTGGGATGCATCTATGCTATAGAATGAATCAATTTTAATTGTCCTGACTCAATGGTATGGAATCCTGAGGGCTGAAGTTTTACAAAGTCACTTGCATAGAATAGGATGCCTTGCCAAACTACAAATCTCCGAAATGTTGAGCAACTCTATTTCCTATGCTTGGCATCAAACCATATTTCGTATTAAGAAATATTTACTATTTTTTCTAGAATAAAACTAAGGCTTCTACAGTTTTCAACTCAATGCTAAATAGAACAATTTACATTTTAGGAATGAACCAATTCGTATTGCTAAAGCATACCCTGGACTACAGCTCCCACAAGAAGTGCCTAAGGATAATGGAAGATGGTTCAAAAGAAACTTCAGGTTGATAGAAAATTTAATTTGGATGCACTTGTTATTCACAATGACTGGGACCTGAAAAGTTTTGAACTTCAGATTTTGGAATACTTATGTACGTATGTACAGAATGAGATATCTTGGAGACTGAACTGAAATTTTAATAATGTTGTGTCTAAAAATAAAGTTTCAGTACCCTGAACTATCAGGAAATAAAGGTGTCACTATCTCAGAAATCCATGGAGATGATTCTGGAGTATTTCAGTTTTTTGGATAAGGGATACTCAACCTGTATATTTCTCCCCAAATTCCCCTACCAAAAAACCAAAAACCTAACAGGCATGCCTTCAACATTATTGGGATCCTTCCACTTCTCTCCCCAATAAGACCTCAATGACACCTCAAAGAATCAGAATCTTCCCGTTGATGCCATCCATGGCTCTGCGATTTGCCTACCTTCCTGATGGGAGTGGGCTCTGGGTGTGCAAAGAAAGTGGTCCGTGCTGCCACCGGCAGAGGGTCTTCAGCAATGGAGTCCAGGTCCTTGGTGTCTTCCTCCATGAGTGTCCCCTCCTGATCAGGAAAAGAGAAAGACGTATGGGAACCTGGAGTGTGCTCTTTCCACTTATTAGCTCTTCAAATGAAGAAGTCTACCCCCTTTCCTTGAAAAAAAAAAAGCCCATTCGGAAATTTAAAGCAGTAGTAATAACAGTAGCAACTGTTTAGCAGATCATAAGCTTGTAGTGTCAGCAGTAGAGCCATTGAGTTTAAAGAACAGTCAAGCTTAAAATGTTATGAAAGGGTTGTTGTGAGTTTTCCGGGCTGTATGGCCATGTTTCCAGAAGCATTCGCTCTTGACCTCACAACCTCTGAGGATGCCTGCCATAGATGCAGGCAAAACGTCAGGAGAGAATGCTTCTGGAACATGGCCATACAACTCGGAAACTCACAACAACCCAGTGATTCTGGCCATGAAAGCCTTCGACAACACATAGTTATGAAAGGCTTTATTTAAAGAACATATCCATATAAGGAAGTTAGCAGGGCACAGCTAGCTAACAAACAGCAGACATCTTGTCTCTCTATGCTCACAGAAGAACCAAATGGAGGACTCAGGGCTTGCCACAAAGGAACTATCAGTCTAACCAGCAAGGTGATAACAGGAGAGAATAGAGTGACAGGGAGACAGGCAAATGGTGAAAAGGGCTTTTCCCTGCCAACCAACTCTACTGCCTATCTAACTCCTTGATGAGGACTACAAGCTTGTGCAGGATGTGGATGAGTTCCAACCCTCTGACTGGCTGCCGTATCGGCACTCAGATATCTTTGCAGTTGCTCCGTGGTTTCCATGGCCAAGCAAGGATTGAAAGCAAGCACTCAAATCATACCATGCTGGCTCTGACCCTTTAGAAACCACATTTAATAATCATTATAAGGACTTCAAAGTGTCTGCCCAGTGGCGAAGGCTACATTTGCAACACTCTGCATGTTACTAAACAAGACAAAAATTGACCGACTGCAAGGATGTTGCCCAGAGGACGACCGGATGTGTTACCATCCTGTGGGTAACACATCCGGAAGCTGCGGCTGACAGATGGGAGTTCACCCCATCTCGCAGATTCGAACCATCGACCTTCAGGTCAGCAGTTCAGTTGGCATAAGGGCTTAACCCATTGAGCCACTGCGGCTCCTTGTTGGAAGTGAAGAAGCATCAACACTTGTCTAGAGAACAATTAGGGACAGAGGGGACCCTGTGGTGCAGGCCTGTATGGTCACTTCCCCCTTCTTTTCAAAAGCCTTTAAGTGTGCGTTATGACCCATTCGTTTGAGAAGGCAGCCTCATGAGGTGCTTCTCTTACAAATATGGGAGCATTAGAGACTCTCCTAGCAAAGTTGGCGAACTATCTTGCGCCTCTCTACTTTTTTATGTACAAGACTAGCTTATGTGGCTTGCAGTGGTCCCAGGAACTTAGTGAAGGTACTGCAAGTCCCATTGGCCAGGGTCCATCCCCCTCCAAACAGCACCAGGATGTAGAGTGGGTCATGGGGGCTCTGTGCATCACATTTGGTCTTTATCATTCTTTGGATGAGGTCTCGGAAGATGAGTGAAGGTATTTCAAGTCCTATCATCTGTGGTCCGTCCTTCTTGAAACAGCACCAGGGTGTTGAGTGGGTCAAGGGGGCTCTGTGTGCTAATTTTGGTCTGTATTGGTCATTGGGTGAGGGTCGCGTTGTGAAGTGGGCCATTGGGCCCCTGTGTGCCAGGTTTGGTCCTGATCCATCACTGCTGTGGGCCACAGCATCTGACTGCTCGAGGCCTTTCCTTTTCCCTCTGAGTCACCTTAGAATATTGGAATGTGGATGGCCAATCGGAGTCCTTTATGCAAATACCATTTCAGTGGCAACCAATCCCCTCTGTCTGGGGCCGTAGAATGTTGGGAGTTCTGAGGCTGGCCAATCAGAGTCATTTATGCAAATAATCCCATAGTGGCAACCTATCGAAATGCTGTCACATATTCCCTGGCACCTCATCACCTCCCAGAAAATGAACATTCCATTTCCAACTGAAAAAACTGTCTTTTGGCTAACTCAAGCATTCAGTTGCCTTCTGTTTTGCAGTCCAATCAGAGTCCTTTATACAAATTTTCTCTCAGTGGCAACCAATGCCCTCTGTCTGGTGCCTTAGAGTGTTGGGAGTTCTGAGGCTGGCCAATCAGAGTCCTTTATGCAAATAATCTGGTGCCTTAGAGTGTCGGTGTTCTGAGGCTGGCCAATCAGTGTCCTTTATGCAAATAATCCCACAGTAACAACCAATCGAAACGCTGGCACATATTCCTCCCTCCGCACCACTGCAAACACTGACTTTTATTATATACATAGAAGATAGATAGATAGACGATAGATAGATGTACTACCTGCAATAAAAGTAAATTTTTACTCTCTTTTTGAAACTTACAAGAGCATCCCATCTTATTTTCTCAATTGTTTCGTTCTATAAAATCATATACACTGTTTCCCTGAAAATAAGACATCCCATGACAATAAGACCTAGTAGAGGTTTAGCTGAATTGTTAAATATAAGGCCTCCCCTGAAAGGAAGACCAAGCAGTTTTGTGATGAGCTCCCCCTGGTGGCCGGAAGCTGCAATACAATCCCTGCCGTACAAGTGGTCTATGAACCCCCATAGCAGACCATTACAGTCTCCAGACAGTGTGTGGGAGCCAGGTACTTTACAGCCCTTATTTTTGTGGCCCTGTGTGAGAGTTAGGCAACCAGTTTAATAAATGTTTATTTTTTTGTTCAACGGTAAATGTGAATTCTTCTTCATGGAAAAATATGATATCCCCTGAAAATAAGACCTAGCACATCTTTGGGAGCAAAAATTAATATAAGACACCGTCTTATATTCAGGGAAACAGGGTAGAGGACTGGCTATGCTGCACTGCAGTCCATTGCTTCTTAAAACTCTGGATCCTGACCTCCAAAGGGCCCCTTTAGCTCAATGCAGAGATCCTGAAATATTTTTCTTAACGCCAACTGGGGGCTATTTTAGATATTCACATGAATTTGTTGTGCAGCGTTTACAGTGGACTCTGCAGAGGATGCTTAAGTTGGACTTCATGAAAAGAAAACCCTGCCTCCTTAGCAAACCTTGCAAATGTTGATAAGATATATCCTGAAAATAAGCCCTGATGAGGCTTTTGGGGGGAAAATAAGACCCAGTTTTATTTTCTGGGAAATAGTCTATACTTGGGTCACGTAAAAATGTCTCAGGCCAAAAGGGGTCCCGAGTAGAAAACTTTAAGCCTGCGATAGATCTCAAATATTCCTGCAAGCAGGAACATGTGAATCCATCCCAAAAGGGTAGACTGCAATAGCGGGCCACTCACCAAGACACAGCTGTCTCGGTTCCGACACTCCTCGGCCTCGCAGCGACAGTCCTCGGAGCAGGTCACTTTTTGCTTCCGGCAGCCACACTTCTTGTTTCTGCAACGGCCTTTGCAGCAGCACTAAGAGAGGAGAGTGGCATGAGAGAAGGAGACGCATTGGCCCCAAGACCAGTGCAGCTTGTGCCCTCCCCAGATTCAATCCAAAAGTCCTTAAGCGGTTGGGTACTTTTCGCTCTGGATGCTTGCGCAAGGAGATATTTTGTAGCCCTTTGCCAGGCCTTTCCTACAGTTGCACAACAAAACATGGATCCTCTCCTTCCCTGGTCCCAACAATCAATAGATGAGTAATGAAGTGGTCAATGGGCACCATCCAACTGCCACTGGACATCCGAGGGAAAGAAGCAGCGAAAGGAGGCCTTCCTTTCGCTCCTGCCAGTCTCACAGGCTCATCTGGTGAGCACAAGGGAGAGGGCCTTCTCCTCTGTGCCCCCCCAACTCTGGAACTCATTGCCCAGAGAGATTAGGAAAGCCCCCACTTTGGAAATATTTTCTCTGTCACCCAACACTAGGACTAGGGGGCACTCCCTAAAGCTCCAAGGTAGGAAAGTTAGGACTAATAAAGGGAAATATTTCTTCACCCAGAGGGTCATTGGGTTATGGAACTCACTTCCAGAGGAGGTTGTGACAGCGGTCAGCCTGGACAGCTTCAAGGCAGGATTAGACAGATTCATGGATACCAAGGGAATCAGTAGCTACTGAAATGGACATCCAGGTGCCACCTCGGAGTTGGTTGAGGTAGGCAGGATTTCCCCGGGTACTGGGGGGGGTGCGGGAGCAGGTCAGGGTTTTGCCCTCCCTTCTGCTCGAGATCCCCGTGTACAACTGGTGGGCCACTGTGTGACACAGAATGCTGGACTAGATGGGCTGAGGCCCGATTCAGCATGGCTCTTCTTATGTTCTTATGTTCACCTTTAAAAAACACTTAAAAACCTGGCTCTTCCGCTGCGCCTTTGGAAAGTAGTCACTTAACCTTATACCATTGCTCTCTTCACTGCTCCTGTTTTTGGAGTACACTCCCCTCCCTTATATGAAGGCCTCTCACAACCCGTGTTTATACGAGCTCTCCTCCGCAAAGGATCTACTCCTGTTATCTCACTCTGAGTTTTTAACATTTGATCTTGTGCATATTGCATATTGTTCTTTTATTTATACGTTTGTATTTTTATTGTCTTGTTGATGTTTTTGATTATTTTATTGTAATTTGTTGTTTGGGCTTGGCCTAATGTAAGCTGCCCCGAGTCCCCATCAGGGACATGGTGGCGGGGTATAAATAATAATAATAATTATTATTATTATTTACACTTCTGGACCAGAGTGTAAATAAATACAGAGTGGACTTTTGTCTGTTTCCCATCACAATTGGCAAAAGAATGGATTGTGCCACAGAATGCAGTGAGACACAGAAACCCAACAGATGGGCAATGAACTAAAAGCAACGATGCTGGCGCCTCAGGAAGGAATAGTGCTTCTAAGAGTCCATGTTCCATAGGATGGGCTAAGGCAAATCTGCGTTTTAAGCAAACTGCAGAACCTCCTTGCTTTTTCCATAGCGAAAGCAAAGTCTTGAAATAAACTCAAATCTCTTCTCCATTCTCTGCATCAGTTTTGATACTGTGCTATTTAATCTGGATAATTCGGAGTTTTACAACAAAATGGGGGAGAGGACTAACCAGCAGAAGTGGTTTCGACAAGGGTGGGTGAGTAAATTTCAAGGCACAGCCATGTCTGCAAAACTGAGCACAGGACATTTGGGAGGGCTTTAAAGATAACAGAGGATTGGGGAAACTTTCAGAAGACACCAACTAATTGGAATCCTGTGCCTTGATAGTATATCTTGGAGAAGGATTCTTTTTTTTTCCAACTGCAACTCCCAGAAACCCCAGCTAGCAAGGGGGGAATCTGGGAATGGCTTCTGACCTAATTTCAGGGATGGGGCAAAGCTTAAAAAATGCCATCAATCATACCCCCAAAGCAGTCTTCTTGGTAAGTTTGGATGGGATCCACTCAGGATCTTCAATGTCTCCTCCCAAATCCTCCGAATCGGATGACAATTCTTTTTCAGGCATCCTTGCAGTAGTTGGTCTGCGGGGCTTGGGCTGATCCGACCAAAACACATTAAAAAAAATCTTCATGCAAACTACACAACACTTTGAAAGTCCAATAAACTTAACAGGATGAATGTGTTTCAAGACGATGGGCTTGGTCCAGGAAATGGGGATGTTTAGGGAGAGAACCTAGCCGAGAATGTTTGCAGTAAGAATCAAGCTGAATTCTCAAACAGTGCAAAACTTTCCTAAATAGGTTCAGCAATTTTGTGATCAGAGGTGGCCACATTTTAAAATAGGGATGGGGATGTGTAGTCTTCCTGACGTAGTACTGCAATTCCCATCAACCTTTAGTGGTGTAATTATTGCTACAGTCATACAGTTATCTGTATGCTGTCCTTTGTATGCCCTATGAGGAGAAGCTCAAAGAGCTGGGTATGCTTAGCTTGCAGAAAGGAAAGTTGAAAAGGGATAAACAAGATAGCCATGTTTAAACATTTTGAAAAGCTGTCATAAGAAAAAGGGAGCAGGCCTTGTTTTCTGCTGCCCTGGAGACAAGGATGCAGAGCAACTGATTCAAATTACAGAAAAGGAGATTCCACCAGAACATTAGGAAGAACTTCCTGACTGTAAAAGCTGTTCAACAGTGGAACTCTCTTAAGTTGCAGTCCAGTGGAGGCACCTTCTTTGGAGGCTTTTAAACAGAAACTGGATGGCCATTTGTTGGGGGTGCATTGATTATGCTTTTCATGCATGGCTGGATGAGCCCCTGTGGTCTCTTCCAAATCTGTGATGCTTTCTCCAATATTGGGACCAAGTAACACACACAAAAGCCAGTGCGGTTGAATGGTTTGGGTTCTGGACTAGGATTCTGGAGGTCAGAGTTTGAATCCACGCTCAGCCATGGAAACAAAGCAGGTGATTATGGGCAAGAAGTCACACTCTCTCAGCCTCAGATGAAAGCAAAGGCAAACCTCCTCTGAACAAACCTAGCCAAGGAAACCCTGGGCCAGTTCTTCCTCCTATAAGTCAGAAACCGGCTACTTATACTCACAAGGGAAGACTGGGTGGGTGGGGCTACCACTAAAAATGTTTCTAATTCTATCTAGAACAGGCCTGGGCAAACTCTGGCCCTCCAGGTGTTTTGGACTTCAACTCCCACAATTCCTAACAGCCGATAGGCTGTTAGGAATTGTGGGAGTCAAAGTCCAAAACACCTGGAGGGCCAAAGTTTACCCAGGCCTGATCTGGAAGGTTCCAAATCTGTCTGCTCAGGCACAGAATTTACCATATGTGCGGATTCACAGGGACCACGATGGGAAACATACATCTCACACACACACACACACACAAATGCGTTAAAAGACACACTGAATTAGCGAACAAGAGGGGCAGCCTCACGATGTGCTCCAGCCCACACTGAATACACACCTTGGGTGGGATATAGTCGAAGGGGGAGTCTGGTTCATCTTTTTGTGAGTGATGCATGCTCCGGATCTTCTGGCCACTGACCACTTGAAGAAGCAGCAGTTTCTGTTGGGAAGGCGGATGCGAGAATAAGCCTCGGTGGCCAGGAAGGACCAAGGCCGCTTCCCTTGACCGCAAGAGCACCACCCTCTGGCCATACCTGTTTGGCAGCTTCAAGCTCTTCAGAGAGCGCTTGGTTCTTCTCAAAGACTTCTTTCATCTTTGACAGTTCCTCATCCTATACACAGAAGTGGGGTCTAACATTTATCAATGCACTTTTTGCAGAAGAAAATGGCCAACAATGGCAGATTATACATCACTATGAAAGACAGTGTCGGAAACAGCAACCTTCCAAGCCTTCACTATTTGCAAATAATGTACAGTATATATTTGCTAATCTGTATTGTATGGATATACTGATTGGCCAGTTTACTGACCTCTTTGGTGTGGGAGGGGCTACAGGCATCTGACTGTACCGAGCATGTTCAGATGCAAGACTCCATTTTGCCATCAATATGTTTTTGGATTATTTATTTATTTCTTTGATTTTATACCGCCACTTCCAAAGGCTCGGGGCCATTTACAATGAAGAATAACAATACAGAATAAAACAGTGGTTTAAAACTCAGCAATTGTCAAAAGCCTGCCTGAAGAGGAGGGTTTTGCATGCTCTACGAAAGGAGCTCAGATCTCAGAGGGCACGAGTCTCAGGCGGCAGGGAGTTCCATAGAACCGGACCTATGATAGAGAATGCCCTCCGCCGGGTTGCTGTTAGATGAAAGGATCTGACACTAGGGATAGCAAGAAGGTTCAAATCTTCTGACCGTAGTGACCTCGGGGGATTGTACGGGAACAGGCGATCCCTTAGACACACTGGCCCCAGATCATGTAAGGCCTTAAAAGTAAGAACTAACACCTTGAAAGTGATCCGGAATTCTATAGGTAACCAGTGCAGGTCTCGCAAGATAGGTGTTACATGACAGCTCGCAGGCTTCCCTGCGAGGAGCCGAGCTGTGGCGTTCTGCACTAGCTTGAGTCTCCGGGTCGCAGTCAAGGGAAGCCCAATGTAAAGAGCGTTACAGTAGTCAAGTCTTGAGATGACCGTAGCCTGGAGCACCGAGGCTAAGTAGTTCCGGGACAGATAGGGAGCAAGCTGCCTCGCCTGCTGCAGATGGAAGAATGCGGTCCTACTGACAGTGGAGATTTCAGCCTCCATTGACAGCAGGGGGTCTGAAACGACACCAAGGCTTTTTACAGATGATGACGGGCGTAGTGCCTCGCCATCCAGGGTTGACAGTTGGAGCTCCCCATCGCCCGGACGACCCAGCCATAGGATTTCCGTCTTCGCTGACTTTAATGTCAGCAGTTCGCTTTAGACCTCAGTGGAGGTGGATGCAGTATGCTTCCAGATTTCAATGAAAGCAGATGCCATTTGGACTTACACAGGAAGAGTTTACTATATGCTTGATTTGAGAAGCAGTGAGTACAGTTATACAGTTTGGACTTTCATAAGATGTATACTTAAAAGACTTTGGACTATTGATTAAGAATGATGCCCTGTGTTCTCAACACAGAGAAACTACATCCTATCTATAAATGTGCCTGTATGCTGAATTAATACAAGATGTTTGTGAGTAAACAAGAGAAGTTTCTTTTCAAATAAGATTTTGTTTTTTTGTCGCTGAGTGCATATTTTAAACTAAGAAGTTTCAAGGAAGAGTATATGTTTTGGGCAACTGCAATTTCAACTTCGAAGAAACATTTACCTGGAATCGGAGCCGTTCAAGGAGCTGCTGCTCTGGTTCTGAAATGGAAACCTCCAACCGCTTCTCTGTTTCTTCTTTACTGTTGATCTGGCTGAGCAGGTACAGCACCTGGAGAATGAGCAGGCAGGTGGGGAAAAGAAAACAGGGGAGAATGGGCAAACTTTGAATATAGAGCAGGCCTGGGCAAACTTCGGCCCTTCAGGTGTTTTGGAGCTGAATGTTACATTCTCGCTGGCAAGAATGGACCTTCATGGCTCAATCTCTAGAAAACTTGGAGGGATGAAGAAAACAAACTTAGTTTATGTGATTCTGTGTCTCCATGTCACATATCAATGGGTCAGCAGTTGGTTAATCCCCAGCAGCAACAGATCACACCAATCAAAAGGCTTGCAGCTCAAAGCCTGGGTCAGGGTGAGTGTCCGACCTTCAGTCCAGCTCACTGTCCACCTAGGCAGCTGTGAGTAGACAAATTAGGCACTGCTTAAGTGGGGAGGTATTTTAAAGCACCATAAAAGAAATACCAGAAAATGCCGGCGATCAAAGGAAGGAGGAGGTCTGTACGGGGCACTTCAGAGGGGGCAGAGCTTTGTCATACAAGCAGGCCCCTCCCCGGCAGGCTACAACAGCTTCTCAGGTTTGAGGAGGGTAGTGCCAAGCCAGTAATGGCTAGCTATGCCACCACTGGCTTGGCACTACCCTCTTCTAGAGAAGGTAGCAGCTAAAGCCATGCCGAGCCAGGCCACGCCAAACTCCGCCCCTCCCCAGTGCTACCACAGCTTCTTCAGCCTTGAGGAGGGTAGTGCCAAGCCAGTAGTGGCTAGCTATGCCACCACTGGCTTGCCACTACCCTCCTCTAGCCTGGAGAAGCTGTGGTAGCGCTAAAGCCAGAGGGGGGCGGAGCCAGGCCACGCCAAACTCCGCCCCCTCCCCCAGCTCTACCACAGCTTCTTCAGCCTTGAGGAGGGTAGTGCCAAGCCAGTAGTGGCTAGCTATGGCACCACTGGCTTGCCACTACCCTCCTCTAGCCTGGAGAAGCTGTGGTAGCGCTAAAGCCAGAGGGGGCGGAGCCAGGTCACGGCAAGCCCTACGCCCTCCCTCTGCTCCGCCCTGCTTCTCTCTCGGTAGATCTTTCTGACTTGGTTTTATTATAAGTAGCTCGCATGCTGAAAAAGTGTGGGCACCCCTGTCATGGAGGATGGAGTGACAGCACTCCTGTGGCTGAAATTGAACACAATCTCCAGGACACTGAATAAAGTTGGGAAAAATGCCGATGTAATACCTCTATCTGTTGTCTTGTGTGTTTAATGGCATTGAATGTTTGCTGTGTATGTATTCTGTGATGTGCCCTTAGTCCTCTTTGGGGTGGGAAGGGCGGAATATAAGTGCTGTAAATAATAATAAGTAATAATATAGTGACCCCATGCATTTCAGAAGCTTTCCTTGGTCAAGGAATACTCAGAAGTGGTTTTGCAAGTTATTTCTTCCGAAATATCGCCTACAGGACCTGGGATTCATTGCCTTCCATGCAAGTACTAACCAGAGCAGACCCTGTCATCTTCCAAGATCAAGCAGAATCTGTTGTCTCTAAGGCATTTAAATGACTAAATATGCAGTGGCAGAACTGAATGGAGGAACTACCTCATTCCCTCTCTCTCTTCAATGATGACGTCTTTCCTATATCTCTCCATGACAGGGGTTTTCACCATTAATGATGGGAAAAGCTAAACAGTTTTAAAAATTGCCTCCATGTATGATAGCAGCCCATACCTTCTCTTGGTGCTCCTGCTCCATCTTGACCAGCTGGCTTTCGTACTCCGCTTCCATTTCAGCGGCTGATTGCTGTTTCTCTGCCAGCGTTTTGTGCAGATCAGCACATGAGACTTTGCTTTGCTTGAGGCGGTTCTCCAGTTTGCTGGATTCTACTTTTGAGGAGGTAAGCTTTGGAAATAGGGGGAAAGTGGTACATTAAAATAGCTTCCTCTGAATAATTTGCATCCGACAGGGATTGGACTGGGGAGTATAACTTGGTCATCGTCTCCCATATTCCATAACTGTTCTGAATATGCCTGTTATGCCCTCCCTTCCAATGGACAACTTAAAGTCATATCTGTATTATACATGCAATGCTTTTTACCTTCGCTGTTTTACAAATGTAATAACCTCTGCCCAAGTTCAGATCATCACACGTTCCTCCTCATTTATTATTTATTTATTTGTTTGTTTACTATTTTTATATGCTATTTTACCCCCGAAGGGGACTCAATGTACAGCACAACAATACTGCCAGAGTGGCTTACAATGTACATATAACAATACTGCCGGAGTGGCTTACAGCAAACTCATCTTCACGCCAACCTTCCTTTCTGTTGCCAGTTAATCCTACCTCGCCAATCAGGTACTTGACGGCGCAATTGGCTTCTGGAAGGGTGTTGACGCTCCCCCAGCGATGTTTGGTGCGGTCTCCTGCGTCGGCATCCAACAGTTTCTGTTGGAGATCGGCAATCTGGGCGCTCCTTTGAAGGAAGTGAGGAATGTAAGAGCCAAGTGTCAGAAATATTAAAAATTAACTTTTTATTATGAAAGTGTGAGTCAAGCCCTCAAAGAGTGAATAGGCCAAAGCCTGTTAAAGAGTTAGTGGGCCACAGCTAGTGTCATCCTGAGCAGTGTGAGGTAAACTTCTGTGTGAGTGAAGCCTCACATGAGAAAGCTCCAGTGCGAAGGCTGCTGTGTATAAAGCTACTATGTATTTGTTTATCTGTGTTATGGAAACATTATTTTTATAAATAGTGTAACAATATTATTTTACTACAAAGAAAAGCCTCCTATGGAAGAGATAACATTGGTCTATGTGTTTTTGTTCTTTTTATCACTTTTGGGATACTGCTCATAAGTTACTCTGCTGTGCATTTATGAGGAAGGTCCTTTGTTAATAAACCCACTTGTCCAACAGCAAGAACACAGGGCATCAATCCAGCTAACACCCAACTTGTTTGTTTAATGAGCTGCATCCCAAATGTGCTAGCATTCCTCTTCTTTGGGGAGTTCAGATTCACTAAGGAAGGAAATGATAACGACATCTGCCCCAACCAGGTGAAGTTAAAAACTTGATTTCCCCCAGAAGATCTAAGCTGCCTGCTGCATGGTTTCAACCAGGCATCGGCAAACTTCGATCCACTAGGTGTTTTGGACTTCAATACTCAAAATTCCTATCAGCTGTTAGGAATTGTGGGAATTGAAGTCCACAACACCTGAAGAACTGATGTTTGTCCAGGCCTGTCTTATGGTATCTCATCCTGTGTATTAAAGAAACACTGTACCTGAGCTCCATCTCTGTCTCCAGGCTCTGAATTTGGTTCGTGAGGGAAAAGGTCATACGTGCATCATTGCGCGAGAAGGTACGCCTCTGGGAAGAAAGGGGCGAGAAAAGATCCCAGTTTAAAAGCGACCTGTTAAATCCAGCAATAGGGGAAATGTTGGGTGAATGTCACACGCACCATGTCAGCCCCCTCTTTATGATCCTTTGTGGCACCCCATTTTAAAAAAAGGAGTAAGGTCATTCTTGGCCCTCAAATCATGAAATAGACTGTCGTGAACTTGGATCTCTCCAAAGAGGCAAATGGTAATTTTGCTCTTCCCTGATCGCCTTGATATTAACTTCCAGTTTTGGTTCAATTCACTGAGATGGATGGGGTCCAAGCAGCTCCAGTCCCACTGCATCTGCCAATCTCAGTCTTAAACAAAAGACACTATTGAAATTAGTCTCCAGCAACGTACAGACTTTGGATATAAACAACCTTTTTAAAAAATTATAATATATCCTTTTATTTATTTATTTATAGTAATTATACCCTGTTGATCTCACCCTGAGGAGGACTCATGAGTAACTTACAGAACACACATATGGCAAATATTCAATGCCAACTGTACAATTAAAAGGGATGGACAACACAACAGAGGTAAAGACAGTTTTTTCCATCCTAATTCTGGTACCTTAAAGGCAGTGCTTGATTCCGGCCACAGGAGGTGCTGTCGCTCCATCTTCCATGCCAAGGAGCTTTGTTATCCATAGACTGCTAGGATGTCCTTTTATTACATTCCTGTTTAAAGCGATACCCATCTATCTACTCACATTGCTGTTTTCGATCTGTTAGGTGAGCAGAAGCTGGGCTGATGGCTGGGAGCTCACCCTAACCTGGGCTTGAACTGGCAACCTTTCAATCAGCAAGATTTTCTACAGTTAGCAGTTTAACCCACGGTGCTAAAGCCCGGCCCTTATACTTTTGGTATACATAGGTGTTTTGCCTGACATAACAGCTGGTAAACTGGCTAGGATTTCTGGGAGTTTTTAAGCACTCTTCTTACATCAGCTTGTGCCATTATTTCCAAAGGAATGTGTCACACAAGAATAAAATGAAGGAAGCACTATGGCAGGGCTGCCCAGGAAGTCGATCACAATTGACCAGTCGATCCCGGGACCGAAGGAGGTCGATCCTAGCCGAACGGGGCGCTTCTCAGAGGGGCGGAGCCAGGCCGTGCCAAGCCCCTCCCCGGCTTCAGTACTCCCAGCAGCTGCTCCAGGTTTGAGGAGGGCAGGGCCAAGCCAGCCTTGTGCTAGCTATGCCACCACTGGCTTGGCATTGCCATCCTCAAGCCTGGAGAAGCTGCTGGGAGCTCCAAAGCCAGAAAGGAGGGGGCGGGGCTTGGCGCAGCCCCGCCCCCTCGGAGGGGAGGAGGAGGAGGCGGGGCAGGGAGAAAGAGAGCCAGCTCCTCCTTCCCAGCCCTCTTCTTCCCTCTCTCGCCGGCGCCCGATGCAAACCGGTTTGCATCGGCGCCGGTGAGAGAGGGACAAGGGGCGGTGCGAGGGGAGGAGGAGCCAGGTAGGGAGGAGTCGTGCCTAAAGAGGAGGAAGGCAAGCACGTGCCGTCCTCCCCTTCAGGATGGCTTCTCCGTTCTGTCTCTCCCACCGGCGCACTGATCAGGGCGCCGGTGAGAGAGGCAGAACAGGGGAGGGGCGTGCCTAAAGAGAAGGAAGGCAAGCGCTTGCCTTCCTCCTCTTCAGCACGGCTTCTCCGTTCTGTCTCTCCCACCGGTGCCCTGATCAGTGCGCCGGTGAGAGGCAGAACAGGGGGAGGGGGCTGGCGTGACACTAGGAGGGAGGGAGAAGCCATGGAGGGCTCCCTTGGCTTTGCCTTCCTCCTAAAGGGTCACGCCAGCCTCAAGCTGGAAATCGCCGCTTCTGAAGCTGGCGTGACACTTTAGGAGGAGGGACCGGGGGCGTGGCTGGGGGGTGGGCGGAGCGGCCCCCAGGTCTTCAGTGACTGGAGGTCCGGCCCTAGGTCCAGTAGAAGTTGGACAGCACTGTGCTATGTCATCACTGGCTTGGCATTACCATCCTCAAGACTGGAAAAGCTGCTGGGAGCTCCAAAGCCAGAGAGGAGGGGGAGGGGCTTGGCGTGGCCTGGCTCCGCCCCCTCTGGCCAAGCCCCGCCCCACCCCCTCCCCTCCACAGCCTTGAGGAGGTAGGTAGATCTTTCTGACTTGGTTTTAATATAAGCAGCTCATATGCTGAAAAAGTGTGGGCACCCCTGCACTATGGGATGAGTAAGATGAAATGCAGCATCAAATTCACAATGAGATATGGCAACCGATATGGGACCAAGCACTGAAACCCTTCTGGCTGAAATGATTACATCCAGAAAAGGGATCTTGATAGAAAGAAGTATGAGGGCAATAGATCCAAGCAGTTCAAAAGGGGGCTTATACAGGGCTTTGAACACTTTGTGAAAGTCCCTAGAGCAGTGTTTCCCAACCTTTTTTGAGCCGCGGCACACTTTTTACATTTGCAAAATCCTGGGGTACACCATCAACCAAAATGACACAAAATGGCACTCTAACACAGTAATACATATAGTTAATATGTTTTTAAAATGTATTTATACACTCAGTGTGAAACCTGGGCCTGTTTCGATGAACACAACATAGATATCCTGGCAGGAATGGCAGAAAGACACAAACTTCCCACACAGAACTCCCATAGCCAAGAGAAAATGCTATAAGAGTTTGGTGGGCATTGACCTTGGGTTTTGGAGTTGTAGTTCACCTATATCCAGAGAGCACTGTGGACTCAAACAATGTTGGATCAGGACCAAACTTGGCATGAATACTCAATATGCCCAAATGTGAAGGCATATGGGAATTCAAGGGAAATAGACCTTGACATTTGGGAGTTGTAGTTGCTGGGATTTATAGTTCCCCTACAATCAAAGAGCATTCTGAACCTCACCAATGATAGAAGTGGGCCAAATTTCCCACACAGACCCCCCAGGAGGCAAGAGGAGGTCTCTACTTGGGGAAAGGGAGGCGGGCCTTCCCAATGCATGGAGAGGGAGAGACCAAGTAGACAACGGGAGGGGGGGTGTTTGTAATTTTGTGCCTTTATCGAGGTAGGTTTCTTAGGGTTTTTATACTTCAACACACTAGATTCCCCCCCCCCTTTCTTGGAGGTTCCAATTTCCCACGGCACACCTGATGATCGCTCACGGCACACTAGTGTGCCCCGGCACACTGGTTGGGAAACACTGCCCTAGAGGACAGCCCCTCTGTGAAAGCTAATGTGAGATGAAAGCGAATGTGTGTTGGAAGAGAATAAAATGGATGTTTGGTGGCAAAAAGTGTTTGGCTTAAGCCTCATCCCTTGACTATAGGTATCCTTAGGTTTTCCTGTTTGAGAAGAAGTAGGTTTTCTATGAAGCCAATTCAGAAAAGCCATCCAGGGTTTAAAGAACAGGATGTCTTCCTGGCCTGCGACAGGAGTTAACCCATCGCTGGATGGCTCCTTCTCGGCCAGCTGAAAAAATGACACCAATTTCAGTTAAGCCCTGACTTCAGGAAAGAGAAGGAGGAATCACCCATCATAGAACATCCTTCACAAAAAAACAAGAACCTCATTCTCCTCATGATTCGTTACTGTGTAAACCAGCAACTAACCCTGTATTTTGAAGGAAGGTTCTCCCCCGCGTCCTGCTTTTCTTTAAGCGATGCGATTTCCCTGGACAAATTTTTCCGGTCTTCTAGAAGGTCGTTGAGGTGGTGCCGAGCCTCTTCAATACTAATAAGGACCTCGATTTCATTAGCAAGATCGTTCTGGGTAAGAAAGAAATCAGGTTACAACCAAGGACTATGGTAAGGCAAGGCCACATACCTCCCTTTGTCTTCTAATGCAGAGTAAAGGAAGCATCTCACAACAGTCTGCACCCAGGGCTGCCCAATCCTCCAGAGCATGCCTGGGCAAACTTCGGCTGTTAGAAATTGTGGGAGTTGGAGACCAAAACACCTGGAGGGGTGAAGTTTGCCCAGGTCTGCTCCAGAGCCACACACTTGGCTTCATTTTACACCCAAAAGCTCTTAAAATGAAGAGGTACAGACTAGGGTATATCATCAAGGTAGGTAAATATGAAAGTTTACCCTTGACATTAAGTCCAATTGTGTCGGACTCTGAGGGTTGGTGCTCATGTCCATTTCTAAGCCAAAGAGCTGGAGTTGTCTGTAGACACTTCCAAGGTCATGTGGCCGACATGACTGCATGGAGCGCCATTATCTTCCAGCTGAAGCGGCACCCACTGAGCCACTCACATTTTCATGTTTTCAAACTGCTAAGTTGGCAGAAGCTGGGGCTAACAGTGGGAGCTCACCCCACTTCTCAAATCTGAACTCCCAACTTTTTGGTCAGCAAGTTCAGCAGCTCAGCGGTTTAACCCGCTGCGCCACCAGGTGGCCCTATCATCAAGATAGGATATATCATTTTAAGCCTGTTTTTAATTTTTTTTAAAAAAAATTGTTGTGTCAGGAGCGACTTGAGAAACTGCAAGTCACCTCTGGTGTGAGAGAATTGGCAGTCTACAAGGACGTTGCCCAGGGGACGCCAGGATGGTTTTTTTAATGAACATGCAAGATTTGTTTAAAAGTATTTTGAAAGAACCAGCGAAGCCCCATCTTTTCCCTTCTGCTTTTGCTCCCCTTTCAAAAGAAGCCAGCTATATCAGAAACTGTTTTATCTAAGGGAGAAACTGAGTTGCTCAGCCTAACCTTCACACGGGCAGCAAGACCTTCGATTCCACGGTTCGGGTTCGCTTTCCGTTTGCTGGCAGCTTCTTGCTGTTTCAGCAGAGCAATCTTCAAGCGTTTGTTAGCAGCAGCCGCCTAAAGAGAGGGACAGAGATGAAAATAAAAACTGAGGCTGCCTGCGCGAGCACAGGAATATACCATATGTGCGATTCACAGTGACCACGATATGGGAATCAGAATCAGTCAGGGGTTGAAATCCCACCATAAGCCATCCGGCTTTGTCTTGCCTCAAAGGGTTTTGAAGAGGGTTGAAAAGAGGGAGTAGAGGAAGAGAAGAATGAAGACACAACCCTCAGATCCTTGAGAGGAAGGGTGAGATAACAGTTTAAGACGAAATGCTCCCAGAATTGAGATTTTGCCCATTCTCAAACACAGAGAATTGCAGCATTTCAAGAAGTCTTCCAAATCAAGGTTTAAAGCCAGCAGAGAAGTATAAATAATGTTTAAAAGGTAACATTAAAAAATGTTAAGAAGCCACTAGGCAACGTATCCTGCCTTTATTCCAATATGGCAGTGTTTCCCAACCAGTGTGCCGTGAGCGATCATCAGGTGTGCCGTGGGAAATTGGAACCTCCAATACCCTTTCTTCTCTCTCCTGCCGAACACTTTTCCTTCTCCACTCGGGCTCCCTTCTTCCCAGCCTCGCTCTGCTTGCTTTGCCTCACTTTGCTCACATTGCCACTTCTGCGGGAGGGGGGAGGGAGGAAGACGTGACCCGTGCGGGCACTACTGCACAGGCTCGCCCCACGTCTTCCTCCCTCCCCTCCACAGTGCTCTCTGGATATAGGTGAACTATAACTCCAAAATTCAAGGTCAATGCCCACCAAACTCTTATAGTATTTTTTCTTGGTTATGGTAGTTCTGTGTGGGAAGTTTGATTTCATTCCACAATTGGTGGAGTTCAGAGTGCTCTTTGATTGCGGGTGAACTATAACTCCCAGCTGTTGAGCAAGACCTTCGTGTGTGTCTTTCTGCCATTCCTGCCAGGATATCTATGTTGTGTTCATCGAAACAGGCCCAGGTTTCACGCTGAGTGTATAAATACATTCAAAAACACATTAACTATATGTATTACTGTGTTAGAGTGTCAATTTTGGTTGGTGGTGTGCCCCAGGATTTTGTAAATGTAAAAAATGTGCTGCGGCTCAAAAAAGGTTGAAAGACACTGCAATATGGAACCCCACACAGCTTATAATAGAAATCCATTCCCTGTTTTAGTTTTTTTTTTTAGGAGATAAATTGAGAGAAAGGAGTTAGTAGAATAAGCTTTTATAGACTTAATATGCTTCTTGTAACTGGGAACATAAACTTAGTTATGACATCTGCTTGTACCACTTTCAGACTCTCAATCTCTAAAACAGGCACAGGAAAACTTTCTAACTTGGAGGCCACATGGAGGGCTAGAGCAGGGTGGGTGGGCTGGGAGGGAGAGGTTTCTCCCCAAGCCCCCTCCCTTCCCTTTCCTCCCCTTCCTCTTCTCTTTCAGAAGCAGAACGTGAAGGAAAGCCGGGAAACATTCGGATCTCAAAAGGGTTGGCCTTGGTCAGGATGAGATGGGAGAGAAAAAGTGTATCCATTAGATCCTGTATTAACCTACTCCTGATATATAATGCTACAGGTTGAAGAGACCTCCAAGGGCCATCCAGTTCAACCCCCGCCATGCAAGAAGGCCCAATCAAAGTACTCCCGATAGACAGCCTCTGTGGAAAAGCCTCCAGAGAAGAAGACTCCACCACACTCCCAGGCAGCCCAGGCCACTCTCCAACAGCTCTTACTCTCAGGAAGTGCTTTCTAATCTTTTCAGTCAAATCTCTTTCCCTGCCATTTGAACCCATTCCTCCCTTGTGCCCTGGCCTCTAGAACATCAGAAAGTCAGTCGTCCCCCTCTTCCTCCTCCTCAATGGGAGACTCTTTCAAATCTTGAAACATGGTTCTCGGGTTCCCTCTCTACTTTCTCTTCTGCCAGCTAAATATCCCCCAGCAGGAAAGGAGGAAGGAAAAAGAGAAGGAAGGGAGGGAGGCAGGGGAGAGAAAGAGAAGGAAGGAAAGACAAAAAAAGAAGGAAGGACAAAAGGGGGAGGGAGAAAGAGGAAGCTAAGGAGGAAGGAAAGAGGTAAGGAAGGAAGGATTGTGTGAGAAAGGCCTGAGAAAAGAGCCCAAGGAGCTGCCTCCTGTCCCCGGGCCTGGGTTTGCCCATACCTGCTCTAAAGTGTAATGATATCCCTTTAGAGACTTTAGGTGAATGCAGCAGAGATAAAGACTATGTAGATTTCCTGAGTCCCCTTCAACTTCCCTGAGTCCCCTTCGGGGTTGAGAACGGCAGTATATAAATATCGAAATCACAAAATAAATAATAAACTATATAGATTTCCAGGTCTTGTACCACTGCCCCAGCCAGCATAGCCAACATGCTCAGGAAGGCTCTCCTTTGCATCATTAAGTAGTCCTGATTTCACCTCAGCCTGTGATAACCTTAGAGATCACTTTTAGGTAATGAGAGTTTGAAAGGGGAAAATAAGAGAAAGGTGTTTCTGGCTCCTTCACCTCTTCCGCCTTTCGCCTGAGGACATTAGCTTGCTTCTGGAAGTCTTGCTCCAGTTTGACCAGCGCATACTGCCGTTTGCGATCCTGTAAATAAGACAAACGTGACAGATAAGAGTTTGTCCCTTCAAACTTTGGCAAGTTATAACATGAAGCTAAAATATTCAATGCACTTTTATAAAGAAATTAAATGCAGATTATTGCAATTCTGATTAGCGAATAGGAAATTATTGGAAATCAAAGCCCCCTGAAATCTCAAATACAAGTAGTAACAAAGATGACAATTCATGTTCAAACCAAACTCAAACCCAGTGTTGCTCTCCTGTATCATTTCTTATGCATTTAGAAAAAATAAAAGAGAAAACAGCTGTCAAAAGCAGAGGCAAAACAATTATTATTATTATTATTATTATTATTTCTGGTATTCCTATCCCGTCACTTCTCTATTCCCAAAGTGGGACTCAGGATGGCTTACATATAGTAGCGGTACAAAACAAGGCTCCATCTCCTGTGAGACAGTTCCTCAAGCTCAACTGAGAACATTTCTTCTCCAAAACTTTTCTTTACTGGTAGTGGGCTATGTGAACAATAGTCACTCATGAGCATGGATTGGTGAATAGGCCAGTTCCTTTCCAAGTACAATGCTTTTAGGAGCTACGAGGGTGGGACAATAAGTCAGTGACTTTTTGAATTTCCCGCCTCTTAACTGAAAGGGCAACACTGCTCCTGTCAACAGGCATCTGTCAGTTGACTCCTGTCAAAATTTGAACAAGCTGTGTCATTTAGTTTGTGTTTGACAGCCATTGATAGCAGACTACCGTGTGATTTGAGGAGAACATGGAAAAAAGTGAATTTTGTGTGCTCATCAAGCATTATTTTTTGCGGAAAAAAGCCATCACTCAAACCAAGGCTAAGCTTGATAAATACTATGGGGACTCTGCACCATCAATTTCAATGGTAAAAAAGTGGTTGACTGAATTTCGTTGTGGCCGTACAAGCACGGAAGGTGCTGAACGTTCTGGAGGCCCAGTTGAGGTCTCTACACCCGAAATACTTGAAAAAACTCACAATATGGTGTTGGCTAATCGGAGATTGAAAGTGCGAGAGATTGTGGAAGCCATAGGCATCTCACATGGATCAGTGGTTTCAATTTTAAATGATCACTTGGGTATGAGAAAGCGTTCCACAAGATGAGTGCCGCATTTACTCACAATTGACCATGCACACATGTGCAGTTGCCATGGCAACAATCCATGAATTGGGATACGAATTGCTCCCTCATCCGCCCTATTCTCCGGATTTAGCCCCGAGTGACTATTTCTTGTTTCCAAACCTGAAGAAATGGCTTGGCGGAAAGAGATTCGACTCCAACGATGAAATAATCTTACAAACAAATACCTATTTTGATGACCTCGACAAATCTTATTTTTTGGAAGGAATAAAAAACATCGGAGAAACGTTGGACAAAGTGTATAGAGCTCAAAGGAGACTACGTTGAAAAATACAATGATTTTTTAATCCAAAAACCTGTGTTTCATTCAAAAAGTCACAGACTTATTGACCCGCCCTCGTACAACTCACCCGCTCCTTCAGCTGATGGACTTCCTTATCCTTCTGTTGTTTCCACTGCCTGAATTTTTCACCATCTTCTTTCATCTGGCGGATGAGCTGAACACGTTGGGTTTTCATTGCCTAGAAGAGGAGCAAAAGCTGGGGGTCAATGCACATCAAATAATGGGAACAAACACTGAAATGCTCCACATCTTCAAGGTTCTACCGATGCAGAGGCAACTCTTGTGCCAAGGCAACAACATTCCTGGGCAATCTTTGGCCCTCCAGGTGTTTTGGACTTCAACTCCCACAATTCCTAAGAGCTTCAGGCCCCTTTCTTTTTCTTTCAAAAGGAAAGGGTCTGAAGCTCTTAGGAATTGTGGGAGTTGAAGTCCAAAACACCTGGAGGGCCAAAGTTTGCCCAGACCTGCTCTAACAGCTAACCCAGTCAAACAAGCCTTCAAAGGAATATGGACAGCAAAAGGTATCCTACTGCTAATATTCCTGTACATCACCTTGTCCTGTTTCATAGAGCAGGACTTCTTAAACTGTGAATCCTGACACCAAATGGGGTATCCTTTGCTCAGTGTTGTGTCACAAAAAATTGGCCACAATAAAATTATTATTAGTAGTAGTAGTAACCCACCTTTTCTCTCTCAGAAGGGACTGAAATTGGCTTACAATAAAACCAATACAATACAATTTAAAACCTAAAAATATACAAAAACTAAAATTCTTGGGTTTCATCCCTGGACTTCACAAGTCTCTTGTGTCATCAAGTTTCCGAACATCAATGAGTACCTAGGCTAGAGATACGATTAAGCTGAGGGATTCCCCACCCCCCCAATCCGCCCCACTGCCATTTCCAGTGTCTTCTGCTTTTCTTTCTACCTACGTACTGTAGCTGAATGGACTTTTTACCCTTTTACTTCTTTATAATATGAGGTTTAGGAAGATAGTGACTGAGCTCCAAGACCTTTTCTATCGAGAATGTATTTCTCTTACTTCAATAAATATTTTTGAACCTAAAATTCTGTCTCTGCAATTCTGTGGCATCCTAAGATAACAGAAGCTTATCCCAGCTCATCACATGTGAGTTTCTGCTGGTTATGAAGTTTACTTCTGTTACTTTGCTATATTTATGGTGAAATCACCCCCACTGAGTGTTATTTTGAGCCTAACAGCTCATATTCCCCAACAAAAATATAATAATTAAATATTAATAAACAGTAAAACCACAGCATGCCTGACATTATCTTTAAAATCACTTTTAAACACCCTGCCTGAATAAGTTAAAATAAAAGTTTTGTGACCACATGTGCATGAATCCATTGTGTAGAAGATGCTCCAGCTGTACTTCATGAAAAGGAAAATCAGCCTGTATAGCAGGCACAGGCAAACTTCGGCCCTCCAGGTGTTTTGGACTTTGGCAATTAGGAATTGTGGGAGTTGGAAGTCCAAACACCTGGAGGGCCGAAGGTTGCCCATGCCCACTGTACAGTAAGCCTTGCACATGCTGATTTATTGTCAGGAAATTTTTGATTTCTTTATACCTATTTAATATACTTTGGGTCAGGTAACAAAATTCTCATCCCAAAAGGAGTTGAGTGGAGATGTCTAAGAAGTTGTTCTAGAGAACCAAGAAAGAAGATGAAGCCTCCCTAGTACCAGCATTATGCCACAATGTTTATCCATCAACGGCAACCTGGAGCCAGGTAAAGGTAAAGATTTTACCCTGACATTGTCCGTAGACATCTCCAAGATCATGTGGCCAGCATGACTGCATGGAGCATTGTTACCTTCCTGCAGAAGTGGCACCTAAAAATCTATTCACATTTGCAATTTTTTGAACTGCTAGGTTGGCAGAAGCTGGGCCTAACAGCGGGAGCTCACCCCACTTCCTGGATTCAAACCATCAACCTTTCAGTCAGCAAGTTCTACAACTCATTAGTTTAACCTGCTGCACCCCCAGGGGTCAATCTGGACCCAAGTAGGACCAAAAGGATCATTACGTACCCGGATCTCTTGGTTCAGCTTGCGCACTGTCTGCTCGCTGGATTCTTTCATCTTCAGGAGCTTTGACTGCTCTTTCAGTTTCTTTCTCAGATCAGCCATTTCCCCTTCCAGGTCCTGAAGTCGCTTTCGACGGCGCTCGCTCAGCCTGGAAAGGGCAGCACAGTCTTGTGAGAAGCCTCAGAGGGGTTCCCAGCCAAGCTTCTTTTTCTCTTTCTGCCAATCCCCACCACCACCACCACCACCACTCCACAGAATGTATGCCTCTTACTTTGCTTGATTGACATCCTTTTTGGACACCTGAAGTGCCAGGATCAGCTCTTCTTTCTCTTTCTGCAGTTTGGAAACCTCTTCTTCCAAATTCTTGATATTACTCTTGATAAAAAAATTTCAAAACATAAATCTTGAAAGATTTTGAAGAAGTTATATGGATACAAGCATTCCAAAACGTGTGTGTGTGAATATATATATATAAAAAGAGAGAGTCTGTTTTTGACGCTCATAGACAAAGAAACTACACGTCTCAGAAACACGATACTTGACAACAGTCACAAAAATACCTGCAGAAACATTCGTGGCGCAAAAACCCGGCCCTAGGTCCCTCACAACACCCCCAAACACTACCCCCTCAAAACCGGCAACCTTCCTCCCACCCCGCCCTCTCCGCTGCCAGCGCGCCCGTTTAGAACGTTCGCACAGACAGCCCGAACAACATTAACTCTACAGGGAGCCACGTGCCCCGCTCAAAACCTAACCGCACGATCCCCTCACCCCCTTCAAAACATCCTAAACAAAACACACACACACACACACACACACACCACCCTCAACCCTACCCACGACCCCAAAACAACCTGGACACAACACACACTCCCCCCCTCCCCACGCACATGGCGGCAGAACAACCGATCCAGAACAACCGATCCACTGCACATGGAGCCCAAAAAGCCGCTCCTATGCGCACACACACGCGCCGCAACGAACCTCCCACCTTCCCACACACACGCGCGCCGCAACAACCCCCCAACCCTCACACACACACACACACCCTCACCCCTTTCCGCGTCCCCAAAGCAAGCCAAAGCAACACACCCCGGCCCCCTTTCCGCGTCCCCAAAGCCCCGCAAAACAACACCCCTCGCCCCTTTCTCACCAAGCGAAAACGCCTCCTCCGCAAACTCCCAAGGCGGCGTGGAGGAGTAGGCAAAGGAGGAGGAAAGGGCCGCGAGGGGGGACTGGATCATAGCCTCGGTGGCTGCGATCCTGCTCCCCTCGCTGCTCTTTCCTCCTTCTCCGGCTTCTCGGGATCGGGCCCTGGCGGCAACGGAGGCGGTGTGGAGGAGGCAGAGGAGGAGGAAAGGGTCGCGGGGGAGTGGATCGTAGGCTCTGTGCATGGCTGCGATCCTGCTGTTTTCGCTGGTCTTTCCTCCTCCTCAGGCTTTCCTCCTCTTCCTCACCGCCTCCGTTGCTGGCAGGGCCCGATCCACCGGAGGTGGGCGGAGGAAGCAAAGCCGTCCAAGACGAGGAGAAGCCTAAGAAGGAGGAAAGAGCAGCGAAAACAGCAGGATCGCAGCCATGCAAAGAGCCTAAGATCCACACACACCCCCCCCCGCGACCCGTGCCTCCTCCTCTGCCTGGGAGTGATAGAGAGGGAGAGAGAGGGGGAGTGAGAGAAAGAGGGGGAGTGAGAGAGGGGTAGTGACAGAGTGAGAGGGGGGAGTGAGAGAGAGAGGGGGGAAGGAGTGAGAAAGAGAGGGAGGGAGTGATAGATAGGGATAGAGAGAGAGAGTGGTAGATAGAGATTGGGTGATACACACAGAGTGAGTACAGAGAGATAGAGAAACACAGAGAGAGCGAGTGATAGAGAGAGAGTGTGATGGAGAATAATATACACAGAGAGAGACAGTGATAGATAAGGATAGGGATAGATAGATAGAGAGAGAGAGACAGACACAGGAAGTTAGAGAGAGAGAGAGAGATAGGGATAGAGAGAGAGAGAGAGACTGAGAGAGAGAGAGAGGGATGGCACAGCAACGCGTGCTGGGTTCAGCTAGTATATGTATATATGCACACACACATGCACTATACTCAGAACTCCACAGATGGCTTTGGCCATGAATCACAGGTCACCAACACAATGCCTGTGTTGGCACCAAATAGGCCTCCAGGGAGAGGTCAATAGACGAGGGCGCCTTCCACACAGCTGAATAAAATTCCATTCTATCTGCTTTGAACTGGAATATATGGCAGTGTGAACTCAGATAACCTAGTTCAAAGCAGATATTGTGGGATTTTCTGCCTTGGTATTCTGGGTTATAAGGCTGCGTGGACGGGCCCTAGGAATCACAACAGTCAAGGATGTCCCCTTCATTTTCATTATAAAGAGTTGCTCCTGCTGGTAAGACACAGTTAATTGCCTCTCTAGCTATGTATACTTATGTCATGATAAACCCTCTTTGTGATGGAAGCTCTTACCTGGTATTGGCCTTGTATAGGCTCCAGCTGGCTGTCATTCTGAGAGATCTTCCTTGCCAGGGCCTCCTTCAGAGCCAGAGCTTTATTGAGCTCCAGCAGCTCTTTCGACATCTGAGCCTGGTGAAGGGCATGCTGGGTTGCGTATTCATCACAGGATCGTTGTGCTTCCAGATCGGCTTCTGAAACCTGGAAAAGTACAGGAAACAGCTTAGTCCATCCAGGCCAGAAGCGGACAGAGATATCACATTGACCTATATAAAAGCTGACCCATTCTGGGGGTGGGGGTGTCTGTGTGTGCAATTTTGGGGCATACTATATACACTCAAGTATAACCTGACTTGAATATAAGCCAAGGCACCTAATTTTACCACAAAAAATTAGGAAAAAGTATTGACTCGAGTATAAGCTGAGGGTGGAAAATGCAGCAGTTACTAGTAAATTTCAAAACAAAAATAGATATCAATAAAATTACATTAATTGAGGCATTCGTAAGTTAAATGTTTTTGAATATTTGGATAAAACTAATTTAAGATAAGACTGTCCAACTCTGATTAAACCATTATTATAAGCTTCTTCAACATAAATGTGCTTACGTATCCTTCCAATAATAAAGAGAGTAACATAAGAGAAATATAATAATGACAACAATATTAGAATAAAATAATAAACAAAAACAAAAATAATAATAGAGTAAAATAATAAATGTAATAACAACTGTAATAATAATAACAGAGTAAAATAATAAATAACTTTGACTTGAGTATAAGCCATGGGGGGGCTTTATCAGCCTTTTTTTAAAAAAGGGCTGAAAAGCCTTATTTTTAAACATTTTTCAGGTGTGTGTATACACATACAAGTTGAAAAATTATATATTGAGTATATATGAGTTTTTCAGCCCCTTTTTTTAAAAAGGCTGATAAAGCCCCCATGGCTTATATCAAGTGTTATTTATTATTTGTGTATTATTATTACAGTTGTTATTACACACGCACACACATAAGACTTGAACTCAAATTCTTTGACACCCAGCGGCTTACTTACAGCACTAGAATCCTGGTCTGATGTATCCATGTCAACATCACCAGTTGTGTTTTCATTCTGTGGAAGAAAGCAAGATGTAGCCAGGTAAGACATAAAAGTTCTATAGACAGCTTATAGGCTCCTGTTTTGGACCAGCTCTTGCTGTGGTTCGGAATATCTGAGGTGCATTTCAGAACCTCTCACATTTCCAACACTGGCAAGATCTAGTCCCAAACAAAACACAGTACAATATTTTCCGGCATATAAGACGACTGGGCGTATAAGGCGACCCCCAACTTTTCCAGTTAAAGTATAGAGTTTGGGATATACTCACCGTATAAGACCACCCCTCTTCCAATGCACACCAAATAAAAACTTTTAAAAATCAGATTTGAATTTAATACGGTAATTTTTAATTCAAATGCTTATGATGTGCAGGTTCCTATGAGAAGGACATTGTACCTTACATTGTACATTACAATTGATCTTCCTCCCTTAAATTTCATTTACACTCTGGGTCCTTTACATCATGCTGGCAAGTATGAATGCAGGCTTTTTATATGGTTCAGATTGCATTTATGTTGGCATAGAACCTTGCATGCAAATAGGAGTCAGGCTTTGTACTATGAGCACTGAGGTGAAGGCAAAGCATTTGTAGAATGTTTATCTCTATGCACTTGCTGTGGGTGCTGGATTGAAATACCAGGGACTGTACCATTACTTTTGCAGTGTGGAGTGAACTTCTCGCCCCTCCGCAATAGCCTGGTTTGTGTCATTACTTTCTCATTTAGGGTCCTTCTAGGCCCCTTTCAGTTTATATCCGGAAGACAAGATGACCCCCAACTTTTGAAAGGATTTTCAAGGTTTAAAAAGTCATCTAATAGCCCGGAATATACGGTAGTTTTCCCATTTTGAACCTCTCCAGAAGTAAAGTTTTGCAATCTTAAGGCTCACAAAGTTTTGTGACATTGAGACAATGAAATTGCGGTATTATGTTAAGTCTATGTTGAGAGGCGGACTCGGGCCCGGTCTGTGCTCGGGTTCGGTGGTCCAGGGCCAAGGTGCTCTGAATCCAAGGCCACCACATTCCACCTCCATCCGCACGCTCCGGCAGCGACTTGTATCAATGGCGGGCCTCAGCTCAATGGAGGGCCTCCACTGACAGAGGGCATGCTCCTCGCTCTGTTTGCAGGGACTCCGGTCCCAAAGGTGGAGCAGAGGCGCCGTTGAAAGGACTCCAGTCCCAGCCGCCTTGTGCCTGTCACATGTCTGCAAGTGGATCAAAGGCACTGACTTGGGAACTACAGTCCCGGCGGTCTTGCACATGCCTTACACCCGAAGGTGGGGCAGAGGCGCTCTTCAGAGTGGCGGGCCGGGGAGCTGCTGCTACTCCATCTAAGGCTTCTTCGGGTTTTGACGATGCAAGACTCATGCGTTCCGAGGAGGATGGCGGCCATCTTGGCGGCAGTTCTCAGCTTTTTTACCATTGGTGCCACCATCTTGGCAGCCAACGGAAACTCAAAGTGTAAGACCACTGCTACAAAAATGGGTAAATCCCATAAATTCCCATGTCTGAGTCAGTGGCCCAAGGACAACGAGAGGTTACTCTGGCTTTAGCCGACAAGTAATTAAAAAAAATATATATAAGAATTTTATTAAATAAAAATAAGAATTTAATTAACAATAAATAAAATAAATAAAATGAACTTAATGTGATCTAAATAGAATAGAAAAGTAATTTTTTTTCGCTAGTCAAAGAAATATGAGAACGATTCCTAGCTGTCGTAATGGCGGTGGATAAAAGGATCTGAGGTGGCAGCCCCTCCCACTGGCTATATATACTCAAGAGGAGTGGGCGGGGCTACCTTTTAAAGTGATAATATCTTTCTAAAACATTCCGAACTGTCTGTGCAGGAATTACCATATGTACGAATTCACAGCTGACCACTCAGGGAACTACGGTTACAGGTAAGCAACCAATAATTTTGCAATCTTAAGGCACGCAAAGTTTTCTGATCTTGAGACAATGAAATTGCAGTATTATGTTAAGTCTAAAATATCCTGATTGAGGGCTCTTACCGGCAAGTGAATAATCTGCTCCTGCAGCTGACAAACTATTTCCACCTGTTGTTTCAGTTCTTGGTCCTCCAGAGTCTCAAGTAACTTCTGCAAATTGAGTTTTGTCCTGAAATTCAATTTCACAAAGTGGGGATTGGCACATCTGTATTTAATATATGGCATGTAGATGATCAATTGACCACTCTCATCCTGTCCTGGCTGGCCCATATGTATTTACCCATCTCTGTTCTGGATCAAAGGTGGATAACATGTGGAGCTCTAGCTGGACTGCAGTTCCCATTGTCCCTCAATGATTGCTTTGCTGGCTTTTCCAAATTTGTCAGCTCTGGTCTCCATGGGGTGAGTCCCATAGCAACTGCTCTACAGATTCAAACACCTAAGCATGTATAGGGCACAGACTTACCCAGGATGCTGCTGCAGCTGCTCAAGTTTGGTGGTAAACTTTTGATTCTGCTGCTCCGCCTACCAAAAACAGAAAATGAATTACGAACAATGATATTATTATAGCCGTGCACAATCATATGAGACAAACCACTCTGAGTACATCTTGGGCCTTACCGCAATGAAGCTCTCCAACACCTGAGCAATCTGAGTTGCCGCTTCGCTCAGGCTGCGGCTGAGTTTTGCATTCTCCTCTGTGAGGGAGTGGTTCTTCTCCAACAGAGACTGCAAGTTTTCTGAGGGGTCTTCACTGACACTAAGAAGAAAAGATGTGTTAGCAAGGATCTACCAGAAAACCACTTTTTTCTGACCAAAATCTAAGCAAAGCAGTGCACAATGTACTGCAATTAAGTTTGGGGGGGGGGGGGGAGAGATGGAAAATCTCCCCATTAACCACCAGCCTTTAATTTCGTGGGCCAACTGCTTCCTGGGCGAAGAATTACAATTATGGATAGACATTCCTGTCAGAAATGTTAAAAAAATAACTGGGTAATTTTGATTACAAAAGTGTGAGTCAAGCACTGAAAGTGTTAGTAGGCCGAAGCCTGTTAAAGTTAATGGACCAAAGTTAGTGTCAACCTGAAGAGCGTGAGATATGTATGAGAGAAGCCTCGTGTGATAAAGCTCTAGTGTAATAATAATAATAATAATAATAATAATAATAATCCGACGTGTGATCCAATACAACAGCCAGCAGGGTGACTGTTGTGGACTCGTCTTGTTGTATTTCAAATAATAATAACAACTTTATTTTTGTACCCTGCCTCCATCTCCCTGGAGGCACTTGGGGCAGCTGACATGGGGACAAGTTCAATCAACAATTTAAAAAATATATAAGACATTAAAATAAAAAATACAAAATATGAAATACAAACAGCATAAAAAATAAAACAACAACATTAACAGAATATGAAAGCAACCATAAAAAAAACATTTTCATGAGGATCTGTAAGTGATGCTGTCACTGGTATCATCCTCAGTGTGGCTTCGGGATTGTCTGTGTGAATAAGTAAGCACTACCATGTTTTGTGAGGTGATCTTTGGTACCATTTGGCAAATTTACACACTTGTATGAAGGCTGCTGTCTGTAAAGCTATTGTGTATTGGTTTGTCTTATGAAAACCTTGTTATTGTAAATAGTGCAACCATATTACTTTACTATAAAGAAAAGCCTTCCTAAGGAAGAGATAACATTGCTCTGTGTGTTTTTGTTCTTTTTATCACTTTGGGCTACTGGTGCTGGGTCACGCTGCTGCTAATAAGTTACTCTGCTGTACTTTTATGAGGAGGGTCTTTTGTTATGAAGCCCACTCGCCCAACACATCCTTACCCAATAGAAACCGGGAGTGTCCCTCCATGGGCCTGTAGCAATAAGACCTGCAACTCTTGAACCTAGAAGGAAGAATGTGATTATGTTTAACTTTGTGTCTTGACATTTTCCCTTAAGAACATACAGTTTGTGAATCTGTGGCAGCTGTTCCAAAAAACAACAAGGGCAGCAATGAGACCTTATTTCCACAGCAACTCTCCCCTTCCTAGTTCTGGTAAATACCTGCAGTCTTAACTGGTTGATCTGTGCAGCCTGTGGGTCAGTATTTACTATTGGCTTGTTCTTTATTTTTCTGGCCCTGTCAGCATAGCGAAGGGTATTCAAAGTTTCCTCCATGTTGGAATCAGCTGGACTCACGCAGGCAATCATCAAGGTGTGGCTATTGCCTCCCAAGGAATCTGGAGAATAAGAAAGCAACAAGACAGCAACTAAATCTATGTTTTGCTTTACTATCTTTCACAGAATCAGAGAGTTGGAAGGGAAACAAAGGTCCACCTCACAACCTCATGTCAATGCAGCAATTCAAAGTGATGGCATCCCTGGCCAGGGGCCATCTGACCTCCGTTTCAAAAGTTTCTCCAAAGGGCCCACCAACGTTCCTCTTTGGCAATGGGAAGAACAGGTTTTCAGAGTCCCAAGATGATTCCTAGTAGGTCTTGTGTTCCAGCCTTACCTTGCAAAAGGCGGGTTAGCTTGGAATCCCTGTAAGGGACAAAACTGCCCTTCTTGGTCTCATCCCCAAGAGCGCTGATGACATTCCCCAGGCAGAGAAGTCCTTTATTAATATTAATCCCTGTACAGGACAAAAAAGAACCCAATATGGAGAGATCTCAAGTAAATGCTTTAATAAGGAAGAAAGATAGAGTGAAACATGAAAACAGGAAAACAGAAAAATAATTTAAAAATTACTTTTATATCTGCAAAATCATCAGTCTTAACTTTAATCCTAAACTATGTATTTTAATTGACAAATAGATGAAAACCAGGAACAAAAATGATTTTATACGTGAGGACATTGATGGTGGAATTCCTAAACACAAACCAACTCTGCTGTCAGAATCCTATCCTACTAACCTTCCCGAAGCCGATCCCCTTCTGCTTTGGTCTTCTTCTGCCGTTCAGAACCTGCCAGGTCTACCAGATGCAGTTTGCAGTGAAAGCTGGAATTCCTAAGCCAGAAATAAGGTGGTCCACTCAAAAGACAGTGTATGGAAAATGTATGACAATAGTTACTCAAATGGATAGCATTTATAATAGTTTCTCAGTGAGGAGCCCTCGGTGGCACAGCGGGTTAAACTTGCTGACCAAAAGGTCAATGGTTTGAATTCGAGTAGCAGGGTGAGCTCCCGCTGTCAGCCCCATCTTTATTATTATTTTATTATTTACATCATTTCTCCTCTCCATTGGCGCCCCCTTGTAGCGGGGGAGAGGCTTGTGTACCCTAATGTAGTTGTGAGCTATGCTGGCGGTGGCATAGCCACCGGTAGGGCCTCCCATGCCAGACAGGTCACAACCGAAGGGTCTGACAAAGAGCGTCAAAGGGCAGGATGGGCTCTCTAGCATTTTGGCAACCATCCTAGGAGAAGGAAAACTCTGATTTCAAACCCGGGCAGGTGGTGCTCGTTTAACCCTGTACGTCAACCATCTAGAGCAGGGCTGTCCAACTTCTACCGGACCGGGGGCCTGAATTCCGGTCACTGATCACCTGGGGGGCCTTAGGGTCTGCCTCCCCCTCCACCGGCTCCGCCCCCTCCCCAAGCTCCAATTTACTTACAATTACTAGTTGCATTATTAATTATAAAATAAATAAAAAAATTGGAACTGAATGAAATAAATATAAATATAAATAAATATCAGAAACACACAGAGAGATGGATTGAGGAAGGGAATATATATGGGAGGGAAATAAATATAAATAAATAACATAAAAGCAAGAATTAAAGCAAGGAAGAAAGGAAGAAAGGAGCCCACCCCAGCAAAACAGCCCTCAGTTCCAAATTAAATACATTATTATTATATTTCTGCCCCATATAAATACATTATTATTATATTTCCGCCCCGGCTCCGCCCCCTAATTAAAATACAATTAAATATAATTATAACAGAGGGGGAAGGTTGGATATTTAATATTATATCCCCAGAACACAATTATATTAATGAAGCAATCCATTTAATATTATATCCCCCAGCCCAGAACATTTGGGAGTTGTAGTTGCTGGGATTGGTAGTTCGCCTACAATCAAAGGGCATTCTAAACCCCACCAATGATGGAATTAACCAATCTTGGCACACAGAACTCCCATGACCAACAAGAAATACTGGAAGGCTTTGATGGGCATTTACCTTGAGTTGTGGAGTTGTAGTTCACCTCCATTCAGAGAGCACTGTGAACTCAAATAATGATGGCGGGGGGGGGGGAGAAGGAGGAGGCGGGGCAGGGAGAAGGAAGGGAGCCAGCTCCTCCTCCCTGCACCCCGCCCCCTTCCCTCTCTCCATGGCACTGATGCGAACCGGATCGCATCGGTGCTGGCGAGAGAGGAAAGGGCGGTGCAGGAGGAAGAGCTGGCTCTCTTCCTCCTCCCTGCACCCGCCCCTTCCCTCTCTCCACGGCACCGATGCGAACCGGATCGCATCGGTGCTGGCGAGAGAGGGAAAGAGGCGGTGCAGGGAGAAGGGAGCCAGCTCCTCCTCCCTGCACCGCCCTTGTGTCCTCTCACCGTTGCCGATGCAAACCGGATCACATCGGCGCCGGCGAGAGAGGGAAGAAGGGGGCGGTGCAGGGAGGAGCTGGCTCCCTTCCTTCTCCCTGCCCCACCTCCTCCTCCTCCCCTCCCTCCCCCCCGCCGCTGCGATCTCGCAGCGGCGGCGCGAAGAGAGGGATGGAGGGTGGGGAGGAGGAGGAGCTGGCTCACTTCCTCCTCCCTGTCCTGCCTCCTCCCCCCCCCCGGCCGCCATTTTAAAAATATATATATTTTTTAAAAAATTAAAAATATTTTTTTAAAAATTCTTTCAAGAGGGTAGCGGGGGCCGTGTCCAACAGGCTGGGGGGCCATGTACGGCCCGCGGGCCGGCTGTTGGACAGCCCTGACCTAGAGAAGGAAACTCGAACCAAACCTACAACCTGAGGACCTCGCTGCCACCGTCCCAGCTTGCTAGGCCCCAACAGCCGAACCTTTGGTTTAAAGGGTGAGGCCAGTTCTGTGCACGCTGTGCTCCACCAGAAAAATCTACTGCACAGGCTCGAAGGACAAAGCCAACCTCCGAATCTTCAATGCGCTTGTAGAAAGCGTGGGATGAGTCCTTCCCTGAATCTTCGTTCGCGAAGAAAAGCCAAGTTAGTTTACATCATTTCTATCCCGCTCTTCTCAACCCCCGAGGGGGACTCAGAGCAGCTTGACAGAAGGCATTCAATGCCGATACACAATATAAATACAATATAAAACCATAAACATTCAGCATTGAAATACAGTTAACATTAACACATAATATACATTCACTTAAGTTAAAAACAGTGTTGCGTTCACAACATGAGCATTGAGCCATATCCATCAACATGCCATTATAAATCCAATCCAAAGTGCTGCATTGTGCTAATGTGCAAAAGCCTGGTCCCATAGCCAAGATTTCACTTTTTTCCTGAATCCCAGGAGAGATGGGGTTGATCGTATGTCGCTTGGAAGCACGTTCCACAGATGGGGAGCCACAACCGAGAAGGCCCTATCTCTTGTCCTCACCAACTGCGTTTGAGAAGTTGGAAGGAATGAGAGCAGGGCCTCCCCGGATGATCTTCTGCTAACTTAGCAGTTTGAAAATATGCAAATGTGAGAAGATCAATAGGTACCGCTTCAGCGGGAAGGTAATGGGGCTCCAAGCAGTCATGTCAGCCACATGACCTTGGAGGCGTCTATGGACAACGCCAGCTCTTCTGCTTAGAAATAGATATGAGCACCACCCCCAAGAGTCAGACACGACTGGACTTAACCTTTACCTTTACTAGCACTGCAAAGGTGCAAAGACACATTCTGACAACAGAACATTAATTTTCAATGTTCTTTGTTGTTTTTCAACCCAGACATCAAGTCTAGATATTGCAAACACGGTTGGTGGGGAGAGACAGGGCCTTCTCGGCAGTGGCCCCCCGTCTGTGGAACTCTCTCCCTAAGGACATCAGGTTGGCCACCTCCCTCCTGTCCTTTAGAAGACAACTGAAGACCTGGCTCTGGGGCCAGGCGTTCAACTAGATGATAGCGGAAATAGAAAAAGGATTTTTGGGTTTTTGCGACATTGGATTTTCCCGATTTGGTTTTCGGTTTTACTGGCATGTTAATTTATTGTTAAATGAATTTATTGATGATTCGTATGTTTTAAAATGTTTTTACTGTTTTAATTGTAATTTTTATGGTATATATGTTTTTAGCATCACTTGATGCCTATGTGAGGCCACCCTGAGTCCCCCTTGTGGGGAGAAGGGCAGGATAGAAATGTACAAAATAAATAAATAAATATCCCAACATTCCTCTTCCCCCAAGGATAAGGGTGCTATAATTGCATACACACACACACAGCCCAAGTCCAAATTTACTTGCAACGGGCAAAATTACAAATGAGCAAGTTTCTGGATGCTTTTGCTTACATGTCTGTCTTGCTTTTCTGCTCAATGCACATGGTGAAGATGGCATGAGAGCGTGATGACTGGGTGTTCATAGCTGTGGCAGCCACAGTTCGACAGTTATTTCCTTGCTCCAGGCAGGAGACTGTCTCTTGGGCATTGGTCACTTCATGCGCTGTCAGTCCCACGATCTGGATCAAAACACAAGAGGAGGAAGAAGCTATTATTCTGCCTTTGGCGATCCCTTTGTTTATGGTATCTGTAAAAGCCTACAAGGTTTACATTGTTGCCGTGGTACCTCCCGGTATAAAGGAGCCTATAACTGGCGATCTTACTACAAGATATAGAACTGAAACTGAAAGATGTCAGGTGAAATCAGTTGTTCAGATGAGTTCTGAATGAGAAGGAACATAGATTAGCTATAATTATATTGCTTTCCAATTCTTGGAAGACCAGCAAACTGGCTCAGTGCTCAATCTACTGTATCTATTTCCCCAACTTTAGAGGCTTTAGAACAGGGGCGGGCAACCTACGGCCCGCGGGCCGAATCCGGCCCGGGGAGAAGGGCGTCGGGGGCGGGACCAAGAGGAAGGGGTGCCGCTGCCGCCATCCCATCGCAGGCTCTGTGGGGCCTGTGTCAGCAGACAGGCCGGAGGAGCGGCGGATTTGGAGTGCCTGACATCCCTGGATGATCCCTGGATGGAGTGCCTGACATCACCGGGTCGCGGGTGCTTATTGCCCTGGCAACCCGGAAGACTTGATCATCTTCCGGGTCACCAGGTCGAATAAGCCGCCTCAGACCGCCGACTGCTCCCCCTGCAGGCCCAGGGATGGCAGGCTCTCCATAGCAGGGCGATCAGCTGGGGAACGGCTGGGGGTGAGAGCGGGTGGAGGCTTGCAGCCTCCGATCGCCTGCTGCTGTGCTCTCCTCTGCTGCGGCGGCGGCTGGGTCCGCTTTGCCATCCTCTTGGCTGGGGCCATTGGGCCATTCCATCTTGGTTCGCACCTTGTCTTCTTGAATTTAATTTAAGTAGTTTTTATTATTATTTTATAATAATTTTATAATAATATAATAAAAATATAATGTTATATTATATTATAATTTCAATATATTATAATGTCTATATATATGTATACTAGAATATAATTATGATATTAATACTAATATATAAATATTTCTTGATATATTAATGTTAATATTAATGATGTGTAATATATAGTAAATAAATAAATAAATAAATAAATAATGTAGATTAGAATGTAGTTCAGCCTTCAGGTGCGCCCCCCCATAATATTTTTTGGCTCTCGTGTGGCCTCTTGGAAAAAATAATTGCCCACCCCTGCTTTAGAAGATATAAAGGAGCAATGTTTATAAAACAGAAGGTGCTTATTTTATTTTCTCATCTTCATTAGAGAATAGAGCTTGCATATGTCTACCACACTTAGAGAAGTCAGCTTGTTTACGTGTACTAACAAGTTGAAATCCATTTTGACACCACCAGCCATATTGATGTGACATTTCACATGCCATTCGCTGAAAGAAAACCCAACAAACAATGGCAGATCAAGTCTACCTTGATGCCTTCCTTGGGGTCTTCACGGATGCTGATTTGAGATGTCCTGTCTTTGGCTGGTGACAAGAGATCCAAGATGTCCTCATTATAGATCTGAAAAGGAGAAAGCAGGCCAAAAAACAATCAACACAATCAACACAAAACAGTTGCAACTTCAAGCCTACTTTCTTGTAAGCAAACACTACCAAACAAAAGAATTTATTTTCAAACTAACAAGTGCAGGATCGATGGATGCATTGTCATGGTGAAATATGATGTATAGTTTGAATGGAATTGTATGAAAGGTGTATGGATAAGAGCCAATAGTTTTGGAGACACCATTCTAAAAGATCGGAGGCCTGGAAAACTACAAGGAAGAGACGAAGAATTCATGGACTGTAACTAAAAGTTGCTGAACTGCTGACATTGATAAGAACTGTGACTGTGATAAGAGAAATGTTTACATCTGTTGGAGAAAGAATGCTATAAAGAAGACAGAAAGAAAGACTTCAACTCAAAAGAAACAAGCTGGGACATTATAATGCGCAAAGAGAAAAAAATATAAAAATATTGTATCATAGTTTACTAGAATGGGGTACAGAGAAATAACTGGTCAAAGAAAATATGATAAAGTGGTCAATAGACATTGGTCACTCTACGTCAGGGGTGCTCACACTTTTTCAGCATGCGAGCTACTTATAAAACAACCAAGTCAAAATGATCTACCTACCCACTACAAAAATGTGAAACATAACACGGTATCTGCTTTGAACTGGGTTTTCTGAGTCCACTCTGCCATATAATCTGATTCAAAGCAGATAACTTGGGATTTTATTCAACTGTGTGAAAGGGACCTCAGATAACCCAGGGCCGGCAGCACCTGGGCGGCGTCGAGAGCCTGTGGGGTGGGACTGAGCCTTCCTCCCGCCCTGCCTGCGATCTACCAGGACGTCCTACACAATCTACCAGTAGATCGCGATCTACCTAATGAGCACCCCTGCTCTATACTATTAAAAGATTGGAACAGATATGGAAGAAAAAGCTAAGATACACAAGATCGATTAATATAATTGAAAATTGGTACAAGATGTTTTATCGTTAGTACCTCAACAACTAGCAAAATACTATAAAATCAAGAAAATAAATGTTGGAAGTGCAGGAAGGAACTTAGATCGTTCTATCACTTATGGTGGAACTGTAAAGTAATTAAAAGTATTGGAAAGCAATTCTCAAACACATACAAAATTTTATTAAAATAAAATATGACCTGAAACCTGAATACTACCTGCTGAATATAATGGATTTTGAGATAGAGAAAAATAAAGATAGGGTTTTATTCTATCTGATAAAACTGCGGCTCGAACAGTACTAGCTTGGAAATGGCGAGAAAAAGAACTTCCAACAATAGAAGATTGGTTTACTAAGATAGGTTTACTAAGATAGCAGAATACATGAATATGGACTCTTTGACACATTTATTAAAAGATGAGAACAAAATGAGCAAAACAGACTGGAAACTATTGATAATGTACATAAAGGAAAAAAATATCAATTAAAGAAAATGATATGGAAAAATAGAATAAGAAGATTTCAGAAGAAACAACTAGGAAGCAAAAATCGAAGAATAGAATACGATACAGAAATTGTAACTCTCTATGGAATGACTGGAAGACTCGAAAATTTTCTTTACCCTATCCTACCTCATGCCTCCTCCAGCTTCCCCCACCTCCTTCCTCTCTCTCTCTCTCTCTCTCTCTATACTGTATATTTCTTTTTTTCTTTCTTTCCTCTATCCCCTACTATGTATTCCTACTTTCCTCTACACTGTTTATGTTCCCCCTCTTTTAATGTATATGGAAAAAACCTCTAATAAATATAATTTAAAAAGAGAGAATTCATTTTGATGTTTTGGGAATTTTAGAAGTCTTGATTTGCAAGAAAGCAGTCTGGTCTAAGCAAGTGTTTCTCGAAGGAGGGAGAAAAGGATATGCATGAGGATGAATGAATATGTGAATGCTGAATAAAAATGTAACCTTCCTTTGTTAGCTAATGTTTGTTAGCTAGGTTGTTTGTGAATCCAATGTAGTTATATAGAATCTGTATGTCCAATGTCATTTTTTATGTAAAAGTATAAAAGTTCTGATATACCCTCTCACATTGAAAATTGCAAAAAAAACAACCTTTGTTTAAAAGTTATTAGTGACAGCAGAACCTCCAGTGACTGTGGATGCTAGTGTTCCTCCGCTACCACATCTAGAATAAGGATTTTTGCTGAAAGTCTGAGAGGGAGATTGAATGCTTCCTCGCCTCAGCAGCATATGAGAAGTATGCTAAACCCTTCTAAGTCCACGACCAAATTTGAACTGCTACCCAGACCAGGCAAACTTTGTTAATACTCTACTTGACTTACTGCCTACTTAAAACATTCAACTTTAAAACTGACCAAAATACTGTTACAGTACTTTGCTTCACATTATTTTTCTATTTCAAAAACGTAAGCTGTCCCTTTTCCAGGCTGAAAGTTGCAAAGAATAATCATTCAATACCTTGTTCTCATTAAGGGATCCCTTATCTGATATTCTTAAAAGATATGCTTCACATTTAATTATTTCAGAATGGCACTTATTTATTTCACTTGTATACCACTTTTCTCACCCCGGGGGGGGGGGGGGGGACGGGGACGGACTCAATGTGGTTTCCAACATATTTATGGCAAAACTTCATGCCTCACATACATATGAAACCTAACATAAAACAATAACATACAACTGTCAACAACAACAACAAAACTTTATTACGGTCACTGACCAGCACAAAGCGGGCACAGGAGCCCTGAGAAGGGAAGGACAAGTCCCCAGTAAGCAGTTATTTAAAATTAGATTAGAAATCAGTATAAAATATATTTTAAAAGACAGGATATTGTAACAGGTATGGAACAGAAAGGGAGGGGAGAGATTGATGAGAGAGGTCAAAAACACTGGTGGGGGCACTAAAGGGGAAGGGAAGGGAGGGGCACACTGCGAGTCTAGTAGCATTTCAGCTGTAACATGCTGCTCTAACTGCATTCCCAGCAGGGTGTTGTCTTAACCGTAAGGCAACAATCATCCTCTGTCTGATATTAAGAGCAGCAGCACAGAACTTAGTAACACTGTAAGTTATTGTAGTGTTAGAGTCCGAAAGCAGCAGGGTGGAATAATATTTTTCACTGCGCCCCAGGTATTTTAAAAGCCTTGGTCTAATGAGATTGGATCTATGATCTCTGTAGAACATGCATTGAAGAAGCACGTGCTCAGTTGTTTCCACATGACCAGACTCACAGGGGCATAGTCTCTGCTTGAAGGGGGTCTTCTGATACCTCCCCTCCATTACAGCCAATGGGAGGGCATGGCATCTTATACAAAACAGAGGGGGAGTTGCTAAAAGGCAACGCAACACACAGAGTGTAAACAATCAGTGAAGTAACAAATTCATTTAGAGATTTCACAAGTGGTAATACACATTCATAAGCACAATATCACAATATATACAAATAACATATGCACGTAGTGCATGCCCGCTATGGGCTCCTACCCCATACGCCAATGGCGTCAGTCAATGTCAAGTAACTTCGGGTTTGAAAGGAAAACGATCAAGGGTTCATTGAATGAGATGGGGCTTCAAGGTAAGTAAGTAAGGAGGAGGCGCACAAGCCCAACGGGGCTGTGTCCCAAAAGAAGCGGGTGGGCTAGCAAGCCGTGTAGGAAGTTCGGAGGAGTGCTGTATCGCGGAGTTGTTCGCCAGCAGGGAACCAAGCAATTTCGATTCATGTAGGCAGTTGAACTTATCGCTGGGTCGCCTGAGCGTATAACTCGGGGATAACGCTGTACAATGGTCCCAACTCCGTTTCGACCCTCCACACGGGTCTTTCTCAAGGCCATAGATGTAAAAAGCAAAGCAACTCATATCCATCCTGATGCAAGTGCAAGGTCTAGATCATAGAGGCAAATGCATACTTCTCGTCATGACGGCCGTTGGTCATGGCGTAGAAGTATGCATTTGCCTATGATCTGGACCTTGGCATCAGGATGGATATGGCCCACTATGCCCGATGCGACCCGGTGTTGAACCGTGGCCAGCGTTGGGATATGCGGCTCAGGCCAGCGTTGTCTACGTGGCAGTTGCTGCTGGGAACAACTCGCGATCCCTCTTACTTACCCTAGTCGTCCTCCTTGCACACCTTGCCCCATCTCATTCAATGAACCCTTGATCGTTTTCCTTCAAACTAAGTGGACATTGACTGACACCATTGGCGTATGTAAGGAGCGTAGGGAGCATGCATACGCATATGTTATTTGTATATATTGTGATATTGTGCTTATGAATGTGTATTACCACTTGGGAAATCTCTAAATGAATTTGTTACTTCACTGATTGTTTACACTCTGTGTGTTGCAGGGCATGGCATCTTGCCAGGGTAAAAGCCCTTCGGTATTTGGGCACCTCCAGGTCCGTTAGGTATGCCATGGGGGCAGTGAGGTATTTAGTGGCTTCCCTAACAATGAAGGCTGGGGAACAGGCTAGGTCAGATTGGCGCTCTATGCCCAGGATTCTTTGCTTAATGAGATCCTTAGCTTGGTCCCATCTCATGCTTAGCAATTGTCCTTGGGAGAAATCTAGCATTGCTATCTTTGCTGCTACTGTTTTAATCAAATGTGGACTGGAAGTCGTCTCTCATTATTAGGGGGGCAAGACCACATGGGGAGAAGCAACTGTCAATTAGATAATAAAACCGTAACAGCATTAAAATATGGAGTTAAAAACATATTAATATAAACGTTAAAATCACATAATCCAAAAATCATATAAAAACTTGACTATATTGCTCTTAGAATAAGCATCAGATGTGTGAACCCTTTAAAAAGTACCTTAAAGACAAAACATTACGAGTTCAAATATGTCTGATGAGCCAATTTGCCAGATTGTTCTTATCGTGAGGCATCTGAACTCAGCCAAGCACTGATGTCCCCAAGGATTTCAAAGCAGTAGGTAACAAACTCATTAGTTCATTACAGAATCATAGAGTTGGAAGAGACTCCACGGGCCATTCAGTCCAAACCCCCGCCATGCATGAAAAGCACAATCAAAGCACCCTGACAGATGTCCATCCAACCTCTGCCTTAAGCTATTAGTTTAAGGAAAGCATAAATGGCTTCTACCTCTAAATAAGAGACTTTCAAAGAAAAGTGCCAATCCGTTTTCTCTTGCATTTCTTGGAAGAGAAGCTTTATCACTCGGGGGATGACTCCGACAACTGGATCATTCTCTTGGCTGGCTATATAGGCTCCGCCCATGGAATATGTTTTCCCAGACCCCGTCTGTCCATAGGCCAAGACAGTAGCATTATATCCTTGATAATTGAGACCAGAAAAGAAAGTTAGTCATTATATATGAGGATGGCTGCCTCATTTTCCACTGTCTACACCAGGCCTGGGCAAACTTTGGCCCTCCAGGTGTTTTGGACTCCAACTCCCACAATTCCTAACAGCCAGTAGGCTGTTAGGAATTGTGGGAGTTGGAGTCCAAAACACCTGGAGGGCCAAAGTTTGCAGAGGCCTGGTCTACGTGATCAAAAAGAAGCACACTGGGAATACCTGCTCTTTCCCCGGATCCACATATTTTCAGTTGGGAAATCTGCATATTGCTTAAGCGTCATTACCTCGTACTGCTAAGGTTATTTAGGATTTTATAATCAGAAGCTACACCTTGTAGGAAAGAAATCCACCTTCTTCTCCATTTGAACAGAAGGCTTCTTTTGCTCTTATCTCCAGTCAGTGATCACAAGTAAGAAACTCTTTTAAAGAAATTCAAATTTTCAGGTTTCTAAATCATCTAAACTCTTAAGCTATGGCTATTACTTTGCTTCCAGGACACAATCCTCTTCATGAAGATGCCCATCATAATTCTGTCTCTATTGTTCTCACCTTTAAAAATGCCCTTTATGAGGGGAACGATGCAGGTGTTAAAAACCTCCTCTTGCTCAGTAGAAGGGTCAAAAACATAATCATACGTGAAAGGCTTGTCCTTCCCTAGGATTACCTGTGATGAAGCAAAAAAGTGAGATTATATTTAGCCAAAAAATCCCCAACTCAGCTCAAAATAACACTAACATTTAAGATTGTACCTGAGGTATACCTGTAATACCTTCAGTTTCATTCACTTTCTGCACTACTTTTCAGTTCCATAACCAGTTGTGAAACATCTGTTTCAAGGCAACAAATCAAACATTCTGTCTACCCAAAGTATGGATGTGAATCAGTGGCCATAGCAAGTTATTATATTTCATTTTGACAACTCAACTTGTCACTGATTTAGAAGGAAGAGGTGTTGTGAGAGAGAACCAAATTTAGCAGTGCATTCTTTAGTTTGTCTGTTGCTTTGAGCACTAGCGTTGTCAATGTCTGTCTCAATTATATATTTATTGCATCTAATATGACTTGCTATATACACCAATCCAGATAACAATGGATAATCACACACATAAAGGTGAAGGTTTCCCCTGACATTAAGTATAATCCAGAAGACATTCCAATCACATTGTAATTTACTTCGTAGTTTATAAATAGCCCTGCGCTACTCTCCAAACGCTTGGTTCCATAGCCAGGTTTCAATTTGTTTTCTAAAGGATCGGGGCTGATCTAATTTCACTGGGAGGGGAATTCCACAGTTGAAGGGCCACCACTGAAAAGAACTTGTCCCTTGCCCTCATTAGCCGCACCTGCGAAGGAAGTAGAACTGAGAATAGCCCCCCTGAAGATCTTAGTGCCCGCAATGGTTCATAGTACATACATATATGACAACAAATTTCCATTGAAGAATATGCCATAGCACTGGAAACTTTCCACCTCATTTCTGTGCTGGCCCGAGATGATGAGAATTGCAGTTGAAAAACTCCATGACTTTCGATGCGTTATAGCACATTAAAGTAAAAATAAAGTAAACATAAAATAAACATAAACATAAAGAAAACTCTCACCTGCTGTTCTCCAGGGACAAAAGACAAGCACACGTGGCAGCCCTCCGCAGTCTCTTTAGGAACAAGTGGGCGGCACCTCAGGGCCACCTTCACGGGGATCCCTTTGTCCTCGTCCTTCGACATTTTATCTGGCTAACTTCGTAAGAGATCCAAAAGTAGCAGAATATTCGTCTCCTAGAAAAATAAGACCAGCTGAGTTGTGTGGGTGCCAATTACAATAAGGGAGATTTTAGTCATTCATACAATCAAGAGAACATCTTTAGCCCAAAGTATACTAGCATCATGACAACCATTTCCAGCCCAAGCCTACCTGAAAAGATTAAAAGATCCAATGGGGAAATGAACTTCACCTTCATAAAATGTATTTATTTACGACATTTATATGCTGCCCTTCTCACCCTGATGGGGACTCAGAGTGGCTTAAAGATATATATATATATATATATATATATATATGTATACATACACACATACATACAAACACACACATACATTATATTATTAGCATAGTACAATATCAGTATTACATATTACTATATTATACTATACCATTATATTGTAATATTAGTAACATTACATGTAATATAAAATATATAATTATAATTATGTTGTATTATTATTACCAGCATTATATTGTAATACAATATATTATAAGTGTTATATGTATATACAATATAATATATTATATCATTAGTAAAGCACAGGAAACATGATGGAACTGTCTTCTGCTCCCCTCCTCTTAACTCTGGCCAGAGCAGCAGTTGGCGCCAGACCAAGGGCGGGGGGTCCCAACTGATGATATAGGCAGGAGACAAGATGGAACTGTCTTCTGCTCCCCTCTCTCTTCACTCTGGCCATGTCAGATGAGATTTGAAAACATATTGCACACTGATTCTGGTGAGAGAATTGGCTGTCTACAGAAACATTGCCCAGGGGACACCTGGATGTGTTACCATCCTGCTGGGGGGTTTCTCTCATGTCCCTGCAAGCTAGAGCTGACAAGCAGGAGCTCAACCTATTTAGTGGATTAGAACTGGCAACCTTCAGGTCAGCAACCCAACCTTCAGATCAGCAGTCCTGCCAGCACAAAGGTTTAACCCACTGCGCCTCCTACATTATTAATAATATGGTTATTATTTTATTTACTGTATTTATATACAGCTTTTCTCACCCCAGGCAGGACACAATGCGGTTTACAACAAATAATTACAAAATTCAATGCCTCACATACACACAACCAAATCATAAATCTAGACAAAACTTTTTAAAACTAAGCTTTAAAATCAGTAAGATAATTAAATATAAAACAATTAGACATAAAGACATAAAAATTAAAACCACCTAATAAAACATTAAAATCACATGATCCAAACTCGTAGACCGGGGCCATTCCAATTGTTGATTGCACATACTTCATATATATTTCTTGTGTTGCATTAATTTACTAGCCAATAGTTTACGGTAGTTCCATAACCATATCTTTATCTTCTTTCTGAAGGCCAGGAGGGAGGGCCCTGATCTAATCTCACTGGGGAGAGTTCCAGAGCCCAGGAGCCACCATTGAGAAGGCCCTATCTCTCTTCCCCAACAAACCACAGTTCCAAAGCAGGTGGGACCAAAAGCAGGGCTTTCCCAGAAGATCTTAACCTCAGTGATGGTTCACAGAGAGTTACATTCAGACAGGTAAGCTGGGCCAGAATCATTTAGGGCTTTATAGACAAAAGCCAAAAAAACCAAACTTACATTACAATGCATGCACGAAACCACACACATATATGCTAACACACATATTTATTTACTTATTTACAATATTTATAACCCGCCTTTCTCAGCCATATGGCGACTCAAGGCGGGTTACAGATTGGCACAATTAGATGCCAGGCATTCATAAAAGTGCCATTAAAAACAACCAACATTACAATATAAGACATATATTAAAAACAATTAAAACATCGGTGTCATCCTTTAAAAATGTTATCCAGTAACATTGTCTGGTCATTCCATGTTCATAATTCATAGTTCCATGTTATCTATTCCGCTGCATTTTCAAAACCTTGCTCATAGAGCTAGGTCTTTACTTTTGTTGATACACACACACACACACACACAAAACACATACAGTGTTCCCTCACTTATTGCTGGGGTTAGGTTTCAGGACCTCCCACAATAAGTGAAAAACCACGATGTAGGGATGATCTATTTTAATATTTATACATTACTTTAGTAGTTATACACTATTTAAAGCAGGGGTGCTCACACTTTTTCAGCATGCGAGCTACTCTTAAAGCAACCAAGTCCAAAAGATCTACCTGCCCCCGCCGCCATGCGAATCCACAATAAGCGAACAGCGAAGTAGTGAGGGAACACTAACTATATACACAGACTGGGCCACAGCATGGCAGGGGATGGTTTAATAATAATAATTTTATTTGATCAAGGCCTGATAGAACTTGGTTAAAATTAAGATAAAATATTAAAATACACATATCAAAATACACAGAGCAAAGGTGGAAATATATGAAGGGATGTTATTATTATCATCATTGCCTGTCCCGTTGAGAAAAAAAGACAATACAGTACAGAATAGTGAATACTTCAACTAGTGCTACTTATCTATCTATCTATATAAAATGTAATGTTCATTTGTGGGATTAACATAAATCAAAAACCACTAGACAATTTGACACCAAATTTGGACACAATACACGTATCAGGCCAACGAGTAACCATCACTCATAAGAACACTGATAAACAGAGCGGAAGGGACTTAAAAAGTAAAAAAAATGTATTGCAACTGCATGCGCAAAACCACATATACACAAACACACATATATACAGAAAAATATAAATATATAAAGGTCCAGCGTGGGATCCAGTACAACAGCCAGCAGGATGGCCTTGTCTGCTTTGTACTAATCTTGTTGTGTTTATTAATAATAATAATCCTCTCCGTTGGTGCCCCCTTGTTGTGGGGGAGAGGCTTGCGTACCCTAATGAAGTTGTGAGTATTGCTGGTGGTGGCATAATAGCCACTAGTTGGGCCTCCGATGCCAGACAGGTCACAACCGAAGGGTCTGACAAAGAACATCAAAGGGCAGAATGGGCTCTCTAGCCTTTTGGCAATCATCCTAAGAGAAGGAAAACTCTGATTTCATACCCGGGCAGATGGTGCTCGCTTAACCCTGTAAGGTCAACCATCTAAGAGAAGGAAACTCGAAGCAAACCTACGACCTGAGGACCTCGCTGCCACCGTCCCAGCTTGCTAGGCCCCAGCAGACAAACCTTTGGTTTAAAGGGTGGGGCCAGTTCTGTGCATGCTGCGCTCCACCAGAAAAACCCATTGCACAGGCTCGAAGGACACATCCAACTTCCGAATCATCAATGCGCTTGTAGAAAGCGTGGGATGAGTCCTTCCTGTTTCTTCGTTCGCGAAGAAAAGCCAAGAGAGAGAATATATACACACACACAAAACACCTATACACAGACCGGGCCACAGCAACATATGGCGGGGCCGGCTAGTAATAATAATAATAATAATAATAATAATCTGTGCCAGGAATGGGGTTCAGATGGCTGGGTGTCAGCAGCAAAAGATCTCTACTGACCAGAAGGTCATGAGTTCGAGACTTGCCTGGGTCGGAGTGAGCTCTCGACCAATTTGTGTAGCTCGTTGTCGACCTTTGCAACCCGAAAGACAGTTGCATCTGTCAAGTGGGAAATTTAGGTACCACTTTAAGGGGAGGCTAAATTTTAACTGATTTCTGGAATGTTAAATTGCCTCTGAGTGTCTGTCTATATATGTTGTATGTCCAATGGCATTGAATGTTTGCCTGTATATGTGCATTGTGATCCTCCCTGAGTCCCCTGTGGGGTGAGAAGGGCGGAATATAAATGACGTAAATAAATAAGACACTCCAAGCATTCATGCCAATCACATAACCAGGAGGTGACAACGCAAGCTCCTTGGCTTGGAATGGAGAACACCACCTTTCCCAGAGCCTGAGATGAGCACCGTCTCGAAATTTGGAAATGAAAGGAGAAGCCTTTGCCTTTGTTTGTGTGCCTCACTGTATTGTAACAAGGCATTGAATGTATTGTCGAAGGCTTTCATGGCCAGAATCACTGGGTTGTGTTGAGTTTTCCGTGCTGTCTGGCCATGTTCCAGAAACATTCTCTCCTGACGTTTCGCCCACACCTATGGCATGCATCTTCAGAGGTTGTGAGGTCTGTTGGAAACTAGGCAAGTGAGGATTATATATCTGTGGAATAATGTCCAGGGTGGCAGAAAGAACTCTTGTCTGTAAGTGTGAATGTAGCTGTTAATCAAGATGGCCAATGGAAACATTCACACCTACCTCAAACAGACAAGAGTTCTTTCTCCCACCCTGGACATTCCACAGATAGATAGATAGATAGATAGACAGACAGACAGACGCCACCTGCCTAGTTTCCAACAGAACTCACAACTGGGTTGTTGTAAGTTTTCCGGGCAGTATGGCCATGTTCCAGAAGCATTCTCTCATGACGTTTCACCTGCATCTATGGCAGGCATCCTCAGAGATTGTGAGGTCTGTAAGATGCAGGCGAAATGTCAGGAGATAATGCTTCTGGAACATGGCCATACAGCCCAGAAAACTCGCAGCAACCCAGTGATTCCGGCAATGAATTCTGGCCTGCCTGTCTTTCCTTCCTTCCCCCCCCTCCCTCCTTTCCTTCCTTCTGTCATTCCTTCCCCCCTCCCTACCTATTTTCCTTCCTTCCCTTCCTTTCTTCTCTCTCCCTCCTTCCCTTCCTTTCCTTCCCTCCTTCCTTCCTTCGTCCCTTCCTTCCTTCCTCCGTCCTTCCTTCCTCCCTCCTTCCCTCCTTCCCTTCCTTCCTCCTTCCCTTCTTCGTCCTTCCGTCCTTCCCTTCCTTCGTCCTTCCCTTCCTTCTTCCTTCCCTTCCTTTCTTCCTTCCTTCCTTCCTTCCCTTCCTTCCTCCTTCCCTTCCTTCCCTCCTTCCTTCCTTCCTTCCTTCCTTCCTCCGTCCTTTCCTTCCTTTCCTTCCTTCCTCCGTCCTTCCCTTCCTTCCTTCCTTCTTCCCTTCCTTCCTTCCTCCTTCCTCCATCCTTTCCTTCCTTTCTTCCTCCCTCCGTCCTTTCCTTCCTTCCTCCATCCTTCCCTTCCTTCCTCCTTCCCTTCCTCCCTCCTTTCGTTCCTCCTCCTTCCCTCCCTCCCTTCCTTCCTCCCTCCTTTTGTTCCTTCCTCCCCTCCCTTCCTCCCTCATTTCCTTTTTCCTTCCTCCCTCCTTTCCTTCCTCCGTCCTTCCCTTTCTTCCTTCCTTCTTTCTTTCTTGGTATGATGTAAATAACGCAAATAAATAAATAAATAAATTTGCTCAGGCCTTGATACAACTTGGTTAAAATGAAGAAAAAAATATTAAAATGAAGATATTAAAATACACAAAGTATATTAAGGAACACCTGCCCAATTAAGGGAGGGGGAGACAATACAGCACAGAATAATGAATACTTCGACTACTGCCAATTATTATTATTATTAGTATTATTATTGTTAACTCTGCCCCAGATATCGATGGCTGCGCCTGTTACGGCCTTGTCTGGCCCCTCCCCCCACCCACAAAGAAGAACAGCCTTGGTGTACCATTGAACGCTGAGGCCTCACCTCCCAGGAGAGAGAGAAACACAATCCACAATGGCAGGGCGGGGAAGGAAGGGCCCCGAAAACGCTATTCGCCCCTCAATGGCGCGCGGCCTGCTCTCCTCCTCTCCTCAAACTCCAGGCGCCTCGCGCTGTGTCAACTCCCAACGTTCAAACCCAACGCGCCCATCCGGGCATTTACGGAAGAGAGTGGGAGGAGCCAAGAGAGAGAGAGAGAGAGAGTGACGCAAGACGGAGGGAAGGGGAAAATGAGGCCGGGCCGCGTGACGTCACGACGCTCTCCGTCGCCATGGAAGCACGCCGACAGGAGACAGGGAAGCACGTCTCCACCCTCACCCAGAAAGCACAGCATTTCCTTCTCCCCGCCTACTCCTTCTATGCCCCGCCTCCTTCTCCTCCTATCAACCAATCCAGATGCTTTCTGGATCTAACTGACGCAACGTTAGAACAATAGTAGGAGAAGTCGATATTCTCGCTTTCGATTGGGCAGCTCTCGGGGTGGGAGGGGGGAAAAGCGCCTTTCCGGATTGGTTGGTGCACCTAAAGTGGGCGTGGCTTGATCCAGCTCAGCCTCAGAGCCCATCCCCTCCGCCTACTCGTTCCATTGCCCCGCCTCCTTCTCCTCCAACCAACCAATCCAGATGCTTTCTGTATCTAACTGACGCAATGTTAGACCAATAGCAGAAGAAGTCGATGTTCTCGCTTTCAATTGGGCATCTCTCGTTGGAAACGCCTTTCTGGATTGGTTGGTGCATCTAAAGTGGGCGTGGCTTGATCCAGCTCAGCCTCAGAGCCCATCCCCTCCGCTTACTCGTTCCATCGCCCCGCCTCCTTCTCCTCCAACCAACCAATCCAGATGCTTTCTGTATCTAACTGACGCAATGTTAGACCAATAGCAGGAGAAGTCGATGTTCTCGCTTTCAATTGGGCATCTCTCGTTGGAAACGCCTTTCTGGATTGGTTGGTGCATCTAAACTGGGCGTGGCTTGATCCAGCTCAGCCTCAGAGCCCATCCCCTCCGCTTACTCGTTCCATCGCCCCGCCTCCTTCTCCTCCAACCAACCAATCCAGATGCTGTGTGTATCTAACTGACGCAACGTTAGACCAATAGCAGGAGAAGTCGATGTTCTCGCTTTCGATTGGGCAACTCTCGGGATGGGGGGGATGAAACGCCTTTCCAGATTGGTTGGTGCACCTAAAGTGGGCGTGGCTTGGTCCAGCTGAGCCTCAGAGCCCATCCCAGCTGTTTGGTCGAAGGCGAAAGGTCGGTTTTCTGGCCATGTAAGTAAAAAAGAGTGCAAATGGTTTGATCCGGGAGACCAAAGGCGTGTTTACACGGTAGAATTAATGCGGTTTGATGACACTTTTAATTGGTATGGCTCTTTCCTAAGGAATCCTGGGAGTTGTAGTTTGGGTGAGGCCCCAAAACTAAAGACCTTGCAAAACTACAGCTCCCAGGGTCCCATCCCATTGAGCCATGGCGGTTAAAGTGACAACTGTAGACCAGGCCTGGGCAAACTTGGGCCCTCCAGGTGTTTTGGACTCCAACTCCCACAATTCCTAACAGCCTACCGGCTGTTAGGAATTGTGGGAGTTGGAGTCCAAAACACCTGGAGGGCCCAAGTTTGCCCAGGCCTGGTGTAGATGCTAAATTGTATATTATCTATTATTTATTTTATTTATTACTTCGATTTTATATACCGCTCCATCCCAACAGGCTTAGGGCGGTTTACATAAGGCAACATCTATCTATTTCTATTTCTATCTATTATATAAAGGAGGTCCCGTCGTCGAACGACTGGCAGAGACAGAGAAACCTTCCAAGGCAGAGACACCAAACTTGCCAACACAAATAGGCCTCAGGCAAGGAAGGTTTTTAGCAAAGAAACTCCCCCCCCCCCAAAAAACAACGATACAAAAAAACTACATTTCCCAGCATCCTCTGCGGCAGCCAGCGAAACCCATTGGCCAACATCAGTTACCATAGTAACGGTGGGCAAAGCCACTTAGAATGCTGAGTGATTTCAGTTGAGGGTTAAACTGCCACGGCCAAGATCTAGGAGGGAGACAAATAGGGCACCAGGGACACAGGCGCCACTGACAAACACATACCCCCAGAATAACACAAAAGTAATACCTACACACAACACAATACGCACATAACACAACCTTGCGTCTACTGCTCAACCCATTTGTATGCCATTCCTTCCTTCCACACAGGCATAAGCTGACCCAAAAGACAAGCCATGCCTCCTAAAAAGAACAGCATCGGACGACACACTCGCAACGCTACATACATCATCACAAAAAGGGCAGAACAAACGCCAGAACAGAAAGACACTGCACTACACTAGCTTTTGCCATCACCATAAACAAGGCTCAAGGACAAACACTACAAATCTGTGGCATAGACCTTGACACAGAATGCTTCTCCCACGGACAACTCTACGTAGCGTGCTCCAGAGTTGGGAAACCACAGAACCTCTACATCAACACAGCAGACGGAAAGACAAAAAACATTGTATATCCACAAGCTCTGCAGAACGCCAGGAACACCACACACCGACAACTCCACAGGACTTCAACATCCCACCCACCAGAACAACCCACAACGACACAGCCATGGCCCCACAAAGACCATAAGTAACATCAATTCCAACCCTTACATACTCAGACTTTCTTGCATCTCCTAAATAGGGAACAGCAACATGTGCCGGGTACAGCTAGTTACATATAATAAAAGTCAGTGTTTGCGGTGGTGTGACTGAGCGAGCGACGGGAGGAATATGTGCCAGCGTTTCGATTGGCTGCCATTGCGGGATTATTTGGTTAACAGGCTCTAACTGGCCAGCCTCAGAAATCCACGGCCCCAGACAGAGGGGATTGGTTGCCACTGAAATGGAATTTGCATAACTGCCTCCAAATGGCCAACCACATTCAAACATTCTAAAGTGACTCAAAGGGAAAGGCCTCAGGCAGTCAGCCACTAAGGCCCACAGCACTGACAGATCAGGAACAATCTTCGCAAATAGGCGACCAATGGCCCACTTCACTACCTGGTGTGGTTTAGGGCAGGAGGGGCCACGAATGATGGGATATGCAGTACCTTCACATCATTCACTTCCCAAACTACAGCCCCTATAAATCACAGACCAGGCCCAAAACTGACAGCAAGGCTCCCTTAACTTGATTTTCCTGACTAGGCCTCAGCTCATGGGATATTGTTAGGCTTCCTTAACTTGATTTTCCTGACTAGGCCTCAGCTCATGGGATATTGTTAGGCTTCCTTAACTTGATTTTCCTGATTAGGCCTCAGCTCATGGGATATTGTTAGGCTTCCTTAACTTGATTTTCCTGACTAGGCCTCAGCTCATGGGATATTGTTAGGCTTCCTTAACTTGATTTTCCTGACTAGGCCTCAGCTCATGGGATATTGTTAGGCTTCCTTAACTTGATTTTCCTGACTAGGCCCCCGGGACTCGCAGTACCTTCACTAAGTTCCTGAGACCACTGCAAGCCACACAAACATCTAATAGGAACCAACCTTGGCACACAATGCCTTCCTCAAATAACCCGGGCACCGCCGGGTCCTCAGCTAGTTAACAATAAAATACACTAAAATCAATGCTAAAACCAACAATGAAACAGTCACCCCTAGTACACCTAGTTACATTGGGTCAGTTTAGATTGAAAGCCTGCTGAAACAAAGTTGTTTTGCAGGCTCTTCGGAACGCAGGCAACTCTCTAAGGGCCCGGACCTCATCTGGCAGGGCATTCCAAAGAGTCGGGGCTGCCACCGAAAAGGCTCTCTGTCTGGTAGAGGACAGGTGACAAGTATGGACAGAAGGGACTTCCAATAAGTTATGTTCTTTAGACCGCAGTGATCTCTGGGGAACATATGGGGAGAGACGGTCCCTCAAGCACACAGGCCTTAGACCAGTTTTTTTCAACCTTTTTTGAGCTGCGGCACATTTTTTACATTTACAAAATCCTGGGTCACACCACCAACTAAAATGACACTCTAACACAGTAATACATATAGTTAATATGTTTTAAAAGTATGTATACACTCCATGTGAAACCTGGGCCTGTTTCGATGAACACAACATAGGTATCCTGGCAGGAATGGCAGAAAGACGCACACGAAGGTTTTGCTCAACAGCTGTCAGTCTCTCTCTGTGTTTAGTTTTTATCGCCGTCAAGCTAGAGAAGCTCATCTCACACAGATATGTGGTTGAAAACGGGAGCAATGTCAAAATAGACCAACGGAAAATACTGGGAGGGTTTGGTGGGAATTAACCTTGAGTTTTGTAGTTGTAGTTCACCCATATCCAGAGAGCACTGTGGACTGAAACAATGTTGGATCAGGACCAAACTTGGCATGAATACTCAATATGCCCAAATGTGAACACAGATGGAGTTTGGGGAAAATAGACCTTGACATTTGGGAGTTACAGTTTCTGGGATTTATAGTTAACACACACTCAAAGAGCATCCTGAACTCTTGCAACAATGGAATTGAACCAAACTTGGCATATTGAACTCTCATTACCAACAGAAAGTACTGAAAGGGTTTGCTTGGGAATTGACCTTGAGTTTGGAAGTTGTAGTTCACCTACACCCAGAGAGCACTATGGACTCAAACAATGTTATGTTATGTTGTTGTTTGTTTTCTATCCAGAATCATAATGTTGGAAGGAGGCTCACCACTTTAAGGTCCCTAAAACAGGCATGGGAAAACTTCAGCACTCTGGGTACTTTGGACTTCAACTCCCACCATTCCTAACAGCCTGGGGCCCTTTCCTGCTTAAGTGGCTGAGGGGAAAAAAAGAAAAAGGACCTGAGGCTGCTAGGAATGGTGGGAGTTGGAGTCCAAAACACCTGGAAGGTCCAAGTTTGCCCATACCAGCTTTTGACAGAGACCTCTTCCTCCCCCTTTGCGCCCTTTCTTCCCCCTCCTGCCGAACACTTACTTTCTCTTCTCCACTCGGGCTCCCTTCTTCAGGAGGGGAGGGTGGAAGATGTGACCCGTGCGGGTGCTACTGCGCAGACTCACCCCACGTCTTCCCCCTCCCCCCTCCCCTCCTGAACAAGCTCACGCTGCCCCCTCGGATCAAAATGGTGGCAGCGTGAGCAAAGCAAGGCAAAGCGAGCAGAGCGAGGCTGGGAAGAAGGGAGCCCGAGTGGAGAAGAAAAAGTGTTCGGCAGGAGGGGGGAAAGGGTATTGGAGGTTCAAATTTCCCACGGCACACCTGATGATCGCTCACGGCACACTAGTGTGCCATGGCACACTGGTTGGGAAACACTGCCCTGGACCATATAAGGCCTTAAAGGTTAACACCAACACTTTGAATGTAATCCGGAACTCTACTGGAAGCCAGTGCAGCTGCTACAAGATGGGAGTTATGTGGCATCTAACTGGGGCCCTGGTGAGCAGACAAGCTGCAGCATTCTGCACCAGTTTGAGTTTCCGGATCACGGACAAAGGAAGGCCAATGTAGAGGGCATTGCAGTAGTCTAGTCTCGAGATGACCGTCGCCTGGATCACCGTGGCCAGGTCGCCCTCGTACAGGTAAAGTGCCAACCGTCTAGCCTGTCGCAGATGGAAAAATGCAGATCTGCTGACCATAGAGGCCTAGGCCTCTATAGTCAGCAGCGGGTCCAACTGGACCCCCAGACTCTTTACCAAGGACGATGGACAAAGTGCTTCGCTGTCCAGGGTAGGCAGCCGGCACCCACCCACCGGGCTGCCCAACCAAAGGATCTCAGTCTTCGATGGATTCACCTTCAACTGGCTGGCACGTAGCCATCCAGTCATAGCCTCCAGGCACAGATGGAAATTATCAGGTACGGAGTCCGGTCTGCCCCCCATCCTCAGCACAAGCTGGGTGTCATCAGTGTACTGTTGACACTGCAGACCAAAGCTACGCACCAGTTGGGCCAGTGGTCGCATGTAGATGTTAAATAATAGAGGGGAAAGAATGGCCCCCTGAGGCACCCCACAAGTAAGGGGGAGCCTCTCGGAGACCACTCCACCCCTCTCCACCCGTTGTCCCCGATCTTGAAGAAAGGAAGCCACCCATTTAAGGGCAGTCCCCCTCACTCCCATCACGGCTAAACGGTGGATCAACAATGCGTGATCTACAGTGTCAAAAGCTGCTGTGAGATCCAATAGCACAAGCAGCGTAGATCCACCTTGGTCCAACTGGTAGCGCAGCTGGTCTGTGATGGAGAGCAGCACCTTCTCCGTCCCGCGCCCAACATGGAAACCGGACTGGAAGGGATCTATTATTATTGCTAATAATATTAGACTATACTGGTATAGTACAATATCATAATATATAATACTAATATAATCTATCATATATGCATATAATAATATAAGCTATTTATTACGATCCACACAAAGGCTTTAGAGTAGTCAATAAAACAGAAATAGTAATAATGCCAATATATTAAATATATATTTAACAATATAAAATAAGATGTAATATATACTGGTTTATTATTGTATGTTTGTATATTTTTAGTTGTAATGCTTTTGGATTGTGAACCACTTTTAGTGTTCTTATGGAGAGATAAAGCGGGATATAAATAAATATGAATACCTTAGTAAGAGCTCGGAGAGGTCACCTGTTGGACTACAACTCCCAGAATCCACCATCCTTTGCTTGTTTTTTCATTCATTTACTTCATTTTTATCCTGTCCTTTTCCCAACATAGGGACTCAAGGAGTGGCGTGAGAGAAGAGAGAGCAAAACACAAAATGTTTGATTCTTCAAAGCAAAAACAAAACAAGACTGATAGAAGTGTTCCTTAATATTCAATTTAAAAAATAGATTTATGTTGTTTTCAATTGAATGTACGTGTACTTCAACCTTAACAAATCATCTGCAGTAGAATTAAATCTACAGTACCCACAGATTACTTGCTAGGAGAAAGCTTGGGTGGGCGAAGGATCAGTTTTCTTTCCCTTGGTGTGCATTTGGCTTGGAAGTACTGTATGTGTATTTGGTTTCAGATAGTGTGAAATCACCTGTTTTATTTCTCCAGATTTCTCTTCCGCTGCCTCCGAAATGGACATGGGCGGTGGAGGCCGCATCCTGTACGATGACTATCCCGTTGTGTTCTTGCCTCCCTATGAGAACCCTCCTACCTGGATCCCTCCCCATGAGGCAAGTGGGCAGAGATTCTTCTCTGGTTATGGAGACAGCCCGATTGCCTCAGCTGCTTAAGCATTTTAGGATAGGCATTTTTGGCTCAGAACAGAACAGACACTTGGGATGCATCCACACTGTCGAATTAATGCAGTTTAACACCTCTAACTGTCATGGCTCAATGCTATGGAAGCCTAGGAGATGCAGTTTGGTTGGGCACTGGCACTGTATGGCAGAGAAGGCTAAAGACCTTGTAAAACTACATTATCCATGAGCCATCACACTTAACGTGATGTCAAACTGCATTAATTCTACAGTGTAGATCAGGGGTGCTCATTAGGTAGATCGCGATCTACTGGTAGATCGCGTAGGGCGTCCTGGTAGATCGCAGGCAGGGTGGGAGGAAGGCTCAGTCCCGCCCCGCAGGCTCCCGACGCCGCCCAGGTGCAGAAGGAGGTTGGACTGGATGGCCCTTGGAGGTCTCATCCTATTCTAGGAACCCATTGTTGTTGTTACTATTAGTAGTAGTAGCAGTAGCAGAGGCTGAATGAATATTATCATCATTATTATTATGAATAAATTCAGGGGCTTATACTCACATTTAGTTGAATTCAGTCTTAAAATATATTATATGGCTCTCACTGAAATAAATTTCCAAATATTTTGCTTTTATGGCTCTCTGAGTAGTGGATAGATAGATCATTTTGACTTGGTTGTTTTATAAGCATGTTTCGCATGCTGAAAAAGTGTGAGCACCCCTGGTGTAGATGTTCTCTTGGTCATAAAGTTTGGGGAAAGGGGACCTTACATCCCATTATTTATTATTTATTTATTTACGTCATTTTTACATCGCTCTTCTCACCCCCGCAGGGGGACTCAGAGCAGCTTACAAGTAATATGTAAATACAATAGATTATATTATTACCATAGCACAATATTAGTATTACATATTACTATATTGTATTATAACACTATGCTGCAATATTATTAATAATATTGCATGTATATATAATATTACACGTACAGTGTTCCCTCACTTAATGCGAGGGTTAGGTTCTAGGACCTCCCGCAATAAGTGAAAAACCGCGATGTAGGGACGCTCTATTTATTTTAATATTTATACATTATTTTAGTAGCTATGCACTATTTTAAGTCTTTATAAACCTAAAATAAAGGAAAGGCCCTTCAAGGCTGGAGGGAGTATTGAGGAGGGAAAGCACCTATGAGAGCGGCAGCAGCAAAACCCCACAAAACAGCGAAAATACCATGATACATATTTTGCATTAATATTTTTTGAAATCCACCTAACAATGGGTCCACAATAAACGAACCACAAAGTAGCGAGGGCACACTGTATTTTTAAATTGTATGCTGGACCTCACAATTTCTGAGGATGCCTGCCATAGATGAAATCTACAAGCATGTGGACAATTTCAACAGAAAGGACAAAACCATGAAAATGAACAAAATCTGGCTAGCAGTATTTTAAAAACTCTAAAATTATAACAGTAAATAAAGAACAGCATTCAAACACAAGGGAACTCCAGACAAGAAATAATCAGGGACAGCTAATCACTTCTCAACAAAGGATTCCCCAGGCACTAACAAGCTACACCTGAAAACTGTTAGGCCATCAAATGCTAATCAAGGTGGCCAACTGAAACATTCACACCTAGCTCCAACAGACATTTCTTTCTCCCACCCTTAACATCATTCCACAGATATATAAACCCAATTTTCCTAGTTTCCAACAGACCTCCCAACCTCTGAGGATGCCTGCCATAGATGAGGGTAAAATGTCAGGAGAGAATGCTTCTGGAACATGGTCAGACAGCCTAACCCAGTGATTCTGACCATGAATGCCTTTGACAACACATACCGTGTTTCCCCGATAGTAAGACACCCCCGATTGTAAGACGTATCGGGGGTGTCAGGTGGGTCGGCTAATGTAAGCCGTACCCCGAAAGTAAGCCGTACCCCGAAAGTCCATGCGAAGGGAGTGGGAAAAAAGGAGCAAGAGGCGGGGCGAAGCGGTGTCGCGTCAGAGGCCAGGCCTCTGACGCGACGCCGCTCGCCCCGCCTCTTGCTCCTCCTTTCCCCCTCCCTTCGTCCATTCGAGTGATGAAGGGAGGGGAAAGGAGGAGCAAGAGGCAGGGCGAAGCGGCGTCGCATCAGAGGCCTGGCCTCTGACGCGCACCGCCTCGCCCTGCCTCTTGCTCCTTCTTTCCAGGCTTCGCATGGAGGGCACGGCTTACTTTCGGGTACGGCATTAGAGGCGTGCCGCGGTCGGCCCGTGTGGCTGGCTTGGCGGTGCGGCGGGCGGCCGCGCGCAGCGCGGCGGCGCCCTCACAGGTACTAGTACACAGGTACTACGTAAGACGTAGTGGGGCTTTTGGGGGTAAAAAGAAAGTAAGACATTGTCTTACTTTCGGGGAAAGACGGTAGTATGTTGATAGTTTTATTATGTTAAACTGCCTTGAGTCTCCTGCGGGAGAGATAAAGTGGGGTATAAATAAATTTAATGCTAAGACTAATGATGGGTTGTTGTAGGTTTTTTCGGGCTGTATGGCCATGTTTCTAGAACGTGACCATACAGCCCGAAAAACCTACAACAACCCAGTGATTCCGGCCATGAAAGCCTTCGACAATAGTAATAATGTTTTATCCACATTCTGGTTGGGATTCCTCTATTAGGATGGACTGCCATAATTCAAGTTATAGAATCATAGAGTTGGAAGAGACCTCGTGGGCCATCCAGTCCAACCCCTTTCTGCCAAGAAGCAGGAAAATTACATTCAAAGCACCCCCAACAGATGGCCATCCAGCCTCGGCTTAAAAGCCTCCAAAGAAGGAGCCTCCACTACACTCTGGGGCAGAGAGTTCCACTGCTGAACAGTTCTCACAGTGAGGAAGTTCTTCCTCATGTTCAGGTGGAATCTCCTTTCTTGTAGTTTGAAGCTATTGCTCCATTGTGTCCCAGTGAGACCCCCAAAAGTTAAGTAGTAGAAGATAAAAAATATCTATACGTAAAATAGTCAAAACAACCAGGATAAAGAGGTCAAAGCAGCCAGCATAAAGGATAGGAACCTACCACAGGGGAATAGATGAATAATAATATGCGTAGATTGTCTCCAATATATGTCATGCGTCTTCAACGAAGGTAACAGGTAAGAATGTGGGTGGAAAGGTAATTGATATATAAAGAAGAAAAGGAACTATAGGATAGGCAGCAGGTGGGTTATATTAGATCAGATATGCTAGAGGGTCACTCAAACCTAGAGGAGCTAGTTTGAGGATCCACCTGTTCTCAGTTTTATGAGAGCCCTATTGAGATCACCATGCGGTCTATTGTTAACCCTTCCTAATCCCATAAATTTAAGTGAATCACTACACCATTAGCATCCATTTGACTGTTTTATGGTCCCTCCTGCCTATGACTTCCCCTCACATCTTGATCCATGGCCCTCATCATGTCTCCTCTCAGTTTCTCTTTTGCAGGCTCAACATGCCCAGCTCTTTAAGCCGTTTCTCATAGGGCTTGTTCTCCAGACCCTTGATCCTTTGAGTCATCCTCCTCTGGACACATTCCTGCTTAGAGTCAAGATCTCCCTTCAATTGCATTGCCCAGAATGTGTGATTCCAGGCATGCTCTGACCAAGGCAGAATAGAGGGGGAGCATGACTTCTCTGGATCTAGGCACTGGACTAGGCAATTATTTCTTGTTTATACAACTACAATTCTATTCTCAAAACATAGAATATTGTTTATTTTATTATAATCTAAAAACATCTAAGTTCCCAGACATCTCTTGTTGTGTACAGCAGTGTTTCTCAACCAGTGTGCCGTGGCGCACTAGTGTGCCGTGAGTGATCATCTGGTGTGCCGCGAGAAAAGCTCTCTGCCCCCTACCTTCCCCCCTCCTCCTGCCGAACTCCTGCTGTTTGGGAGAGGAGGAGGAAGGGACAGGCGGCGGCGAAGAAAAAGAAGAAGGGACCGGGGCACCGCCTCCTTCGGCCGTTTCCCCAACCAGCCTCCAATCCGCCATGACTCTCGCCCCTTGCTTGTTGAAGCCGCGCGGAGGAGGAGCCCCGCCTACTGAAGCCCGTCCACCGCTCATACTCCTCCTCTGTGAGAGAGCTGGGGGAGGGGGGGGGCATGACGCAGCCTGGCTCCGCCCCTCCCCCCCTCCCCGGCTTCAGCACTCCCACAGCTTCGCCAGCCTTGAGGGGGCAGTGCCAAGCCAGCGATGGCAGAGCCAGCACAATGCTGGCTTGCCCCCTCAATGCTGACTTGAAGCCGGGGGAGGGGGAGGGGCATGGCGCGGCCTGGCTCTGCCCCCTCCTCCAGCTTCAGCGCTCCCACAGCTTCACCAGCCTTGAGGGGCAGTGCCAAGCCAGCGATGGCAGAGCCAGCACAATGCTGGCTTGCCCCCTCAATGCTGGCGAAGCTGTGGGAGACTTGAAGCCGGGGGAGGGGGGGGGGCATGGTGCGGCCTGGCTCCGCCCCTCCCCAGCTTCAGCGCTCCCACAGCTTCACCAACCTTGTGGGGGCAGTGCCACGCCAGCGATGGCAGAGCCAGCACAATGCTGGCTTGCCCCCTCAATGCTGACTTGAAGCCGGGGGAGGGGGAGGGGGAGGGGCATGGCGCGGCCTGGCTCCGCCCCCTCCTCCAGCTTCAGCGCTCCCACAGCTTCACCAGCCTTGAGGGGCAGTGCCAAGCCAGCGATGGCAGAGCCAGCACAATGCTGGCTTGCCCCTCAATGCTGGCGAAGCTGTGGGAGACTTGAAGCCGGGGAGGGGGGGGCATGGCACGGCCTGGCTCCGCCCCCTCCCCCAGCTTCAGCGCTCCCACAGCTTCACCAGCCTTGTGGGGGTAGTGCCAAGCCAGCGATGGCAGAGCCAGCACAATGCTGGCTTGCCCCCTCAATGCTGGCGAAGCTGTGGGAGACTTGAAGCCGGGGGAGGGGCATGGCGCGGCCTGGCTCCGCCCCCTCCCCCAGCTTCAGCGCTCCCACAGCTTCACCAGCCTTGAGGGGCAGTGCCAAGCCAGCGTTGGCACTGCCCTCAAGGCTGGCAAAGCTGTAGGAGAACTGAAGCCAGGGGGCGGGGCATGGTGTGGCCTGGCTCCTCCCCTGGCTTCGGCACTCCCAGCAGCTGCTCCCAGCAGGCCACCATCCCCCAGCCGTTCTTTACTGCGTTACAGTGTCATTTTGTGTCATTTTGGTTGGTGGTGTGCCCCCGGATTTTTTTAATGTTAAAAGTGTGCCGCGGCTCAAAAAAGGTTGGGAAACACTGGTGTACAGTTCAAGACACCTGTGGTTCTCGTATGAAATGAAGACTACATTCATAAGTTTATGTAAGCTTCGCAGTAACAATCTCAGTGGAAAACTTTCTCACTAACTTACAGCAGCCTGTCTTTTAACAATATGGAAGGCAGACTTTGAACATAAGTACAGCCATATTTTAAACTAACTTTGAACTACATTAATTTTGAAATATATCAGAAATTTCATTAATTTCAACAGTACTGGCCTACCGTGCAGGGCTGGTGTTTGGTTTATTTAAAAGGCCAAAAGCCAGGCAGCCATTTTATAAAAGCTCAGAGCCGAAGGGGAGGAGAAAACAGGAATCCATTTTGTTAGCACAGAGCCATCGCAATACAATTTCAAATATACAAAGATAACAAATATTTTTAAAGTATTAAGCATTATTAGTATTCTAAACATTTCAGATCAGATCCATAGAAACGTTATTTCAGCCATTCCTTTTGTGCTTTTTCTCTACTTCGTGGAGCTGAGGTAGACGCAGTGTTCAGTGAATCTGAGAAATGGTTTAAAATCCCCTATAATGGAATTTACCCTATGTCATTTATCTCTCTGTGCATTTTGTTTTAGAGAATTTACCATTCTGATTACAACAATGAGCTCACCCAGTTTCTGCCTCGGACGATTGTGCTGAAAAAGCCTCCTGGGGCTCAGGTGAGATTTTGAATTTTGCCATTTCATATAAGAGAAGCCGTTTTACTCGGCTATTGTATAGAACAGGAATTGGGCCTCCACAGATTTTGGTATCCACACGGGTCCTGGAACCAAATCCCAGCAGATACTGAAGGCCCATTTATATCCATTATTTAAAACCCAGAAAGCTTATTTCTGGGGCTGGAAGATGTCTCTTTTTATTAGGAATGTCCTTTACTTAAGAGTTGGAAATCTTTTTTTTATTTGGATGGACCTAGTTGCCAACGAACCCAGTATTCTGAACTGGTTTTGGGGGTCTTTCTGTTTCTAATGCCAGATTTGTGTCCTTTTATCCTCTTCCTGTGGAATAAAAGGTTCCACGGAAGATATTATTTTTATTTATTTATTTTATTTTATTATTTTGATTTGTATACCGTCCTTTCCAATTGGCTCAGGACGGTTTACAGCATATCGAACTATACCAGAAAGCATATCAGGTTAAAACAAAGGTACATAAAAGCAATACAGTATAAAACCACTTAAACGATATTCTGCTATAGCCAAGGGTGGTCACAGGCTAAATGCTTGCCGGAATAGTGCCGTTTTGCAAGCTTTCCGGAAAGCCGGTAGCTCGCTCACTGCTCGAACTTCAGGCAGCAAACTGTTCCACAGGCATGGTGCTGCCACAGAGAAAGCTCTCTGCCTGGTTGACGACAAATGGATGGTTCGCAGGGAAGGAATCTGCAAGAGATTAAGATCCTCAGATTGAAGAGATCTCTGGGGAACATATGGGACTAGACGGTCCCTTAGGTACACCGGCCCCAGACCATGTAAGGCCTTAAAGGTCAAGACCAACACTTTGAAGATGATCCGGTGCTCGGTTGGCAACCAGTGCAGTCGCTGCAGAGTTGGAGTAATATGAGCCCTGGCCGGCACTCCAGCCAGGAGTCTCGCTGCTGCGTTTTGCACCAGTTTAAGCTTCCAGATGACTGACAAAGGAAGACCAATGTAAAGGGCATTATAGTAGTCCAGCCTCGAGATGACCGTCGCCTGGATCACCGTGGCTAGGTCATTTTCGGTGAGATAGGGCGCCAACCGCCTAGTCTGCCGCAGATGGAAAAAGGCAGATCTGCTGACAGCAGAGACCTGAGCCTCCATTGTCAGCAGTGGGTCCAACTGGACGGCAAGAAACTAGAAGCATTTTAGTCTTTTTGGGGTTCATAGACATGGAGACAGACATAGTAGACTCTTTCGGTCCAACTGGACCCTCAGGCTCTTTAATAAGGACAATGGACGTAATGCCTCATGTTCAATAACAAATTCTGTGTTGAATAATCACGGTTCTTTCGCACCCCTCATTAATGATATGTCTTTTCTAGCTGGGATTTAACATCCGAGGAGGAAAAGCATCCCAGTTGGGGATCTTCATTTCGAAGGTACAGTTATCTCTTATTTCCAACTTGTGTTGGCTGCTTTCATTTTGGCAAGCGTTCATTTGAATCTGGGAGGGTTGCCTTACTTTGTTGTTTTTATATGTTTCCAGATTGATTCTGATTCTGTTGTTTTTGTTATTATTATTGCTTCCTCTTCTAAAGCTAAACAAGCTGTCAAAATTTAAAACAGAATTAAATACTTATCTCTTCCAGCAGGCCTATCCAGTCAACTCTTGAATCATGAGTTTTGAAATTACATTCTATTCTTGCTAAAGGTTGATTTGTACCCTGTGCTTGCTGCATGTTGTTATAATGATGTGTTTTTATCTTTTTTTTGTACCTGTTTCGTGTTTATATGTACTAGGAGAGGGAGGTAGCAAACAACAACGATGATGATGATGTTATGTTGTTTCTAGGTAATCCCAGACTCGGATGCTCATCGAGCGGGGCTGCAAGAAGGAGACCAGGTTCTAGCAGTAAATGATGTGGATTTCCAGGATATTGAACACGGCAAGGTGAGGCACCTTCCCATTCCTTGCTTTGTTGTTCTTATATGCCAGGGGTGCTCACACTTTTTCAGCATGCGAGCTACTTATAAAACAACCAAGTCAAAATGATCTACCTACCCACTACTCAGAGAGCCATAAAAGCACAATATTTGGAAATTTATTTCAGTGAGAGCCATATAATATATTTTAAGACTGAATTCAACTAAATGTGAGTATAATAAGCCCCTGAAAAATTCATAATAATAATGATGATGATATTCATTCAGCCTCTGCTACTACTACTAATAATAGTAACAACAACAACAATAGGTTCTTAGAGTAGAAGGAGACCTCCAAGGGCCATCCAGTCCTACCTCCTTCTGCCATAAGGGAAAAACACTATCAAATCATTCCTCACAGATGGCCATTCAGCCTCTGATAATAACAACAACAATGGGTTCCTAGAAAGGAGGAGACCTCCAAGGGCCATCCAGTCCAACCTCCTTCTGCACCTGGGCAACGTAGGGAGCCTGTGGGGCGGGACTGAGCCTTCCTCCCGCCCTGCCTGCGATCTACCAGGACGCCCTACTCGATCTAACAGTAGATTGCGATCTACCTAATGAGCACCCCTGTTATATGCCTTCAAGTTGAACCTGACTTATAACAATATTTTACTGTTGTTGTATGCCTACAATCAATTGTGAGTTATGGTGGCGCACACATGCCATATCATGGGGTTTTCCTGGCAAGATTTGTTCAGAGAAGGAATTGCCTTCCTCTGAGGCTGAGAGAATGTGACTTTCCAATTTTCACCCAGTGCATTTTCATGGCTGAGTCAGGATTTGAACTCCAGTCTCCAGAATTGTAATCCAGTGTTCAAACTGATACTCCATGACCTTATCCCAGATTTATTTAGGGAGCTTTGCCATTGCCTTCTTTGCCTTGCTCAAAGCAACCTGGAGATGCTGGCTGGGGAATTCTGGAAGCCACAATCCATAATGGTAGCCCAAAAGAGCTGTGTGGGGCAGTGGTTAATTATTTGGACTTTGGAGACCGGGATTTGGATCCTCAGTCAGCCATGGAAACTTTCTGGGTGACTTTGGGCCACTCTCTCTCTCAGCCTCAGAGAAAATCAATAGCAAATCCCCTTTGAGCACTCCTGGCCAAGAAAAAAAATGTAATAAAGTCTCCTTAGGGTTGCGATAGGTTGAAAATAATGTAGATATATAACAAGAAATCCAAAATGATTGAATTAGAGACAATTAAGTGAGTTTACTTTTAGCCTAGGCATGGGAAAACTTGGGCCCTCCAGGTGTTTTGGCCAGTAGACTGTTAGGAATTGTGGGAGTTGGAGTCCAAAACACCTGGAGGCCTGAAGTTTACCCATGCCTTCCTAGGCTAGATCCTAAAATGATCAGAGACTTGGATGAGGCCCATGCCTCAGGCCCAGATTACCCATAGGGCCAACATAGGCCATGTCCTAGGGGCGCAAGCCGAGGGGGGCGCAGATCACGGACCAATTTTTTTAATAAAATAATTTTAAAATCGCGCCATGATTGGCTCCTGCCGCCTGGTACCAAAAGGAGGCGGAACCAAGGCCAGGCTCCGCGGAGGCAGTGCTTGTTCTCGCTGGGTCAGCCGCAGCCCATCCATCTACACTACTGCTTCTCAGCCAGTGCTTCTGTGCTTGAGGGGAGGGGAGGAGCCTGGCTTTACCTGGCTCAGAGCGGCTTCCTTCGCAGGCTGCTGAGGGAAAGAAGGGTTGCATGCGGCGTGGAGGCCCGGAGGGGAGCCTGAGGCGGAGGAAGGCCCCGACTCTCTGCAGCCGCTGGGCCATGAGCCACATGTGGGGCCACCTCTGAAGTTGCTGCCCCGGACGAAGAGCATGTTCTGGAGCCAGCCCGGCTTTCCCCGTCCCTTTGGGCCTCGGCTCTGCGGCACTTGCTCGCCCTCCTCTGCCTCCTTGAATCCTTCCCGAGGGGTAACGAACTCGCTCCCCGGCCCGCCATGTGCTCACCTTTCCCCTCAGCCCCATTGGCACAGGACGGGAAGGATGCGGCGGCGCGAGGGGGGTGGGAGAGAGAGGTGGGATTGGTTTAAAGGGGGCGTAATTCCAAAGTGTGGCCCAGGGCGTAAAAAGCTGTTAATCCGGGCTTGCCATGCTTTAGCTCATTTGATTAATATGTATATTCTCTCTAAGACTCTCTAGCTCTTCTGCCAGAATTTGACTGTAAAGTCATGCTGGAGGACCTTGAGATTCCTAGAGAGTTGTTCTGCCAGATTAAATGGGACTCATTGCCCAATGGCAAGAGCTGAAGGGCCACATAATTGTCACCCTTGTCTTATGGGATAAAAACACATAACATAAGATAAGGCACTGGGAATTTAATGTGGGCTCAACTGAATGTTTTCTTGTGATTGTTGCTTGCTCCCTGCAGGCTGTGGAGATTTTGAAAACTGCTCGGGAGATCATTATGAGAGTCCGTTTCTTCCCATACAGTAAGTGGTTGCTGTTCCACTGTTCTCCTTTTGAAAGCCAAATGTGGTTCTCCTCCTTCTCACACCAAAACCCCAGTGGTGTCATTTGATTTGATTCGTAGTTTTTAGACACAAGGAGAACTCAGCCTTCAAGAGACCATGCCATAATTTATTATTTATTTTTTTACAGTATTTATAGGGCGGATTACAATGTACACATACATGGCAAACATTCAATGCCATAGACATACAACACAGTCTACAATGCCATAGACATACTAACACACTCAAGACAGACAGTCAGAGGCTTTTTAACATTCCACTTTTCTGGCCACCAGGGGAGCTGTTGCTTCACCGTCCATCTGCGACACTGATGAAGTATTTCTGCATTCCCTGCATGCTTTTGCTGGAGATTTTTTGTGGCCTTGTAAATTAGTTAAATTAGCCTCCCCACACATAGGTGATACCTAATTTTCCTACTTGACAGATGCAACTGTCTTTCGGGTTGCAAAGGTCAACAACAAGCTACACAATTGGTCGTAAGCTCACTCCAACCCGGGCTGGCTTCAAACTCATGACCTTTCGGTCAGTAGTGATCTTTAATGCAGCGGACACCCAGACAGCTGCGCCACAGTCCCGTGGACAACTGTGGCGAGACCTTGGAGGACCCCATCCCACACTTTGTCCATGTCTGTCATAGAATCATGAATGAGGATGCAGCAAGACAGCACAGAGCTCAGATGGTAAATCTTCTATGTACAGAAACAATTTACAGTATCCTGATCCTACCTGCTGTGGTACTGGAACAGAAGAAAGCTGAAAGCGATGCCTGTCTTTTGTAATAAGACCGTATAGTGTGGGCAGAAAAATACATTTCAGACCGTTGCTGAATGGTTTGCCATGAAGCACATAAATATGTAACTCAATCCATCTTTGGAAATCAAGAAAAGTCTGGGCAGAAGTTCTTGCTTCTTCCTACTAATTGCTGTAAGGAGATGAAGGTTATCTATTAGCTAAAGCGCTGCTCCAACCCTCTGCTGTATTTTATTTATTTGTTTGTTTGTTTATTTATTTACTGCATTTCTAAAATGCTTTTCTCGCCCCTAGCGGAACTCAAAGCGGTGTACAAAATAATAATTTGCAAAAATTCAATGCCTCACATACAAATAAAAACAATACATCACATATCTAAAACAATAACATATAACTGTAACTTACAATCACTAAAATTGTCAGGCTTGATCGTTTGCCAGTTTGTGTAGTTTTCAATTACCGATCTTGTAGACCAGTGCTGTCCACTTCTTTCGGCCCAAGGGCCGGAAGAAGTGTCACTGATCACCTGGGGGCCGCAGTGAGCGGGGCGTGGCCACTCCCGGGGGCGGGGCCGTGCCCGGGGCCTGGCCGGCCTCCTGCGCGGCCCGCCCATTTTCAGGAGGGTTCCCTGGGTGACGTTAGGCTGGGTGACGCCTGACGTCACCCAGCCTAACGTCACCCAGGGAAACCCCTCCCGCAAGCCTGGAAGGCTCCCGGGGGAAGCGAGAAGCGGCGCTCGCTCCCCCGCGAGCCTTCCAGGCTTGCAGGGGAGTTTTTGCCCAGCTTCCGTGTCCCTCTGAGCAGAGGGACACGGAAGCTGGGCAAAACTCGCCCGAAGCCTGGAAGGCTCCCGGGAGGCGAGCGGCGCTCGCTTTCCCGCGAGCCTTCCAGGCTTGCAGGAGTTTTAAGCCCAGCTCCCGTGTCCCTCTGAGCAGAGGGACACGGAGCTGGGCCTTTCCCGCCAGCCTGGATGGCTGGTGGGAGAAGCGAGAGCGCCGCTCGCTTTCCCGCCAGCCTTCCAGTTTGGGGAAGGGTTTTCGCCCGGCACTCGCGTCTCGAGTGCCGGGTGAAAACCCTTCCCCAAACCTGGAAGGCTCGCGGGGGAAGCGAGCTTGGAAGGGAGGGAGGTGCCGCGGGGGACCCCCCTCCCCTCCAAGGCATCGGCTCCGGAGAGAGAGGGACGAAGAGGGCGGTGCAGGGAGGAGGAGCTAGCTCTCTTCCTCCCTCCCTGCCCCGCCTCCCTCCCCAGCCGCCATTTAATTTTTTTAAAAAAAAAATTAAAAATGGCGGCCGGGAGCATAGCTGGGGCCGGAGCCAACAGGCTAGGGGGCCGTGTACGGCCCCAGGGCCGCCAGTTGGACAGCCCTGTTGTAGACAGTGCAATTATAACGACAGTTTGTGATGAGGACCAGAGCCACCAAGGTTGCCCAACACAATAACTAAGGAATTGATGGAAAAGCTTCAGAGAGCGGTTTAGCTAGTCCAGGTAACTACTGATCACCCATCAACAGATGTTACAGGTGCCGGGCAGCAAGGAGGCAAGGCAGTGGGGGCCGTGGGGGCTCCCTGTGCCGATGTTGCTGGTGCCGGGCAGCGAGGAGGCTTGGGCCCTTAAAGGGGCCAGGGAGTGGGGGCCATGGGGGCTCCCTCCACAGGTGTTGCTGGTGCTGGGCGGTTCCCTGCTCCGATGTAGCTGCTGTACATCACCTGCAGCATCCATTTTCTTCCTATATATTTAACCTTACAGCTGGGATGGGTCTCAGGTCTTGGTGCTGGAATTTCAGCCAGTTCCAAGTTTCAGAACAAGATCTACATCAGGGGTGCTCATTAGGTAGATCGCAATCTACTGATCGATCCCAAGACCATTTGAGGTCGATCTTCTGCTCCCGCCGCCGCCTTCCTCCCCCCGCGCGGCTTTGGAGAGTGCTTTGAGCGTTGGCGCATGCGCGCTTGGGCAGAAACGGAGGCGAGAGACCTTCAGCTTGGCCAAGGGAAAGAGGTGGATGGAGGCAGAGCGCGGAGCAGGGTGGAGGCCCCGCACGCTCTCCTGCTGCCACCTTCTTCCGCCCGCGCAGCTTCTTCCTTCTTGGCCGGCTGTCAATCACGACACCCCTCAGGAGGCCGAGCCCTCAGAGGCCGGGCCTGGCTCTTTTCCTTCGTCGAGGCTAACTCTCAAACTCCTGCTTCTTCCCCCTCGGGCCACTTCAGCCTCCTCCCTCCTCCGTCGCCACACTGCCCTTCCCAGCCCGCACCTCAAGGGCTCCGTGCTCTGCCTCCATCCCCCTCTCTACCTTGGCCAAGCTGAAGGTCTCCCGCCTCCGATTCCGCCCAGTGCGCATGCGCCAACGCTTGAAGCACTCGCCAAAGCCGCGCGGGCGGAAAAAGGTGGCTCTGGGAGCATGCGCGCGCAGCAGTGCCAGCATCAGGTAGATTGCTGTGACTTGGTTTTCTTAAAAGTAGCTCGCAGGCTGAAAAAGTGTGGGCACCCCTAATCTACATGTTGACTTTGTTAGGCCGTGTAAAAAAATCAGTTGGTGAGTGTGTTCACTGAAAAATGCAAAGCACGAAGCTGATTGGTTGGGTCACACACAGGAGGCAAGCTGAGCCTGGGAGTTTTGGCAAAAGTTACATTTTTAGGCTGTTAGCTGTGCAGGAGCTTACACAGAGAGAAAGGTTTTTGCTTCTGAGCTTCTGGAAGAGGGTCTTCCACATGCACTCCTAAAGACCATTTGAATTTCTCTCAAATGACATTGTTTGAGTCAATGCAACAGTTCCCATGGCTGTATATACTGTAGGTTGCTCTGCATTTTAAACTTTCTGTTCTTTACTGATCATCAGTGTGGCATATCTTTTCTCTTGCAAATCAGTGTGTGAACTGGTAAGAAGCATGAACTATGCATGATTTTCATTCTGCCACAGACTTTCCTTCTCATTTTTCCTTCCCTTTGCTTCTAGATTACCAGCGGCAGAAGGAGAGAACCGTCCACTAGAAATCCCTTCTGGTTTACAGACCCCTTTTTGCAGAGATCTCACCAACTGTGGTTTTTAATGCAGAGAAGGACGCTTTGAAAAATCACACTATTTCCTCTGTTTTGTGTTGTTGCTTTCGAGACACGAAGGGACTGAACTTGGGGCTTTCCCTGATCAGGAAATGGATATAGACTCACTGACAAGTTCGACACCCAATGCTTCTCTAGACCCAAGAAAATTTATATAATCCAACATATTTCTTCTTCCTGTGCTGTGGTTTGCTTTTTTCTTTTTGAGTGTTGGGGTCCAAAGAAGAAAACTGAAGCTTCCTGTTGGCATTGAAGTGGGATTGCTGTTTACTTTTAGAGGGTACTCTCTCCTGCAAAGCCTTATGTTAGGCCACATTTAAATGTATGAAGTTTGCTTCTGTTTGTATCTTCGAATGTTTGTGGGCTGGTGAGGAAACAATCTTCCACGCATCATGCGCTTTCTGATTCATTTTATAAAGCCTTAAATATTTAGGCATCTGCTTGGTTATGCGTCATGGAATAGAGTGCAGGTAGCAAGGTTGGTAGCTCTTGTTGGGAGAAGGTTATTTTTGTTCGGTGGTCCAAGTTTCTAGTCTCCGTGTTTAGTTTCCTTTGCACACAGGGATAGGGATTATATCCCTTCCAGGAGTGGATGGACTTCAAATCCCAGCAGTACTACGGTAGTCTGGCTAGCATTTGAAGTTTGAACAATCAATTTGATCAATAGGATCTGCTAATAACCACAGTTTTCCGTATCCACATAAAGTCCTGCACATACAAGGGTTGTAAAGGTTTCCCCTGACATTAAGTCTAGTTGTGTCCGACTCTGGGTGGTGGTGCTCATCTTCATTTCTATGCCAAAGAGCCGGCGTTGTCCATAGACACCTCCAAGGTCATGTGAGCAGCATGACAACATGGAGCGCCATTACCTTCCCACCAAAGTGTTACCTATTGATCCGCTCACCTTTGCATGTTTTCGAACTGCTAGGTTGGCAGAAGCTGGGGCTAACAGCGGGAGCTCACACCGCTCCCTGGATTCGAACCGCCAACCTTTCAGTCAGCAAGGTCAGCAGCTCAGTAGTTTAACCCAGTGCACTACCATGGGGCCCATAAAGAATGGCTAGATCAGGCATGGGCAAGCTTTGGCCCTTCAGGTGTTTGGATTTCAACCCACAATTCCTAACAGCTGGTAGGCTGTTAAGAGGTTGTGGGACTTGAAATCCAAAACACCTGGAGGGTCAAAGTTTGCCCATGCCTAGGATAGATCCTAAAAGGGTCAGAGACTGGGATGAGACCCTAGAAGTATTTCCTTCTGTGTTACCTAAAGAGACCTTACATGTCTTCCAATTATAGCTCTAGTTTTTCATTTTCCCATAGCTGCATCCTATGGCATTCAGGGATATGTAGTCTATTTCAGCACTAAAGCTCCCTGGCTAAGAATTCTAAGGCCCCTTCTACACAGCCATATAATCCAGATTATCCATAGAACTGGGTTTTATGAGTCTACACTGCCATAAAATCCAGTTCAAAGCAGATGATCTGGATTATATATGGCAGTGCAGAAGGGCCTTAATCTCCCTCAACTCCCATGTCCCAGGATGAAAATGGTGGCAGCTAAAATAGAATGAATGTGGTATAAGTATATAGTATGAAACACATTTTTTCCTTTTATTTTAACTAATGTAACCCACAGATAAATGTAAAAGACTGACTCGGCTCCTGATTCTGTATGTCCCAAAATGTGTCTGGATACATACAACTAGCTCTTTAAATATAAATTCTATAAACAAGTGGGCATGGTTCTGTGTAGTCTTTGCTCCTTGGTACAGTTGTTAATGATATTATTAATATTATGTTCTTCCATTCAGAAGCAGCCCTGCAGTGCCTAACATCCTGCTTTGCAGCAGCTGCAAAGCTGTTTGGGCTGGAAGTCAGCCTGAAGAAAATAGAAGTCCTCTACTAGCCCGCACCACAGGAAGAACACCACCATCCCCATGTCAGCATAGGCAAATCTGTGCTTAAGTCCGTTCAGCAGTTCACCTTCCAGGGAAGCATCATCTCTTCAGACGCCAAGATTGATAAAGAGATAGATCACAGATTAGCAAAGGCATATTGTGCATTTGAAAGGCTTCACAAAAGGGTCTGGAGCAAGAAGCACCTGAGGCAAAGCACCAAAATCAGTGTGTACAGAGCTATCGTACTGTCTATTCTCCTCTATGGGTCTGAAACATAGGTCACCTATCACCAACACCTACGACTCCTCAAACGCTTTCATCAGGGCTGTCTTCACACAATCCTAAATATACACTGGACCGACTATGTGACGAATGTTGCTGTCCTTGAGCAAGCAGGGATCACCAGCATTGAGGCCATGCTATTGAGAACACAGCTGCGCTGGGCAGGGAACGTCTCTAGGATGGAGGACCACCGCTTCCCAAAGATACTACTCTACGGTGAACTCACCACGGGTCAGCGCAAGAGAGACGCCCCCAAAAGGAGATACAAGGACTCCCTGAAACAACATCTCAGGCTCGGCCAGATTGATCACCAACAATGGTCCACCCTGGCCTCACATTGGGAGGCATGGAGGCGCACTATCCACAATGCTGCGGCCTCTTTTGAGAAGACACGCCGAATGGGTCTCGAAGAGAAACGACAACGCAGAAAGAACTACAACATGGAAACAACATCACCAAAGGAGGCTTTCTGCTGTGCTTTCTGCAACTGAACTTGCCTATCTCAGATTGGCCTTTTTAGTCATCAACGCGCTTGTAAAAAGCGTGGGATGAGTCCTTCCTAAGAATCTTCGTTTGCGAAGTAATGCAGAGAGGCAAACTTGGGCCTTCCAGGTGTTTTGGACCATTCCTAACAGCTCCAGGCCCTCCCCCCCCCCCGCCACTTAAGCTGAATTAAAAAGATTAACTAGGTATTTTTAATTACAAAAATGTGGGTCAAGCACTGAAAGGGTTAAATGGGTGCAATGACTCTGCAAAAACTGCAGTTCAATATAAGAAGGTGTGTCTGTAGCTTTGTAGGCCTCAGTGTGAGACAGGCTTCAGAGTGAGAAGCTTCAGTGAGAGAAGCCCCAGGTTGAAGGCCTTGTATGTAAAGCTACTGTGTGAAGCTCCTGAGTAAGTTCACCGTGAGAGGAAGCTCCGTGAGAGCGAAGAAAGAAACTCTTTGTCTGAATGAGCAGGCCCGGATTAACACTTTTTTGCGCCCTAGGCCACAGTTTGGAATTACGCCTCTTTTAAACCAACCTCCCGCCACCTCCAAGGTCCCTATTCCTACCGGCTGGAAAGCTCCGCTGTGCTCGGAAGGTCTCCTCGGGAGTCGGGAGGCTTGGGGAGAGCGCAGCGGGTGCAACTTCGCTCCAAAGGTGCGCATGAGAGAGAGCGAGAGAGCGCACGAGAAAGAGCGCGTGAAAGAGAGCGAGCGTGCGTGCGAGAGAGCAAGAGAGAGCGAGAGAGAGCAAGAGAGCGCGAGAGAGAGAGCTAGAGAGAGCACAGAGAGAAAGCGAGAGAGAGAGAGCGTGAGAGTGTGCGCGCGAGAGTGCGCAAGAGAGAGAGAGCGCGCGCGCGCAAGGGAGAGCGTGACAGAGCTGGGGACGGAGGGGACGGAGTAGAGACTTTGCCGGGAGAAGGCGCGAGGAGGGGCATGAGAAAGGGGGAAGAGGGGCGCAGACCACTTTTTAAATTTTGCTCTGTGATCTGCGTCCCCCCCCCAAACTCGGTTTGCGCCCCTAGGCCATGGCCTCGTTGGCCTTATGGGTAATCCGGGCATGTGCATGAGAAAGAAGCCCAGCGTGGAAGCAAAGAAGGAAGTATAAAGAACTTTGTGTTATGGAAACCTTGTTCTTGTAAGTAGTGCAGCCATATTATTTTACTACAAAGAAAAGTAGATATAACATTGGTCTGTGTGTTCTGTTTATCACACTTGGCAACTGGCTTTGGCTCACGCTGCTGCTAATAAGTTACTCTGCTATACGTTTATGGGGAGGGTCTTTTGTTAATAAGCCCACTTACCAAACAGTATAATTAAAACCTAAAGAATGTAAACACTAGAACAGAATTAAATCTAGAGCTATATAAAAATGAATAGTTTAAAGCATTAAAACCATTAGAATTTATTTAAAATATATATAAAGACCCCATGATACCCTGTGAGCCGCAGCGAGAGGTAATACATTATTATTTATTTGCATGTCCTCTATGATTCAAAGGACAAGGGAGAAACATACGACTAGGATAGTTCTGTCCTGCAGCATCGAAGGTGAGGCCAAACTGCAAATCCCAGTAGCAAATGCTGAGATATGCAGTCCAAGTGCAATGGGAAGTCTATAATTTCCATCTCTGGCTTAGATTGAGCTGAAACTTCCCTTTGAAAGGTGTTTCAACCGAACTGGAGTTCCTGCTGACGCGAGCAGAATTCTTTCCCCAATTCCAGATGTTCTTGTTCTTCCGCAGTGCGAGTGCTCATTTTTTAGGGAGGCGGATTAACTGGAAAGTCAGCTTTTATGTAGGTGGTAGGAAGGCCGTGTTGGCCTGCAGCATGAGCTGCTCCGATTTTATTAATTTTGGAGTGTTGACGTATTCAATATATCCGCGTACGAATGAAATATGAATTTTCCCAGCACACGTGAGTGGATATATCAATGGGAAAATAAGTTTGTCAATGGGAAGGAGTGTGAGTGATAGCAGACATGGAAAGCCCCCTGCATTCAAGTTGATCTGACCTGCAGCAGGGAGTTCCGCAGTTCCTGGATGCCTTATTGGGACAGCATCAATGGAAGCGGGCAAACGATCTTCCTTCACCAATGGGAAGGGATATGGACAAAAAAAACTAAAATACTTTAAGGCAACGGAAATAACAGAATTGGCTTAAAATGCAGTACAGGTGGCACCTCTATCCTGAAAAGATTGCCAAGTTCGATAAGAGGACCTCCAACAGATGTTGGAAGTGTGGTAAAGAGATTGGCACCTACTTCCACCAGTGGTGGGGCTGCAAACGAGTGCAGAGATACTGGAGAGACATACATAGTGAAACACAAAAGATAATAGAAGCCAAATTCGAGCTTGACCCACGGTGCTATCTGCTAGGGATAACAAATGCAAACCTCACGGAGAACCAAGATAGGATGTTCTTCCTCTTGAGTGCATGCGCAAGAATCACCCTGGCAAGACTCTAGAAACAAGAAGCCACGCCCACCAAAGAAGACTGGACAATAAAAATTTTTAGACATGATACAAATGGACGCTTTGGCGCTTCGTATGAACAACAATAAGGAAACAACGGACTGGTCCAACCTCAAAAAATACATACAAAACAAAGGAAGTAAATTTATGGTAGAGTTAAAGGATCTTTGAAATAGCTCAATAAAGTATAACTCTACTGTATTACATTTAAGTTACAAGTTTGACAAGAACTGGAATAACGGTAACGGAGAGGCTTTAGGAAGCCTTCTTGTTATTTTTATCTGTATGTCTATGTGTACAATCCTATTGTTCAATCCCGCACTCCCCCACCCCACTTACCTAATTGCTTCAATGTGTTTTTATGTTGGAAAAGCAATAAAAAATTTAAAAACAAAAAAATGGAAGCGTGGCTACAGCAGCAGCTCAACAAGCAGTCTTTTTTAAACTCGCTTTCTTCCCCTGACCCTAACATTGTAACAAATCCTCCAATAAAGAATAATTAGATTGCAACTTTTCACTCTCCATAGTGATACATAGTGTCCTTTACTGTCTCCAACCTTCTCCAAGCATGAACCTTTTTTTCCCCGAGCCGCAGGTAACTGACGGCTCGCCCGGGATGCTCTTACAGCGTCCCAGGGAGGCCGAAACTGCGTTCCTTTGAGCCACGGATACGGAATCCCATTGGGGGCCCGTATCCGTGAGTCAACGGATCACCTCCATTTTGGTGCCATATTTTCCCTAGATCAATTATAATACTGCTATCTCGCTTTTGCTCACACAAATGAAATATGAATTTTCCCAGCACACGTGAGTAGATATATCAATGGGAAAATAAGTTTGTCAATGGGAAGGAGTGTGAGTGATAGCAGACATGGAAAGCCCCCTGCGTTCAAGTTGATCTGACCTGCAGCAGGGAGTTCCGCAGTTCCTGGATGCCTTATTGGGACAGCATCAATGGAAGCGTGGCTACAGCAGCAGCACAACAAGCAGTCTTTTTTAAACTCGCTTTCTTCCCCTGACCCTAACATTGTAACAAATCCTCCAATAAAGAATAATTAGATTGCAACTTTTCACTCTCCATAGTGATACATAGTGATACATAGTGATACATAGTGTCCTTTACTGTCTCCAATCTTCTCCAAGCACGAACCTTTCCTTCCCCGAGCCGCAGGTAACTGACGGCTCGCCCGGGATGCTCTTACAGCGTCCCGGGGAGGCCGAAACTGCGTTCCTTTGAGCCACGGATACGGAATCCCATTGGGGGCCCGTATCCATGAGTCAACGGATCACCTCCATTTTGGTGCCATATTTTTCCTAGATCAATTATAATACTACGGTAACTGCTATCTCGCTTTTGCTCACACAAATGAAATATGAATTTTCCCAGCACACGTGAGTAGATATATCAATGGGAAAATAAGTTTGTCAATGGGAAGGAGAGTGAGTTCAAATAAACACAATCTATTAGGCATGGGCAAACTTGGGCTCTTCAAATGTTTTGGACTTCAACTCCCAGCATTCCTAACAGCCTCAGGCCCTTAGAAAGGGCCTGAGGCTGTTAGGAATGCTGGGAGTTGAAGTCCAAAACATCTGAAGAGCCCAAGTTTGCTCAAGCCTAACCTAAACATTAGGAAACAGTGCAAGTATACAGTAATTGGTTTACAACAAAGGGAAGCGAGGAGCAGCGGCCCACGTGGCCGGTTCCATGGTGTAATGGTTAGCACTCTGGACTTTGAATCCAGCGATCCGAGTTCAAATCTCGGTGGAACCTCACTTTTTTAGAAAAAAATTAACGTTTTTAAATCTATTTACTTTCTCCCCTGTTTCCTCTTAATATAAGCTAGCAGCTACCACTCCAAAACTGAGTTTCCATCAGGAAAAAAAGACTCAGTTTGCCTTTCTCTCTTCTTTCCCATTCTTAGCACTGTGTGTGTTTAATATCCATTCAGGAAAATGGTGAGAGCATTCAACAGAAGCCCAGAAAGAGGGGAATGTCCCTTCCTCTGCACCAAAAGTCAACTATTCCAGCATGGCAAAGGGGACAAAAGTTGAGTGCTATCACCTAGAAAGCAAACCCAGCACCTTTAGGCATGTGCAGAGTGCCAACAAGATGGGTCCCTAACCCAGCAGGTGTATTTCCCCCTTTTTTTTCAACGATTGTTAAATTAAAAGTCAGCAATATTATAGATTAATGCTATATAAAAAGTTAGGAAAAAACATATTGGTCTCTGATGATTCGGCAAAGCCAGTCAATGAAATGCAAAGAAAACAAAACTCTTTAATTTATAAGAATTATAAACCAGTTGAAGGGTATGTTTACAACTGCCAGGCTCTTCAGCTATATAGAATCCAAGGATGAGAGCAATGCTATCGAGGCATTGGTGGTTCAGTGGTAGAATTCTCGCCTGCCACGCGGGAGGCCCGGGTTCGATTCCCGGCCAATGCAAAGATAACTTTTTTTTTGCAATTTCACTGCTGTCTCAGCGTATATTGTTCTGCTTTAAGCATTTTATTCTAATTAACGTAGCAAAAGTACTAGAATTTTGCATTACCTCTTGGAGAAAAAGACAGGTAACAACTGCCATGGATAATAACCAGGAAGCTGATTGCTTTTTTAAGATACTGCATCAAAGCCTTGGCCACCAGCAGCCGAAATAGCTCAGTTGGGAGAGCGTTAGACTGAAGATCTAAAGGTCCCTGGTTCGATCCCGGGTTTCGGCAGGGGCTAGTAACCTTTTTTCTGTCACCTTCTTTTCTGGCTTTCTTTGCATTGAATAATATATACAAAAGCTGTTTAGGAATCAAGGTTGTGGTTGTGTATCTAAGTAAAATGGATGTGATTTTTTTCCCTCTCGTTTGCATGCTGTGTCTTTGGAAATTTAGGTTGACAGTCTTTCAGAAATGACACAAGTATGGAAATAATAAACATGTTTATTAGGCCTTCCTCATTTGTGTCATTATTTATTTCCTCCACTATTGAGCCTATGCTTGAAGAGAATGAGGCAGAAAATTGGGTGTTTTACTTGAGGCTTTAATAGAAATGAGAAATGGTGCTTTGCACACACAAAAAAAGGAGGGGGGGGACTACAGTAGTCATGCTTGCTTTGCACTTTTTCACACTAGGGTCCAAACAGCACTGGTCCAAAAGTGAAAAATCTCTAAGAGAAAATGGGCCAAAGTTACTGATGTTAGTGTTAGTATCATTTATTAGCTCATGTCTACTATATAGAACATACTTTCTTCTACTGTGGGAAAAGGAACTAGGAAAAAAAAGGTGAGATTGGACCGGAACACCAGACGAGGTGGCCGAGTGGTTAAGGCGATGGACTGCTAATCCATTGTGCTCTGCACGCGTGGGTTCGAATCCCATCCTCGTCGTCCACATTATTATTTTTAAATGCTGGGAATGGAAAGGGTAAGGGACCCAATTCCAATTCTTTTTCTTTAAGAAACCCATCTCCTCCCCTAGCTTTTAAAAACGCAATTTAAGCAGTGGGTTGCTGTGAGTTTTCTGGGCTGTTTGGCCAGTAGCATTCACTCCTGACGTTTCCCCCACATCTATGGCAGGCACCCAGAGGTTGAAAGATCTGTTGGAAACCAGGCGATTGGGGTTTATATCCCTTGTGGAATAGTGTCCAGGGTGTTTGAGGCAAGTGTGAATTGGCAATTGGCCACCTTGAGCAGCATTAAATGGCCTTGCAGAAGACTAAAAAAACAGAATTCCAGACAGAAAACAATAGACAGCTAGCTAACACCTCCCAACATTTTTCCCCAGGCAGGAAGCAGCTAGCCTTTGAATCTGCAAGGCCATTCAATGTTGAATGTGGTGGGAAAGGTCAAGGGAACTGGCAGCAACCCAGTAATCCCAGCCACGAGTCTTGAACACAATCTGAGCAGCTATAAGTGATTTCATGCCCTTTTCAGGGAATCTTTAGGTGGCTCTTAAAAGAGCCGTTGTGGTAAAAGGCGAACCTTTTTGCAAAGGGTATATACAGCAGGGTTCACTTCTTTTTGGGGGCCAGTTTAGGCTTGGTGGTCTTGGGCTTGGCTTTGGCCTTGGGCTTCAGGGCCTTGGCGGGGCTCTTGATGGTCTTCTTGGGCTTGGTCACCTTGGACTTCTTGGGGCTCTTGGCAACCGCTTTCTTGGCTCCTCCAGCGGGCTTCTTGGCCACTTTCTTGGCAGCGGGTTTCTTAGCTGCAGCGGCTTTCTTCACCACTTTCTTGGCAGCGGGTTTTTTGACTTTGGCAGCCGCGGAAGCAGGCTTCTTTTTGGGGGCGGCCTTCTTCTCCTTGCCCTCAGAGCCCTGCTTCTTGTTGAGCTTGAAAGAGCCTGAAGCGCCGGTGCCTTTGGTCTGGAGCAGAGTCCCCTTCGTCACCAGGCTCTTGAGGCCCAGCTTGATGCGGCTGTTGTTCTTCTCCACATCATAACCGGCAGCCGCCAAGGATTTCTTCAGAGCGGCCAGAGAAATCACTCCACGCTCCTTGGAAGCCGACACGGCCTGGGTCAGCAGCTCAGTCACGCTGGGACCCGAAGGCTTCTTTGCTTTGGCCGCTCCCCCTGCCGCCTTCTTCGCCGGAGCCTTGGGTGCCGGAGCCGCTGAAGTCTCAGCTGCCGCTGGTGCTACTTCTGCCATCTTTCTATGTGTCCGTAGTCTTCGAAGGGAACGTCGAACTGAAAACAAAAACAGCGCGGGGGCCTGGTATTTATAGGGGAGATGCTGCACTCCGATTGGTCCGTTTCCAGCCGCGCTCTAATTGGTGGTTCATTTCCATCCGCGCTCTGATTGGCCCGTTTCATACAAGGCTTCCAGACAGACTCCAGAACCAAGCTCCTTGGGCTCTTGCAACTTTTTTGTGTTTCTTCATCAACACAAAAAAGCTAATTATTAAAAATTCTTTTCACGGATTCTTCCAAATCTTTGAGAGATCCATAAGGGGAAAGTGAGCTTGGCTGGGACCCAATTTGCAAGCCGAAGGGTGATAGAATGAGCCAGGGAAAGAAGAAGAAACACAGCCTCTCATTATTCCTTCCAGCTAAAAGTGTGCAAACTTTTGGCTTTCAATGCAAATATAAAATTCGGCTTTAAACCAAGGGCTATGGCAGGTATTGAATAATGTACCCAGGAAGGTTGACTTCTAGTCAGTGAAGAGAGGGAGGGTTTTCACCCAATAGTTTTGCAGCAATCATTTGCTGAATTGAGTCAAGTAGCACACCTGACTATGAGATTCTGTTTTCCCTTGGAGACAATCAATAAATATGCTTTGCTTCCTTTCCTGTATCGAATTTTGGATTTCCCACAAAGGAAACAATTACTGGGACAGGAAAGGGATCTGCCAGAAGGATCTGGAATCCAACTTCCCAAAGACAAACTCTTGTTTCAGGGATGCGTTCATGCTGTAGAGTTACTGCAGTTCGACTCTCCTTTCCTTTCAGTGGCCCAATACTATGGAATCCTGTGAGTTGTAGTTTAGTGAAGCCCTGGCACTCTTTGGCAGAAGAGTCTAATAGCCTTATAAAACTACAACTCCTAGGATTCCATAGCATTGAACCATTGCAATGAAAGTGGGGTCGAACTGCAGCAATTCTACAGTGTGGATATTATTATTATTATTATTATTTATTGAGATTTCTGCACCGCCGACTCCCGAGGGCTCGCGGCGGCTCACAAGAGCCAATGGCACAGCGCCAGAGGGTTAAAAACATGAGCACATAAAACACAATTAAAACAATGCAATACAGCTAAAAACAATAGAGCTAAAAACAATAGAGCAGCAGCGAATACAGGCAGCCCAGGGGTGGACACACAAGCCTACTCACCAAGGCCTGCCCAAACAAATAGGTTTTGCAGGCCTTTCTGAACGGGAGTAGGTCCCTCAGGGCTCTGGCCGGCCGGGAGAGCGTTCCATAGCGTGGGAGCTATCACGGAAAACGCCCTCCGGCGGTCGATGTTAAATGAGCCAACTTAACAGATGGGATCACCAAGAGGTTGGCCTCCTCGGACCGTAGTGATCTCGTAGGGCAATATGGAGTGAGACGGTCCCTCAGGTACGCTGGCCCCAGGCCGTGAATGGCCTTAAAGGTAAGCACCAGCACTTTGAAGGCAACCCGGTGCTCAATAGGCAGCCAGTGCAGATCCTGCAAAATTGGTGTTATGCGGCAACCTGCTGGAGCCCCAGACAGGAGCCGGGCGGCAGTGTTCTGCACCAGCTTGAGCCTCCCGGATCGGCGACATAGGCAGGCCAACGTGAGCGCATTACAGTAATCTAGCCTCGAGATGACCGTGGCTTGGATCACCGTGGCTAGGTCGCTCCGGGAGAGGTAGGAGCCAGCCTCCTAGCCTGGCGGAGGTGGAAGAAGGGCAGCCTTGCTAGCCATGGAGACCTGGGCCTCCATGGACAGCTGGGAGTCCAGATGGACACCCAGACTCTTCACTGACGGCGCTGGTTGCAGTGCCGCACCGTCCAGGGTCGGAAGCCGGACATCCACCGCGCCCGGGCGGCCCAGCCACAAGATCTCTGTCTTCGCCGGATTCACCCTCAACCTACTGGCTCGCAGCCATCCAGTAACGGCTTCGAGGCAATGTTGGAAATTATCGGGGACGGCCTGCCCTCCATCCTCAGAATGAGCTGGGTGTCATCAGCGTACTGGTGACAGACCAGCCCATAACTCCGCACCAGCTGTGCAAGCGGCTGCATGTAGATGTTAAATAACAGAGGGGAGAGAATGGCCCCCTGAGGGACTCCGCACACTAATGGGGAGCCCTCGGAGACCACCCCGCCCCTCCTCACATGCTGAGGCCGCTGGCGGAGGAAGGATACACCAGGCATGGGCAAACTTGGACTCTCAGGCTGTTAGGAATGGTGGGGGTTGCAGTCCAAAACACCTGCAGGGCCCAAGTTTGCCCATGCCTTGCCTAATGCATTGCTCATCATCTTTTTCCACCTTCATTCTATTGCAATATAATAAGATGCAAGGTAGGTACCAGTTGAATTTTTCAAAGGGGAGTTTTTCGAAGGGGAGCATTCCATAGATGAGGTGAATCCACTGAAAAGACCCTACCTCTCAATTAGTCCTTTGCCTCCTTTCATTCAGTGATGGCACCCCTTGAGGTTCTTGCTGTTGTTATGGGCCTATGAACTATGCCAGGGCTGCTCATTAGGTAGATCGCGATCTACTGGTAGATCGTGTAGGGTGTCCTGGTAGATCGCAGGCAGGGTGGGAGGAAGGCTCAGTCCCGCCCCGGGCTCCCGATGCTGCCCAGGTGCAGAAGGAGGTTAGACTGGATGGCCCTTGGAGGTCTCCTCCTATTCTAGGAACCCATTGTTGTTGTTATTATCAGAGGTTGAATGGTCATCTGTGAGGAATATTTTGATTGTGTTTTTCCCTAATGACAGAAGGAGGTTGGACTGGATGGCCCTTGAAGGTCTCCTTCTACTCTAGGAACCTATTGTTGTTGTTGTTGTTGTTGTTATTATTATTAGTAGTAGCAGAGGCTGAATGACTATTATGATCATTATTATGAATAAATTCAGGGGCTTATTATACTCCTATATAGCTGAATTGAGTCTTAAAATCTATTATATGCCTCTCGCTGAAATAAATTTCTAAATATTTTGATTTTATGGCTGTCTGAGTAGTTGGTAGGGAGATCATTTTGACTTGGTTGTTTTATAAGTAGCTCGCATGCTGAAAAAGTGTGAGCACCCCTGACCTATGCAGACCCTAAAGTGGATTTACCACAGAGGTTACGTGGAATGATTTAATTCAGAAAGAGTTTCCCGTTGTGTTACCGAAGGCTTTCATGGCTGGAATCACTGGGTTGCTGTGAGTTTTCTGAACTGTATGGCCATGTTCCAGAAGCATTCTCTCCTGACGTTTCCCCCACATCTATGGCAAGCATCCTCAGAGGTTGTGAGGTCTGTTGGGAACTAGGCAAGTGGGTTTCTATATATCTGTGGAATGTCCAGGGTGGGAGAAAGAACTCTTGTGTGCTTGAGGAAAGTGTGACTGTTGCAAGTGATCACATTGATTAGCATTAAATAGTCTTGCAGCTTCAAAACTTGACCACTTCCTGCCTGGGGGAACCCATTTTTGGGAGGTGTTAGCTGGCCCTGATGGTCTCCTGTCCAGAATGCCCCTGTTTTCAGAATGTTTTTTTTTAATCAACTGTCCTGATTTTAGAGGTTTTTTAAATACTGGTAGCCAGATTCTGTTCATTTTCATAGTTCCCTTTCTGTTATTTATTATTTATTTCAAATATTTATACCACACCCTTCCCTACCCCCCCTCCCGGCGATTCGATGCCCCACATATACAAGCAGCGATTCGATGCCCCACATATACAATCAGTAAAAACAACAGTTACACAATAAATAATACATTAATCATATTAAAACCAATTATCTGGCTTCTCTGTGTAGTCTGACATGGTGGTTGTGAGAGTGGTCCAGCTTTTCTGTGTTCTCAAATTATATGCTGTGTCCAGGTTGGTTCATCAGGTGTTCTGCTACAGCTCTGCTATGGGTGACTTCTCAGGTTGAATTAGTCTGCAGTCCCTTTCATGTTCCTGTGTCCCAATCAAGGATTCACCAAGCAGCAACCAGCCAGGCTTTGAACCTGCAAGGTGGCCATTTGCATCACTCACACTTTCCTCAAGCAGACAAGATTGCCTTCTCCCACCTTGGACATTATTCCACAGATATATAAACCCCTCCTGCCTAGTTTCCAACAGACCTCCCAACCTCTGTGGATGCCTACCATAGATGTGGGTGAAACATCAGGAGAGAATGCTTCTGGAACATGGCCATAGAGCAGGCCTGGGCAAACCTCGGCCCTCCAGGTGTTTTGGACTCCAACTCCCACAATTCCTAACAGCCTATCGGCTGTTAGGAATGGTGGGAGTTGGAGTCCAAAACACCTGGAGGGCCAAGGTTTGCCCAGGCCTGCCATAGAGCCTGAAAACTCACAGCAACCCAAGTTTCCCATTATCTTTGTCTGAGGCTGAGAGAGTGTGACTTGCCCAGTGATTTTTCATGTCAGACCAGGGATTTGATTTCAGCCCTGATCTCAAGTCATTGTCCTGCATTCAATTCAACACGACTCAATATTGTTTATTCCCATTTATTAAACTGAAGTTAAAGCTCTTGTATGTATTGGCTGATTTACGAATGTATAGCCCCCATCTACACTATCATTACATGGCACTGTAGATAGGACCATACATTCACAAACATGTCACAACATCACAACAATCAGTTTTAAACTGCATTGTGTGGCAGTGTAGATGGGGCCAAAGTAGATAATTGAAAAATTAGAGAATTGTTTGGTATTTCTGTTCATCCATGAAGACATATGCTCCAACCGTTTCGATTTGACAGGGATGTTCTCAATTAATTATCCTCAGCTACTTTTGAAATGACACAGGGTACACCTACAATGTGGAATTAATGCGGTTTGATACCACTTTAATTCTCTTGGCTCAGTGCTATGGAATCCTGGGAGCTGTAGTTTGTGCGCTTTGGCAGAGAAGGCTGAAGACCTTGGAAAAACTCCACCTGGCAGGATTCCATAGCATTGAGACATGAGAATTAAAGTGTATTTAAGTAATAAATAAAGTGGTATCAAACTGCATTAATTCCAGTATAGATTCATTCTAAATGTGTGCGTTTTGTAATTATGTTCCCTACAGAGAGCCTATCACTGCAAGGCGTGTATACTCTGCCCACAAAATGCTTCAAGCAAGATCAGGTGGATTGTGACATTAATCACTGCGCTGATTGGATGAAAACAAAGCGGGCTCAGGAACTGACCAATCAGGTTACAGCGCGGGAAATTTAAAAAAGGATTCTTGTTTGTCTGCAAGCATTGCAACGGTTTATGCTAATTTAAGACAATTTGATTAAAGATGTCTTTAAAAATCACTTAAATGGATCTTATGCATTTTATCCTGATAAACCTCTAACAGTATGTCAGAAATACCGTGTAAGCGTTGTAATTAATTAAAACTGCAATTTCCAGCACTTTTGGAGAGTAGGTGGTGGCTCTTAAAAGAGCCTTTTGGAATATTTGTTAGACGAGGACTGGGTTCAAAAGCCAGAGACTTATGCCCTCTCTCCGCGGATGCGGCGGGCCAGCTGGATGTCCTTGGGCATGATGGTGACACGCTTGGCGTGGATGGCGCAAAGGTTGGTGTCCTCAAAGAGCCCCACAAGGTAGGCCTCGCTGGCCTCCTGCAGCGCCATGACGGCCGAGCTCTGGAAGCGCAAGTCTGTCTTGAAGTCCTGTGCGATCTCCCTGACCAGGCGCTGGAAGGGCAGCTTGCGGATGAGCAGCTCAGTGGACTTCTGGTAGCGGCGGATCTCCCTCAGGGCCACGGTGCCTGGGCGGTAGCGGTGAGGCTTCTTGACACCCCCGGTGGCCGGGGCACTCTTCCTCGCCGCCTTGGTGGCCAGCTGCTTGCGGGGCGCCTTCCCGCCGGTGGACTTGCGAGCCGTCTGCTTGGTACGAGCCATGGCCTTCTAACGGAACAGGAGAACAAAAAGAACTGCTTCTTCAGAGAATCAGCAACAATTAACCTCAGCCGCCGCTGACTGCTGTATTTATACACTATTTCCTCTCGTTTGATTGGTTAGAAAAAAACAGCCAATCACAAGGTTTGAAATTCCCGCCTCGTGCTGTGATTGGTCGCAGTTCACAAAACCGGCACCTCCATGTTTCCCTCTGAGGGCTCTCTTATTTCTTCACTGCTCATACGAGAGAATTGAAATATTTCAACCGAATTAGAGTATTTAAATACCAAATAATGTAAAATTTAAACATTATTATGATTTATTAGACTAACTTATCCTGAATCACTGTTTTAATTCGTAAAGAGTTATGATAAGCGGTAGAAAACCAGAAAGATTGAAAAACTATCCCTCGCTGTACTCCGATTGGTCAATTTCCAATCCCGGTTTTCTTCCATCCAATCAGAGCGCAGCAATTGATGTAACGCTATCTCAGAGCTCTCTTCTTTCTTCACTGCTCGTTCGAGAGAATTTAAAGTATTCAAACGGACCCCGATTGGCCAATTTCCAATCCCGGTTTTCTTTCATCCAATCAGAGCGCAGCAATTGATTTAAAGCTATCTCAAAGCTCTCTTTTTCCTTCAATGCTCTTATGAGATAATTTAAAGTATTCAAACGGCATTGAAGTGTTTAAATACTAAATAATTTAGTATTTAAACACTATTATGAATTATTAGAACTAATTTATCCTGAATCACAGTTTTAATTCGTGCAGAATTATGTTAACGGCAGAAAAAAGGAAAGTTTTTAAAATGTCCCTCGCTGTACTCCGATTGGCCAATTTCCGATCCCGCTTTTCTTTCATCCAATCAGAGCGCAGCAATAGATGTCACGTTATCTATCAACCTAACCCTGGAAGTTTTTCCTACTCTGGAACATGCAACATATAATTGATCTTTAGGGGTCCCTTTCAAATCTATGATACTATATCTCTCTCAGCCTATCTATATCTGTGGCTGGATGGCTCTTTGTCAAGAGGGCTTTGATTACATTTTCTTGCCCTGGTGAAGGGAGTTGGACTGGATGGCCTTAAGTATTTTCTATTGGTCATGGGGGTTCTGTGTGGAAAGTTTGCCCCAACTCCCTCATTGGTGGAGTTCAGAATGCTCTTTGATTGTAGGTGAACTATACATCCCAGTAACCACAATCAACAAATGTCAAGGTCTATTTTCCCCAAACTCCACCTGTGTTCATATTTGGGCATATGGAATACCTGTGCCAAGTTTGGTCCATATCCATCATTGTTTTGAGTCCACTGTGTTCTCTAGATGTAGGTGAACTACAACTCCCAAACTCAAGGTCAATGCCCACCAAACCCTTCTAGTGTTTTCTGTTGGTCATCGGAGTCCTGTGTGCCACGTTTGGATCAATCCCATCATTGATGGAGTTCAGAAAGCTCTTTGATTGTAGGTGAACTATAAATCCCAGTAACCACAACCCCCAAATCTCAAGGTCTGTTTTCCCCAAACTCCATCTGTGTTCATATTTGGACATATGGACTACCTGTGCCAAGTTTGGTCCATATCCATCATTGTTTGAGTCCACAGTGCTCTCTGGATGTAAGTGAGCTACAACTCCCAAACTCAAGGTCAATGCCCACCAAACCCTTCTAGTGTTTTCTGTTGGTCATCGGAGTCCTGTGTGCCACGTTTGGTTCAATTCCATCATGGGTGGAGTTCAGAATGCTCTTTGATTGTAGGTGAACTATAAATCCCAGTAACTACAACCCCCAAATGACAAAATCATATTTTTTTTAGTGATGGTCACTCCTTGGGTTAGTACGGCATCGGCAATTGATGGCAATTCGTCCAGTGGTTTTTGAGTTATGTTAATCCCAGAAACAAACATTACATTTTTATTGATATAGATTGCTTGAAAAAGTGGTAAAACGCCGGATTCTGGTGTCAATGCCTCTGGAGTTATGGGTTCGAATCTTACCTCTGCCAAAGTCCCTTTTCTCCTAGACGCAGTATGAGTATCAGTAAACAATCTATTGACAGAGTATAGGAAAGCAACCATACTAAAGCATCTTAGTTGGACTGTAACGACAATCACTGGCTGACCTTGAGCAATTCCTTTTGCTCTGGTTGCTAATGGGTCAATAGAATGGCATAAATATGTCATGTCTCCTGGGAATTATAGTTTTACAAGGCCGAAAGGTTTGGTGCTTCAGCAAACTACAACTCCCTGGATTCCATATCATTGAGCTGTAGCCATTACAGTGTTGTCAAACTGGATTAATTCTTTCAGTCTGACCAATCTTGCAGGGTTGCTGTAAGAACGATGGACAGAGCCATGTAAAATGATAGAAAGGTAATAATAATAATAATAATAATAATAATACAGTATTTATATTCTTACCCTGCAGGGCAGATTACAATGTACACATACATGGCAAACACTCAATACCATAGACACACAACACATATAGACAGACAGTCAGAGACTATTTAACATTCCATTTTATGGCCACCAGGGGAGCTGTCGCTTCACCATCCATTTGCGACACTGATGAAGTACTTTCCACATTCCCCGCATGCTTTTGCTGGAGATTTTTTATGGCCTCGTAAATTTTGTTAAATTAGCCTCCCAACACAGACACTCAGAGGGTATTTAACACTCCAGCGGGAACTGTCGCTTCCTCATTCTTTGCATACTTCCTGGAGATTTTATGGCCTCAAAATCAGTTAAATTAGCCTCCCCACAAAGTGGTACCTAAATTTCCTACTTGGCAGACGCAACTGTTTTTCGGGATGCAAAGGTTGACAACAAGCTACACAATTTCAGTCGGGAGCTCCCTCCGACACAGGCTGTCTTCGAACTCATGACCTTTCGGTCAGTAGTGATCTTAATGCAGCTGACTCCCAGCCAGCTGCGCCACAGTCCAGGTGCAAAATAAAAAATAGTAGAGGCAATATCTGAACTAGACATTCATTACTAAGCTATTACACCATTGGAGCAACTACACCAAGGCTTTAGTTGTAACTTCAGTTGTAAATAAGGCCAGTGTATATAGGATATTTAATTTTCAATGCTTTTAAATTATAGGTAGTGATATTTGGTTATTGTGTTGTTGGAGACATTCGTGGCCGGAATCACTGGCCTGCTGTGAGTTTGCCGGGCTGTCTCGCCATGTTTGAGAAGCATTCTCTCCTGACGTTTCGCCCACATCTATGGCAGGCATCCTCAGAGGTTGTGAGGTCTGTTGGAAACTAGGCCAGTAGGGTTGATAATCAGTGTTCCCTTGCTACTTCGCAGTTCACTTATTGCGTACTCGCTGTTTCATGGATATATAAATAAATATAATGGTATTTTTGCTCTTTTGTGGGGTTTTTCCACCGCTGCTCTCCAAGGCGCTTTCCCTCCTCAGTCCTCCCTCCCTCCAGCCTTGAAGGGCCTTTCCTTCCTTTCCTTCATTTTATTTTAAGTTTATAAAGACTTAAAATGGTGTATAACTACTAAAATTTGTATTATATAATATATAATATATAATTTGTTATTTAACATCTACACGCGTCTGGTCACTCAGCTGGTACATAGTTTTGGGCTTGAGTGTCACCAGTATGGTGACGACACTCAGCTCATTCTGAGGATGGAAGGCCGACTGGATTCCGTACCCAATAATTTCCATCTGTGTCTTGAAGCCGTCACTGGATGGCTGCGAGCCAGCAGGTTGAATGTGAATCCGACGAAGACAGAGATCTTCTGAACTAGATCTATGGCTGGGTCGTCCGGGCGATAGGGAAATCCAACTGCTGACCCTGGATGGCGAGGCATTATGCCCGTCATCATCAGTAAAAAGCCTTGGTGTCAATTTGGACCCTCTGCTGGCAATGGAGACTCAAATCTCCACTGTCAGCAGAATCGTGTTTTTCCTCCTGCGACAGGCAAAGCGTTTGGCCCCCTATCTGTCCCGGAAAGACCTAGCCACAGTAATCCAAGCCACGGTCATCTCAAGACTTGACTACTGTAATTTACATTGGCCCACTTGACCTCGTTCCGGAAACTTAAGCTGGTGCAGAACGCGGCAGCCCAGCTGCTCGTGGGGGAGCCCGCGACTTGCCGTACAACTCCAACTCTACGCGACCTGCGCTGGCTACCAATCAAATTCCGGATTACCTTCAAAGTGTTAGTTCTTGCTTTCAAGGCCTTATATGGTCTGGGGCCAGTGTACCTATGGATCGCCTGATTCCATATAACCCTCCGAGATCACTACGCTCAGAAGATTTGAACCTTCTTACCGTCCCCAGTGTAAAATCCTTCCATTTGACATCCACCAGGAAAAAATAGCTTTTTCTATCATCACTCCAACTTTGTGTAACGCTCTGCCTCCAGAGACACGGGCTCTGCGAAATTTGAACAGCTTTCGTAGAGTGTGTAAGACACACTTATTTAGGCAAGCGTTTGAAGGTCTGTGATTCCCCATCTGTGTTTTATACTGTTTTATTGTGTTTTCACTGTTTTTATTGTTGTTATTTACTCATGCATTTGCATACCATGCTGTAAGCCGCCCCGAGCCTCTGGGAGTGGCGGTCTACAAATCAATAAATAATAAATAATAAATAATAAATAATAAATAATAAATAATAAATAATAAATAATAAATAATAAATAATAAATAATAAATAATAAATAATAAATAAATGATAAATGATAAATGATAAATGACAAATGACAAATAATAAATGATAAATGATAAATGATAAACAATAAACGATAAACGATAAATGATAAATGATAAATGATAAAATAAAATGATAAATGATAAATGATAAATGATAAATGATAAATACATAATAAATACATAATAAATACATAATAAATAAATAATAAATAATAAATAATAAATAATAAATAGAGCATCCCCACATCCTGGATTGTAAACCCAGCAATAAGTGTATCTGTGGAATGATGTCCAGGGTGGGAGAAAGAACTCTTGTCTGTTTGAGGCAAGTGTGAATGTTGCAATTTGCCACCTTCATTAGCATTGAATGGCCTTGTAGCTTGAAAGCCTGGCTGATTACTGCCTGGGAGGGTCCTTTGTTGGGATGTGTTAGCTGGCCCTGATAAACTCTTTTAACTATCCCTTCAGCTTCCATTCGTACATTCATCTGATTGATAAAAATCTAGAACCTACTTTCAAACAATATAAACACAGGTCTTGCAGCTATTGGTTATTGATTTTGTGTATTGCTTATATTATTTTTTGTATCTACTGCTTGCTGTAAGCCGCCCCGACTCCCTTTGGGAAGAAGGGACGGGATATAAATAAAGATTATTATTAGTATTATTATTTTAAAAGTGCAAATTAAAAATTGCAACTTCTCCCCGTCGGGGAATCGAACCCCGGTCTCCCGCGTGACAGGCGGGGATACTTACCACTATACTAACGAGGAAATTGCTGGATGCTGCCCTTCGCCAGGGCTATTTGTTGCTAGGCAAATGCAAATGAGTCAATTCTTATTCATTCTGATTGGTTGACCCATTTCCGGCCTCGAGCTGAGGTCCCCAACTATCAGAAGACTGCAATAGGAGCCCAGAAAAAAAAAGTATGCCTTTCCAAACCTGAGAATTAGAGGCTTGGAAAATAACCACTGTAAACCATAATGGGAAATTATTTGAATCGAGTTATGTGTTTTTGAACCAGTCTGGTATGTGGTGTGCAATTGGGTACCTGGCACACAAAGGATGTGCAATGGAACTATGGGAGTTGTAGGTTTACAAGATCTTTATGCATATAAGTATCCTAACTGCAGGATGTCATTTCCCAATTGATTCTAGCATAAAAAACAAGGAAAATATGTATTAATTTGCAAAAGAGTTGTAATCTGGCAAGGCCTTTTGTTGTCTTTGTCAAGGCCTCATCTATCCCACAATATAAATAATGCTATTCAATTGGGGGGGGTACTACAACTCCCATAATCCCATGGCAACTGAAGCAGATTCCCAATTAGACCCTGATGTACTAAAGCTGGCCTACTTTGGGAGGGGGGAGAGTACCTTCACTTTGCACTTATTTTATATACTACCAATCTATGGATTCTATAGACCTTTATTCATAAGATAAAGAGCTGTTGCACTTTTACTGCTACTCAAACTGGCACTTTAAGGCTCATATATCAATATAGTACTAATATATTACTGATGTGCTGTGGTAATAATATAATATATTGTATACACATATAATATTGATAATATTATAATGTAATACAATATAATACTAGCAATAATAAAATATAAGAATTATATTTTTATATTACATGTAATGTTACTAATAACATTACAGATAGTGGTATAGCATATTATTATTATTATTTCCCCAGCAGGCTGCCGGTTTGCAGGATCTATTCTGCGGATTCCTACCCCTTAGGCTCTAAGGGAACGTCTCACCCCATATTGCCCTTTGAGATCACAAAATCTAGAGGTGCCTGCGGTGAAACTTGCCATATACATTAAAAAGCAATACATATAGTAATACATAATACTAATATACATGCTGTACCACTGTTTTAAGTAATTCCGTCTATCTGTTTTATTGCTAATATAATATATTGTATACACATATAATATTGGTAATTTTATAATATAATACACTATAATATACAATAAAACTAATAAAACTTCAATATAATAATTATATACTTTATATATATATATATATATATATATATATATATATATATGGCATTACTTCACGAAAGAAGATTCTTAGGAAGGACTCATCCCACGCTTTCTACAAGCGCGTTGTTGGATGTGTTCTTTGAGCTTGTGCAATTTTTTTTTTCCGGTGGAGCGCAGCATGCACAGAACTGGCCTCACCCTTTAAACCAAAGGTTCATCTGCCAGGGGCTAGCAAGCGTGGACAGTGGCAGCGAGGTCCTCAGGTCATAGGTTTGGTTCGAGTTTCCTTCTCTAGATGGTTGACCTTACAGGGTTAGACGAGCACCATCTGCCCGGGTTTGAATTTAGTTTTCCTTCTCTTAGGATGGTTGCCAAAAGGCTAGAGAGCCCATCCTGCCCGTTGACGCTCTTTGTCAGACCCTTCGGTTGTGACCTGTCTGGCATCGGAGGCCCAACTAGTGGCTATTATGCCACCACCAGCAATACTCACAACTTCATTAGGGTATGCAGGCCTCTCCCCCACGATAAGGGGGCGCCAACGGAGAGGCTACACATCTCATATTGATAATATTATAATGTAATACAATATAATACTAACAATAAAAAAAAATAATTATATTTTTATATTACATGTAATATTACTAATAACATTACAGATAGTGGTAGAGCACAATATAGTAATACATAATATTAATATTGTGCTGTGCTATTATATTGTATACATATATAACTGGACCGACTATGTGACTAATGTTGCTGTCCTTGAGCAAGCAGGGATCACCAGCATTGAGGCCATGCTATTGAGAACACAACTGCGCTGGGCATGGCACGCCTCTAGGATGGAGGACCACCGCCTCCCAAAGATACTACTCTACGGTGAACTCGCCACGGGTCAGCGCAAGAGGCGCCCCGAAAAAGAGATATAAGGACTCCCTGAAACAACATCTCAGGCTCGGCCAGATTGATCACCAACAGTCAGGGCCGTAGCCAGGATTTTGTTTGGAGGGCGCTGAGTTTGTTCGGGGGGGCTGAGACTGGGTGGAAGAGGGTCTACCCTAGCAAATCTTTTGTATTGTTATCCCAATAACCCCATTAATGTGGGATATAATGAGCATGGTGATCAGATCATGATATGAATAAACATAACAGTTTAAATAATGTACCAGTAAGGCCTTTTCGCGGACCACCCTGAGAATTTCGGGGGGGGGTGAAGCCCCCTTAGCCCCCCCCCTGGCTACATGCCTGTCAACAGTGGTCCACCCTGGCCTCACTTCGGGAGGCATGGAGACGCACTATCCACAATGCTGCGGCCTCTTTCGAGAAGACACGCCGAACGCAAGAAGCGCAGAAAGAACCGCAACTTGGAAACATCACCCAAGGAGACTTTCTGTTGTGCTTTCTGCAACCAAACTTGCCTATCTCCGATTGGCCTTTTTAAGTCATCAAGGCGCTTGTAAAAAGCGTGGGATGAGGCCTTCCTAAGAATCTTCGTTCGTGAAGTAATGCCGAGAGATTATATATTGTATACACATATAATATGGATATTACAATGTAATACAATATACTATACTAATACAATATAATTATATATTCCATATTACAATGTATTACAGTATACTGGTATAGTACTATATGGGAATGTCTCTGGCATTACTTTGCAAACGTGGTGATTTTTCATTTGGGAGGTGGTTTTTGGGATGGTTCACCTACAATCAAAGGATTCATCCGAACTTGGCACACTTTTAAAAAGTACAACATCCAGGGAATATTGGGTTAGTAATATCCAAATGTGCTGAGTTTGATAATATATTGTATTTCACATGTAACTCCACCAACAATTTGAACCAAACTTCCATACAGAACCCGCTGGCCTGAGCCCCCCTTTGGGGTGAGAAGGGCAGCTAAATGTTGTAAATAAACAAAACTTTATTTAGGTCCCATCTACCAAAAGGTGACCCCACCAAAGTGTTTTCAAACATTGAGAGAAGCAAGTGTACAGCTCTTTTCTGGCGGAAGTGGGTGGCTCTTAAAAGAGCCTTTGGGTCTGGTGGGTTTCCAACTCCAGCCAAGGGAGGGTGCTGGGAGTTGCAGTCCTACTTGGAGCTGGTGTACTTGGTGACGGCCTTGGTGCCCTCGGAGACGGCGTGCTTGGCCAGCTCCCCGGGAAGCAGGAGGCGGACGGCGGTCTGGATCTCGCGAGAAGTGATGGTGGAGCGCTTGTTGTAGTGGGCCAGGCGGGAGGCCTCGCCGGCGATGCGCTCGAAGATGTCATTCACGAAGGAGTTCATGATGCTCATGGCCTTGGAGGAGATGCCCGTGTCCGGGTGGACCTGCTTCAGCACCTTGTACACATAGATGGAGTAGCTCTCCTTGCGGCTCTTTCTGCGCTTCTTGTCGCCCTTCTTCTGGCTCTTCGTAATCGCCTTCTTCGAGCCCTTCTTGGCTGCAGGCGCTGACTTCGCTGGCTCAGGCATGATGTGATGAATGAGTACGTCCTCTCACTACAGCTCGGAAACAACTGTGATTATGCGCTCCCTGCCGCCCACCTTATTTATAGGAGTGCTATGCAAATGAGGGGTTCCAGTTATGCGTTTCCTATTGGCCAGTGAGATGGCGTTTCGAATATTGAGCTTCTATTGGCTAGGGTAGTGGCTCCTCATTGGTCTACGAACCAGCGCCCCTATTGGCTATTATGAAAAAATAAGCTTGCTTGCTATTGGTCGCGCGTTTTAAGTGTTATCCAATCGAAAGTGCACATTTTGAAACCACGGTGGGGAAATCAAGCTAATCCATTCTAGTAGTGTCAAGGCTCTATAAATTCTGTAGAGTAGATGTACTCTCAATAACACCAAATATATTGTAGATTTTTCACTGCCATAAATGTTTTCTTTACATTGGGATCAAAAATATATATATTACCCCGCGGAGGCAGAAAAATTTTGTGGAGATGCCGGGGATCGAACCCGGGGCCTCATACATGCAAAGCATGCGCTCTACCACTGAGCTACATCCCCGACCTGCTGAAAGAGGCACCATTATTCCATCAAAAGCAATCCCATTCACATCTCAGACAGGAAAAGTAAATTGCATATTAAATATTACATTGAGTACCTGGCGTTGCTTGGGTTATTTTAAAAAGTCAATTTTAATTGTACAAAATTCATAAGGTTGTGAGTGAGCTACAACTCCCATCATGCCTAGGTTAACCCCCTGAAACTCCATCAGTACTCAAAGTTTGTTCTGTTGAGCAAGTTTTCTCTATCTAGATGCATCAGCGGTGGGGTCCAGTGTGCTCTCTGGCTCCAAGGTGAACTACAACTCCCACTATGGTTCGTCAGTCCCCTCCAACCTCTCCAGTAGCTTGAGTTATTCATGGGGGTTCTGTGTGCCAAGTTTGGTTCAGGTCCATCATCAGGGGAGGTCAATTTCTCTAGTTGTGGGTGAACTACAACTCCCAGAAAGGAAGGTCAGTCCCCTCCAGTAATCAAATTCCGGAATTTCAGGTATGTGTGCCAAGTTAGGTCCAGTTCCAACAGTGTCCGGGTTCACAGTGGATGTAGGTAAACTACAACTCCCCCAAATCAAAGTGAATACCCCCCCCAATACCTCCAGTATTTTTTTATTGGTCATGAGGGCTCTGTGTGCCAAGTTTGATCCAATTCCATCTCTGATTGAGTTGAGTGCTTATTGATTGCAGGTGAACTATAAATCCCAGTACCTACACCTCCAAAATTTCCTGGCCAATTCACCTCAAAACCCACCTGAATTCAAATTTGGGCATATCAAGTATGCATGCCAAGTTTGGTCCAGATCCATCATTGTTTGGGTTCATAGTGCGCTCTGGATGTAGGTGAACTACAACTCCTATAAATCCCTCCAAAGACCTTCAGTATTTTTTGTTGGTCATGGGGGGTTATGTGTGCCAAGTTAGCTCCAAGTTCATCGCTGGTGGAGTTCAGAGTGCTCTTAGATTGTAAGTGAACTATACATCCCAGTCCTTACACCTCCTATAAACCGTGGTGAATTCTCCCCAAACCTCTCTAGTGTGTTCAGTTGCTGATCAATTCCTTTGTTTGCTGTGTGCCATAGAAAAGAACAGGAAAGGGTTAAGGGAGAGGCAGTGGGCGGGGTTATGCAAATTTCACACCAATGGAGAGAGTCAGAAACACTGGGATGCCTGTGGTGGGGGATACACATATAAATCTAGGATGTAGTTGTCCCTATATGGAAGCCTTCACTTGGGTGGTGGGCAGTGTGGTGTTGGTGGAGGACATTGGCAGGGCTCTTGGACATATTCATGGCGCTCACTATAACCTGCAATGTCATTGGAGGGAGGGCCATTGGTGTCTCCTGAGCAGTGGGAGCTATGGTTGTTTGTGGAGGTGGCAAGCTTGTCTGTGTAAGTGGACACTCCAACCACATACATATTTTCACTTTTATTATGTGTATAGATAGATAGATAGATAGATAGATAGATAGATAGATGTCCTTTGAGCAGTAGCTGACCACTTGGAGTGCCTCTGGTGTCGCTATAAGAAGGTCCTCCATTGTGCATGTGGCAGGGCTCAGGCTGCATTGTAGTCAGTGGTCTGTGGTTTGCTGTTCTCCGCACTCGCATGTCGTGGTCTCCACTTGGTGGCCCCATTTCTTAAGGTTGGCTCTGCATCTCGTGGTGCCAGAGCGCAGTCTGTTCAGCGCCCTCCATGTCACCCCGTCTTCTGTGTGCCCAGGAGGGAGTCTCTCATTTGGTATCAGCCACTCATGTGAGGTTCCAGGTTTGAGCCTGCCACTTTTGGACTCTTGCTCTGAGGAGCTCTAATAATAACAATAACAATAATAATCTTGGCTTTTCTTCGCGAACGAAGATTCAGGAAGGACTCATCCCGCGCTTTCTACAAGCATGCCGATGATTTCGTTTTCGGATGTGTCCTTCAAGCCTGTGCAATAGATTTTTCTGGTGGAGCGCAGTGTGCACAGAACCGCCCTCACCCTTTAAACCAGGGCTGTCCAACTGGCAACCCGGGGCCGTATACGCCCCAGCCACTCCCCCCAGCCCCTTCCTACGGCCCCCTAAGCTTTTTAATAAAAAATAAAATAGGAAAAATAAAATAAATAATAAATTTTTTTAAAAAATACCTACTTCTAAGTTTGGAGCAAGTATCACGAGAATACGCAATCCACACGGGATTTCGCTGTCAATGCGAGATCACGCCGGCGTTGACAGCGAAATCCCGTGTGGATTGCGTATTCTCACGATACTCTTTGGCTACTCTACTACTGGATCGCTGAGGCCCACAGACGCGATTAGGACCTTCTTCGACTCAGTCGGTGTCGCCTCTCTCGTCGTCCGGGTACTCCTGGATCCTGCGCATTTGGAAAAGGTAGGCGAAGCAGGGGCTCCTCAGGGGCTCCTCATTCCCTCCCCCATCTCCCCTCATGTATTAAATATAAAAATTAAATATATTTAAAGATGAAATAAGGAGATGGGATACATTAAAATAAAGGGGAGGGGAGGATGGAATTAAATATATTTAATATTAAATTAAAATAAGGGGAGAGGGAGGATGGAATTAAATATATTTAATATTAAATTAAAATAAGGGGGGGGGGGGGATGGAATTAAATATATTTAAAATTAAATTAAAATAAGGGGGGGGGAGGATGGAATTAAATATATTTAATATTAAATTAAAATAAGGGGGGGAGGATGGAATTAAACATATTTAATATTAAATTAAAATAAGGGGAGAGGGGAGGATGGAATTAAATATATTTAATATTAAATTAAAATAAGGGAGGGGAGGATGGAATTAAATATATTTAATATTAAATAAAAATAAAAGGGAGAGGGAGGATGGATTTAAACATATTTAATATTAAATTAACATAAGGGGGAGGGGAGGATGGAATTAAATATATTTAATATTAAATTAAAATAGGGGGGAGGATGGAATTAAATATATTTAATATTAAATTAAAATAGGGGGAGGGAGGATGGAATTAAATATATTTAATATTAAATTAAAATAAGGGGAGAGGGGAGGATGGAATTAAATATATTTAATATTAAATTAAAATAAGGGGAGGAGGGAGGATGGAATTAAATATATTTAATATTAAATTAAAATAAGGGGAGGAGGATGGAATTAAATATATTTAATATTAAATAAAAATAAGGGGAGAGGGGAGGATGGAATTAAATATATTTAATATTAAATTAAAATAAGGGGAGAGGGGAGGATGGAATTAAATATATTTAATATTAAATTTAAATAAGGGGGAGGGGAGGATGGAATTAAATATATTTAATATTAAATTAAAATAAGGGGAGGGGAGGATGGAATTAAATATATTTAATATTAAATTAAAATAAGGGCTCTGGGAGGATGGAATTAAACATATTTAATATTAAATTAAAATAAGGGAGGGAGGATGGAATTAAATATATTTAATATTAAATTAAAATAAGGGAGAGGAGAGGATGGAATTAAATATATTTAATATTAAATTAAAATAAGGGGGAGGGGAGGATGGAATTAAACATATTTAATATTAAATTAAAATAAGAGGAGAGGGGAGGATGGAATTAAATATATTTAATATTAAATTAAAATAAGGGAGAGGGGAGGATGGAATTAAATATATTTAATATTAAATTAAAATAAGGGAGAGGGGAGGGAATTAAATATATTTAATATTAAATTAAAATAAGGGGAGAGGGGAGGATGGAATTAAATATATTTAATATTAAATTAAAATAAGGGGGAGGGAGGATGGAATTAAATATATTTAATATTAAATTAAAATAAGAGGAGAGGAGAGGATGGAATTAAATATATTTAATATTAAATTAAAATAAGGGGAGAGGGGAGGATGGAATTAAATATATTTAATATTAAATTAAAATAAGGGAGAGGGAGGACGGAATTAAATATATTTAATATTAAATTAAAATAAGGGGGAGGGAGGATGGAATTAAATATATTTAATATTAAATTAAAATAAGGGGAGAGGGAGGATGGAATTAAATATATTTAATATTAAATTAAAATAAGGGGGAGGGAGGATGGAATTAAATATATTTAATATTAAATTAAAATAAGAGGAGAGGAGGATGGAATTAAATATATTTAATATTAAATTAAAATAAGGGAGAGGGGAGGATGGAATTAAATATATTTAATATTAAATTAAAATAAGGGGAGAGGAGGATGGAATTAAATATATTTAATATTAAATTAAAATAAGGGAGAGGGAGGACGGAATTAAATATTTTTTATATTAAATTAAAATTAGGGGTGTGGGGAGGACGGAATTAAATATATTTAATATTAAATTAAAATAAGGGGGGGGAGGGGAGGATGGAATTAAATATATTTAATATTAAATTAAAATAAGGGGGAGGGAGGACGGAATTAAATATATTTAATATTAAATTAAAATAAGGGGAGAGGGAGGATGGAATTAAATATATTTAATATTAAATTAAAATAAGGGGAGAGGGAGGATGGAATTAAATATATTTAATATTAAATTAAAATAAGGGGAGGAGGATGGAATTAAATATATTTAATATTAAATTAAAAAATAGGGGAGGGAGGATGGAATTAAATATATTTAATATTAAATTAAAATAAGGGGAGAGGGGAGGATGGAATTAAACATATTTAATATTAAATTAAAATAAGGGGAGAGGGGAGGATGGAATTAAACATATTTAATATTAAATTAAATTAATTTAATATCTTATCCTGCATTTTATCTCAGTAAAAGATTACATTTGACTGTATGCATGCAGGGGCGGGGGGCGGAGCCGGGGGAGAGGGCGGAGCCAGGACGGGGGCAGGGCCCCCCAGGTCATCAGTGACCGGAATTCAGGCCCCTGGACTGGTAGAAGTTGGACAGCCCTGCTTTAAACCAAAGGTTCGTCTGCCAAGGCCTAGCAAGTTTAGGATGATGACAAAACACTAACACAAGATTAAAACATCAACATTAAAACATTAGCTATCCAGTTCATTTAAAATTCTATCTATACAATGCACATTCAAATAATCAATCAATGGCGGAAGCCGTGTTTCATGTCCATTGTTAAAACAGTTCATTCCAAATAAAGTGCTGCAGTTACTGTGCAAAGGCCAGGTCCCACAAACACGATTTTACTTTCTTCCTGAAAGCTAGGAGGGATGGGGTTGATCGTATTTCACTTGGAAGTGCATTCCACAGGCGGGGGGCCACAGCTGAGAAGGCCCCGTCTCTCGGTTGACCTTACAGGGTGGTTGACCTTACAAGGTTAGATGAGCACCATCTGCCCAGGTTTGAAATCAGAGTTTTCCTTCTCTTAGGATGGTTGCCAAAAGGCTAGAGAGCCCATCCTGCCCGTTGTCGCTCTTTGCCAGACCTTCCAGTTGTGACCTATCTGGCATGGGAGGCTCTCCCGGGGGCTATTATGCCACTGCCAGCATAGCTCACAACTTCATTAGGGTACGCAAGCCTCTCCCCCCGCGACAAGGGGGCACCAACGGAGAGGTAATAATAATAATCTTTATTTATACCCCGCCACCATCTCCCCAAAGGGGACTCGGGGCGGCTTACATGAGACCAAGCCCAGAAGTGCATTTCAATACAATAAATATATAAAAACATAAAACATTAAATTAAAGGGGGGGGGGGGGGGAGAGAAAAAATTCAAAACAAATTCAAGTTTAAAACATAATAAACAGTGCAAAGTAATAAAATGGCAAAATACAAACATGTAAATTTTAGAAAATCTTGATTTTCTTGATAAATGTCTATTTAGATCTCCTTTTCCACTTGTAAGGTCATTCTAGATCCGTGGTTCCCAAAGTGGGCAGTACTGCTCCCTAGTGGGCGGTGAGGCAATCCAAGGGGGTCGGTGGGAGGCTCAGGAGAATTTGGGGGGCACTGAGGCCCTGTAAGGGGGTGGTAGCAGGATTCCAACTCGCAAGCGCGAGAGTGTGCGCCTGCCATTTGGAAACCCCATGCCGATGCTGTCTGGAAACCGCAGCACACGCCCCCTTCCTCTCCTCAACTCCACCTACGACGCAGTCCTGTAGTGCCCCTTCCAATCCAATGGATCCCTTAGAACAGGGCTGTCCAACTTCTGCCGGCGCAAGGGCTGGACTTCTGGTGAGTGATCACCTGGGGGCCACTCGGCCATGCCCCCGGCCACGCCCGGCCACGCAGCTCCGCCCCTCTCCCAAAGCGTCACAATAGCCTTGGAAGCGGGCGATTTCGCCGCTTCGAGGCTGTTGTGACGCTTTGGGAGAAGGGGCGGAGCCACGGGGAGCCTTCCGCAGCTCCGCCCCCTCGTCCAAAGCATCACAACAGCTGTTGTGACGCTTTGGGGGAGAGGGCGAAGCTGCGAGGAGGCTCCCGCAGCTCCACCCCCTCACCCAAATCTGGCATGACGCTTTGGGAGAGAGGGAGGAGCCACGGGGGGTTCCCCCCCGCCCTCCCAAAGCGGGCAAAACCACGCGCATGCACACTTTTTGGGGGGATTTTTTTTAAAAAAATTCTATTTTTATTTTTTATTAAAAAGCTTAGGGGGCCGTAGGGAAGGGGCTGGGAGGCCGTATACGGCTCCCGGGCCGCCAGTTGGACAGCCCTGCCTTAGAAGGAAGGGGTGATACAGGACTGCGCTGTGGGTGGAGTTGAGAAGAGGAAGGGCGTGCGCTTCGGTTTCCAAGCAACGCCTGCCCAGGGATTCCAACTGGTAGGCTGAGACAGTCGTGCGCTTGCGGGGGTGTGTCTGCCAGTTGGTCCAGCGGAGAAGGAAAGCCTCCGTGTCTGCAAATGCTCCCTGAGTAGCCGAGGCGTTTGCAGGCGCCTCCTGGGAGATGGCCGTGGCACGAAGGAAAATGCAAGCAGCTCCCAATTTCCAAGGTCCAGTATTTTCTATTGCTCGAGTTTAGTTCAATTCCATTGCTGTTGGGAGTTCAAAATGCTCTTTGATTATAGGTGAACTATAAATCCCAGCAGCTGCAACTCCCAAATGACAAAATCAATCCCCCCCCCCCCCCACTCACCAGATTCAAAATTTGGGCATATTGAGTATTTGTGCCAAATTGGGTCCAGATCCATGGTTGTTTGGGTTCAGAGTTCCCTCCAAATGTAGGTGAACTACATCTCCCCTAAATCACTGTCAATTCCTCCCAAACCCCTCCAGTATTTTATGTGGGTCGTGGGGGTTCTGTGTGCCAGGTTTGGTCCAGGCCTGTCATTCATGGGGAATGGGCTGCGGAAGTCAGAACTGAATTGGCCGAAGGTACTGCAAATCCCATCATCCGTTGTCTATACTCCCCCAAACATATTGTTTTTGTGATTAATCACTAGGCTTTGATTATGTTCAATGGGAGGGGCGCTGCCACGCTGGCCACCTCGCCCCTCCGCCGTGCCTCCTACCCAGGAGCCAGTGCTGCCCGCGCCTCTGTCGCCGGCGGCACAGCCGGTGGTGCAGCCACACCGGGCACACTCGCGCAGGTGTGTGTGACGTCACCACGCATGCGCAGCCACGCGTGACACAGCCGCACATGACGTCAACATGCATGCGCAGCCGCACGTGACACAGCCGCGCAGCTGTGCGTGACGTCACCGCATGGGCCGCCGCGGCGTCCAGCAGCCATGGGGGGCGCAAAAATAAGGCTCGCCTACCCCCCCCCCCCCCCAGGAGAGGTGAGACCACCCCTGCCTCTAAGCTTTGGGAATACAAGGTTTCCTTTACACCTGGATGCATCAGCAATACAGCCTTTTGAAGAGAAAGTGGGCGGTCCTTAAAAGGACCTTTTTGTTTTGCTTTTAGGGAATTGTTATCAGGAACTTAACCGCCGAAGCCATAAAGAGTGCGGCCTTGGCGCTTCAGGGCGTAGACCACGTCCATGGCGGTGACCGTCTTCCTCTTGGCGTGCTCGGTGTAAGTCACAGCATCGCGGATGACATTCTCCAGGAAGACCTTCAGGACGCCCCGGGTTTCCTCATAGATGAGCCCTGAAATGCGCTTGACTCCTCCGCGGCGAGCCAGGCGGCGAATGGCGGGCTTGGTGATGCCCTGGATGTTGTCCCGAAGCACCTTCCTGTGCCTCTTGGCGCCTCCTTTTCCCAAGCCCTTGCCTCCCTTGCCACGTCCAGACATCTTCACTCACTGACTTCAGAAACGAACTGTAGCCTAGCGTAGAGCTGCTCCCCTTTTTATAGCCCTAAGCCCGACCAGAGGGAAAACCGAGTCCTAGAGCTGTTTCGCGCCTTTTCTTTTCCCGCTGTGACTTTACTACTGCCCTCACTAAGCTCCGCCCCCAAATCGGTTTTGACCAATGAGAAGCGGAGAACAAATCAATCCTTGAGTTCAACGCCCCCAAGTAGCTAAAACCTGTTTATTGAGGCAGAAAGTTTTTTATTTTAATACAGAAAGTTTTTAAGAACTCGACAGGCGGTGTTGTGTAGTGTTTTTAAAAATTATTTTAACAGTTTTTAACTGTTTTATGCGATTCTAATTCATTAATAAACTTTGTTTTTATCCCATCTTTCTCCCAAAATTGGGACTTTGTCAAAAGTCTAGGTTTAATTCTATTATGTATGCAGCAGGTTTTAAACTGCATTGTTTTTCATGTTGTGAGCTGCATTAGGTCGCATTTAAGAAAAGGAAAGCAGGGCATAAATATAGTAATATTTCTAGCAGATCTCAAAATGAACTAAAATAGAAGGGCTACATTGCAGCAAGACCTTTATCAGGCCAATTAATAGACCCAAAAATACAGTCTGCAAGATTTTGAATCTCACAAGTGTACATATGAACAAGTGGACATCAAGCAGGGATGTTAGCACTTATTTTAGGAGAACATATATGTTGATGTGGGTGTGTTCCTTCTCCTAAAATACAACTTACAGTTCTGATATTCATTGAGCGGCAGGCACCCATCCAACTACTAACCAGGCCTGAGCCTGCTTCCTTTAAGCAGCGGTTCTCAACCTGAGGGTTGGGACCCCTGAGAGGGTCGTGAAGGGATGTCAGAGGGGTCACCAAAGACCGTCAGAAAACACAGTATTTTCTGTTGGTTGTGGGAGTTCTGTGTGCCAAGTTTGGTTAAATTCCATCATTGGTGGAGTTCAGAATGCTCTTTGATTGCAGGTGAACTATAAATCCCAGAAACTACAACTCCCAAATGGTAAGGTCTATTTTCCCCAAACTCCACCAGTGTTCACATTTGGGCATTCTGGATATTCGTGTCAAGTTTGGTCCAGATCCATCATTGTTTGAGTCTACAGAACTCTCTGGATGTAGGTGAACTACAACTCCAAACCTCAAGGCCTACCAAACCCATGCAGTAATTTCTGTTGGTCATGGGAGTTCTGTGTGCCAAGTTTGGTTCAATGCCATCATTGGTGGAGTTCAGAATACTCTTTGATTGTAGGTGAACTATGAATCCCAGCAACTACAACTCCCTAATGACAAAATATATGCTCCCCTCCCAACCCCACTAGTATTCAAATTTGGGCATATTGGGTATTTTTTGCCAAATTTGGTCCTCCAGTGAATGCTCGAGTGCAATCCACACCACACAGAGCCTCTTGGTTTAAAGCCACAGTCTGGCTTTAGGCCGGGACATGGTACTGAAACAGCCTTGGTCGCTTTGGTAGATGATCTACGCCGGGAACTCGACAGGGGGAGTGTGTCCCTGTTGGTTCTGCTGGACCTCTCAGCGGCTTTCGATACCGTTGACCACGGTCTCCTTCTGGGTCGCCTTGCAGATATGGGGCTTGGGGTACTGCTTTGCAGTGGCTCCAATCCTTCCTGGAAGGTCGTACCCAGAAGGTGTCATTGGGTGACACCTGTTCGGCCCACAGCCGTTGTCGTGTGGAGTCCCTCAGGGTTCAGTTCTGTCCCCCGATGTTATTCAACATCTACATGAAACCGCTGGGAGAGATCATTCGGAGTTTCGGAGTAAGGTGTTATCTGTACGCAGATGACGTCCAGATCTGTCACTCCTTCCCACCTGTCACCAAGGAGGCTGTCCAGACCTTGAACCGATGCCTGGCCGCTGTGTCGGACTGGATGAGGGCTAGCAAATTGAAACTAAATCCAGACAAGACAGAGGTCCTCCTGGTCAGTCGCAAGGCCGAACAGGGCATAGGGTTACAGCCTGTGTTGGATGGGGTTACACTCCCCCCTGAAGACACAGGTTCGCAGCTTGGGAGTGATCCTGGATTCATCGCTGAGCCTGGAACCCCAGGTCTCAGCGGTGGCCGGGGGAGCTTTTGCACAGTTAAGACTCGTGCGCCAGCTGCGCCGTACCTTGGGAAGTCTGATCTGGCTACGGTCGCCCACGCTCTGGTCACATCCCGAATAGATTACTGCAACGCACTCTCGTGGGGCTGCCTTTGAAGACAGTTCGAAATTGCAATTAGTCCAGCGGGCGGCAGCCAGACTGCTAACGGGAGCTACATACAGGGAGCATACCACCCCCTGTTGTGTCAGCTCCACTGGCTGCCTGTCCATTCCGGGCTCAATTCAAAGTGCTGGTTTTGACCTTTAAAGCTCTATACGGTTCTGGCCCAGCTTACTTGTCCGAACGCATCAGCCGCTATGTCCCACCTCGTAATCTAAGATCATCCGGGGAGGCCCTGCTCTCGCTCCCGCCTACGTCTCAGATGAGGCTGGTGGGGACGAGGGATAGGGCCTTCTCGGTGGTGGCTCCCCGCCTGTGGAATGCGCTTCCTATTGATGTACGATCCACCACATCCCTCCTGGCCTTCAGGAAAAAAGTAAAATCCTGGCTGTGGGACCAGGCATTCGTACACCAGCACAAGGCAGCATTTTAGATTGGTTTTTAATGAAAGTGGGCGATTATGGCCAATGTTTTTATGGACTGAACATTGTTTTAATCCAGAGTGAATGTGTATGGTGCTAATGTAGTTGTATTTTAATGTATTTTTAATGTATTTTAATTGTTGAAGTGTTTTGGGGTTTATATTGTTATTATGTGGGCATCGAATTGTGCCGTACTGTAAGCCGCTCTGAGTCCCCCCTTGGGGGTTGAGAAGAGCGGGGTAAAATCCCGAAATAAATAAATTGGTTTGTAGCAGCCTCATCTACACTGCCATATGATGGAGTTTGAAACTGGACAGCCTCATATAATACTATGTAATGTGATTTTTGTTCCCGAGTTATGTCATTTCCTAATTAGCTCTATCATAAATATTTATGAAACCGCCAAAAAAGTTGTAGTCTTGCAAGGCCTTTAGCAGCCTTTGCCAAGGCCCCATCTGTGCTACGATATAAATAGTGCCATTCAATGGGGATTAAAGTGCTGGTGCCTCGCCAAACTGCAACTCCCATAATCCCATGGCAATTAATAGGAGTCACGGTGGCGCAGTGGGTTAAACCCTTGTGCTGGCTGAATTGCATGAAGCGGTTCAAATCCACGAGATGGGGTGAGCTCCCATCTGTCAGCCCCAGCTTCCCATGCTGGGACTTTTTTTCATATCAGGAGCAACTTGAATAACTGTAAATTGCTTCTGGTGTGAGAGAACTGGCTGTCTGCAAGGATGTTGCTCAGGAGATGCCCAGATGTTTTGATATTTTACCCCCCTTGTGGGAGGTTTCCCACATGTCCCTGCATGGGGAGCTAGAGCTGACAGAGGGAGCTCATCCACACTCTCCCCAGATTTGAACCTCTGGCCTGTCGGTTTTCAGTCCTGCTGGCACAAGGATTTAACCCACCGCAGCACCGGGGGCTCATTTCGGGGACATGAGAGAAGCCTCCCACAGGATGGTAAAACACCCAGGTGTCCCCTGGGCAACGTCCTTGCAGACAGCCAATTCTCTCATATCAGAAGCGACTTGCAGTATTCTCAGTTTGCTTCTGAAACGATTAAAAATGGCAATTAATGGAGTCACTAATGTTTTAAATCCCCATGTATTGCAACTTCCATGGTGTGTTTTGGTACCTGGGGCACAAAGGATATGCTATGCAACCATGGGAGTTGTAAGTTTACAAGATCTTTATGTAGATATGTATCTTACCTGCATTAATTCAATAATAGATTATTTATTGATTTATTATGATTTTTGTATGCTGCCCTTCTCACCCCGAAGGGGACTCAAGAGTAGCTTACAAGCTATATGTACACACAATATATAATATTAGCATAATATATTACTATATTGTACTATACTGCAATATTATTAGTAATATTTCATGTAATATATAATTATAATTGTATTATCATATTGCATTATTATAGTGTATTTCAATATTATGAATATATGTACATACAATTATTAGCATAGCACATTAGTATTCTATATTACTATATTGTACTATACCACTATACTGCAATATTATTAGTGATATTATATGTAATATAAAACATAGAATTATATGATTATATTGTATTATTAGTATTATATTGCATTACAATATGATGATCAATATTATATGTATATACAATGTATTATAACTATTAGCGTAGCACAATATTAGTATATATAGTAGTATACCACTATACTGGAATATTATTAGTAATATTTCATGTAATATATAATTATTATATTGAATTATTAGTATTATATCATATTACATTATGATCAATATTATATGTACCTACAATATATTATAATTAGCATCGCATATTCGTATTTTATATTACTATATTGTACTATGCCACTATTTAGATTATCACAGATTAGCAAAGGCATATAGTGCATTTGGAAGGCTTCACAAAAGAGTCTGGAGCAACAAGCACCTGAGGCAAAGCACCAAAATCAGTGTGTCCAGAGCTATCGTACGGTCTATTCTTCTCTATGGGTCTGAAACATGGGCCACCTATCGCCAACACCTACGACTCCTCGAACGCTTTCATCAGCGCTGTCTTTGCACAATCCTAAATATACACTGGACCGAGTATGTGATGAATGTTGCTGTCCTTGAGCAAGCAGGGATCACCAGCATTGAGGCCATGCTATTGAGAACACAGCTGCGCTGGGCAGGGCACATCTCTAGGATGGAGGACCACCGCCTCCCAAAGAGACTACTCTACGGTGAACTTGCCACAGGTCAGCGCAAGAGAGGCGCCCCAAAAAGAGATATAAAGACTCCCTGAAACAACATCTCAGTCTCGGCCAGATTGATCACCAACAATGGTCCACCCTGGCCTCACATTGGGAGGCATGGGGACGCACTAACCACAATGCTGTGGCCTCTTTCGAGAAGACACGCCGAACGGGTCTCAAAGAGAAACGACAACGCAGAAAGAACCGCAGCTTGGAAACAACATCACCCAAGGAGACTTTCTGCTGTGCTTTCTGCAACCGGACTTGCCTATCTCAGATTGGCCTTTATAGTCATCAACATGCTTGTAAAAAGTGTGGGATGAGTCCTTCCTAAGAATCTGTTTGCGAAGTAATGCCGAGAGCATTAGTAATATTACATACTATGACATTACATTAGTAATATATTACATAAATTATGCAGGAGATGGGCCCATAGATCCAAATGTACTTTAGGTCCCAATTAACCAGAGAATCCCATTCAGATAAATGCACAGCTCTTTTCTGGAGGAAGTGGCTGGCTCTTAAAAGAGCCTTTGGGTCTGGTGGGTTTCCAACTCCAGCCAAGGGAGGGTGCTGGGAGTTGCAGTCCTACTTGGAGCTGGTGTACTTGGTGACGGCCTTGGTGCCCTCGGAGACGGCGTGCTTGGCCAGCTCCCCGGGAAGCAGGAGGCGGACGGCGGTCTGGATCTCGCGAGAAGTGATGGTGGAGCGCTTGTTGTAGTGGGCCAGGCGGGAGGCCTCGCCGGCGATGCGCTCGAAGATGTCATTGACGAAGGAGTTCATGATGCTCATGGCCTTGGAGGAGATGCCCGTGTCCGGGTGCACCTGCTTCAGCACCTTGTACACATAGATGGAGTAGCTCTCCTTGCGGCTCTTCCTGCGCTTCTTGTCGCCCTTCTTCTGGGTCTTCGTGATCGCCTTCTTCGAGCCCTTCTTGGCCGCAGGCGCTGACTTCGCTGGCTCCGGCATCTTCAAACCGTCCCTTCTCAGCTCTCTCGGAAAATGAGCTGCTGCTCGCCTGACTCGGCTATTTATAAAGAGCCGTATGCTAATGAACCACCCGAATCCAACTTTCTATTGGCTCACAAAGCTCGTTCTTATTGGTTAGTAGCGGCAAAATCCGCGCGTTCTTATTGGTCGGCGTGGGAACGTTGATTTTTAATAAGCCTTGCCTTTTTGGCGCGCGGTGGGAAGTTTGGTTCTATTGGTCAGAATGAGAGCGCGCTCTCATTGGTCGGATTGCTGCAGCCGCCCAATCAAAAGAGCGTATTTCAATCCCAGGGTTTTGAATTGAGGGGAAGGGGTGGGGAAGGTTTCCTATTTCTTACTGATAGGAAGAAGATTTGTTTTTGCCTTTGTTCTTTCAGAATCCCTTTAAAATGTTCCATTTGAACCTGAATGATTGAATTATTACTTCTTAAAGGTTGATTTCATACTTCATTGGTTGATTCTACAGTAAATAATTAATGCAGCTTGATCCTAATTTAACTGCTATGGCTCAATACTATGGAGTCATGAGATTTATAGTTTGGTGAGGCACCAGCACTCTTGGTTAGAAAAAGGCTAAAGGCTTTGTAAAGCTACAATTCCCATGACCATTTCATTGGGCCAGAACAGTTAAAGTGGGGCTATGCTGCATTAATTCTGCAGTGCAGATGCATTGTTGTAAGCCTCTCCGGCAATATTGTTATATGTACACTGTAAGCCACTCTGGCAGTATTGTTGTTTGCTGTAAGCCACTCTGAGTCCCCTTCGGGGTTGAGAAGGGTGGCATATAAAAATAGTAAATAAATAAATAATTCAGAACCTGTATTTATGCATAACCTTAGACTTGAAGCTTATTAGCTTCATCTTGTTTTAATTTTTTATTTTGTTTTTATTTCATTTATTTTATTTCACTTTATTTTGTGTTTTATATTATTATTTTCACCCTCCCCCTTTTGTCTAAGCCTTGCTGTGTTTAAAATAATTCTATAAAAACTATGTATTTAAATAAGTAATTTTATTTTGTTTAAATAAATGTTATTTATTATTTTATAAATAATATGATATAATATAATATTACATTATAATTTAATATAATATATTATAATGTCAATATATTGTATTATGTTATAGTATAATAATTGTAATGTAATACTACTACTACTAATAATAGTATGATTACGGTATGGTGTGTTGTATATGCATTTGGTATTGGTATTGTAATGTAACACATTATAATACTGCCAATGATAATGTGATATAATAATTATATCATGATATTATAATTTGTATATTTGTATTACATGCAATATTGCTAACAATATTGCGATATGTTGTAGTGCAATATGATGTGTATCGCTGATGTTGTGCTATGACAGTAATGTTATTTGTTGTTTTTTCAGTTTGCTGTAAGCCAGTGTTTCCCAACCTTTTTTGAGCCACGGCACACTTTTTACATTTGCAAAATCCTGGGGCACACCACCAACCAAAATGACACAAAATGACACTCTAACACAGTGGTACATATAGTTAATATGTTTTTTAAATGTATTTATACACTCAGTGTGAAACCTTGGGCCTGTTTCGATGAACACAACATAGATATCCTGTCAGGAATGGCAGAAAGGCACGATCTTCCCACACAGAACTCCCATAACCAAGAGAAAATGCTATAAGAGTTTGTTGGGCATTGACCTTGAGTTTTGGAGTTGTAGTTCACCTATATCCAGAGCACTGTGGACTCAAACAATGTTGGATCAGGACCAAACTTGGCATGAATACTCAATATGCCCAAATATGAACGCAGATGGAGTTCAGCAGAAATAGACCTTGACATTTGGGAGTTGTAGTTGCTGGGATTTATAGTTCCCCTACAATCAAAGAGCATTCTGAACCCCACCAATGATAGAACTGGGCCAAACTTCCCACACAGAACCCCCAGGAGGCAAGAGGAGGTCTCTACTTGGGGAAAGGGAGGCGGGCCTTCCCAATGCATGGAGAGGGAGAGACCAAGTAGACAACGGGTGGGGAGGGGGGTGTTTGTAATTTTGTGCCTTTATCGAGGTCAGTTTCTTAGGGTTTTTATACTTCAGCACACTAGCCTCTCCCCCCCCCCTTCCTGGAGGTTCCAATTTCCCACGGCACACCTGATGATCACTCATGGCACACTAGTGCGCCCCGGCACACTGGTTGGGAAACACTGCTGTAAGCCACTCCGGCAATGTTGTTATATGTACATTGTAAGCCACTCTGGCAGTATTGTTGTTTGCTGTAAGCCGCACTGAGTCCCCTTCAGGGTTGAGAAGGGCGGCATATAAAAATAGTAAATAAATAAATAAATAGCCTGGAGCAGTGGGAGATCCAAGTTGTAAAAAAATTTTTTTAATTGTAACCCAACAAATTATTAATTTTTTTCCTATTCTGGTACAAACAAAAGTAAATCCATTTTCTATATTTGAAAATTCCCCCAACAGACCTAACTAGTTTCCAACAGACCTCGCAACCTCTCAGGATCACTGCCATAGATGTGGGCGAAACGTCAGGAGAAAATGCTTCTGGAACATGGCCAGGCAGCCCAGAAAACTCACAGCAACCCAGTGTTTCCGGCCATGAAAGCCTTCGACAACACAATATAACTACTTATCTTTGAGGGAAAGAAGGGTGCTCCAAAGTTACATTTCAAACTTACAACATTTTATTGGTGCAGCACATTTCAACTGGTCACTTTTAAAGATGCCCAGAAATATTTGAATTGGCTCTCCCCCGAAATTTTTTTAATGACATTGAGTATGTCAATAGTAAATTTCCCTGCCCAGCAAAAACATAATAGGAAAACAAAATGAAGTGCAACAGGTAACACAAGAAGGTATTTGTTATTGGGACTGGCAGATATCAAAGATTGCTATGAACGGTGAAAACAAACTACATTTTGAAGTCCTTCCAAGCTCTACCTTTCTGCTCATGAAATTATGTGCAGGAGCATCTATAGCAGGCATGGGCCAACTTGGGTCCTCCAGGTGCTTTGGACTTCAACTCCCACAATTCCTAACAGCCTACCGGCTGTTAGGAATTGTGGGAGTTGAAGTCCAAAGCACCTGGAGGACCCAAGTTGGCCCATGCCTGCTGTAGATGCTATTCGGCGTTGAGTATTTCTGTCACAGTGGATAGGCAACAGAAATATAGAAGTTTAATTCCCCATCAGCCCAAAAACTCCAGTCTCTGTTCGAGTGAATAATGAAATTCTCATTCAATTCACAAGGTAAATATATAACTTTGTATTGAATTGTATTTAACAATAACTGGCAAAACATCGAAAAACAACAGCCATCACAGCTACCTTTCTAAACATCCTTTCCTCACAGATATTAAATCCCAACTGACAGATCCCAACTGTCACTTTGTAACTGATATTCCTCAAGGTTCCATTTAGCAGTCTTGAGACAGCGCCATCTGGTGTCAAACATGTCACACTGCAGGTCATCTCAAACTGCGAAAATATATCTTGTGCTGACTCATGAATTGCTATTCAAAATGCAATAATCTGACACTCCTCCTTCATGAGCAACACAAGTACACACATTACTTATAATAACAATATCTTCTTACAAAATACATTTAATTTACAATTAGTCAATGCTTTTGTAAACATATCAGCCATATTCTCATCTGACTGGACATACACAGGATTAATAAAACCATCCTGTACTTTCCCTGCCCAGCAAAAACATAATAGGAAAACAAAATGAAGTGCAACAGGTAACACAAGAAGGTATTTGTTATTGGGACTGGCAGATATCAAAGATTGCTATGAACGGTGAGAACAAACTACATTTTGAAGTCCTTCCAAGCTCTACCTTTCTGCTCATGAAATTATGTGCAGGAGCATCTATAGCAGGCATGGGCCCAACTTGGGTCCTCAGGTGTTTTGGACTTTCAACTCCCACAATTCCTAACAGCCGGTAGGCTGTTAGGAATTGTGGGAGTTGAAGTCCAAAGCACCTGGAGGACCCAAGTTGGCCCATGCCTGCTGTAGATGCTCCTTCCTCTCTTCAATGTCTAGTGTACTCTGCCTTTGACTTGACGTGGGACGTTCTTGTACAGATCCTCTTCTTTTTCCTCTCCTCCCAGTGCCTTGGATCCATCCTCCACCTTGGACGTTGGCTTCGGTTGTGCCAGAACGAGGGGTGCGAAGCTTGTCAGGTGTGATGGCTGAGCACTGGAGAAGCAGAGAGAAATCGAAGGTGACTTTAACCAAAAGGGGCAGGGCACGTCTCTAGGATGGAGGACCACCGCCTCCCAAAGATACTACTCTATGGTGAACTCGCCACGGGTCAGTGCAAAAGAGGCGCCCCAAAAAAGAGATATAAGGACTCCCTGAAACAACATCTCAGGCTTGGTGAGATTGATCACCAACAATGGTCCACCCTGGCCTCACATCGGGAGGCATGGAGACGCACTATCCACAATGCTGCGGGCTCTTTCGAGAAGACACGCCCAATGAGTCTTGTAGAGAAATGACAACGCAGAAAGAACCGCAACTTGGAAACAACATCACCCAAGGAGACTTTCTGCTGTGCTTTCTGCAACCGGACTTGCCTATCTCAGATTGGCCTTCTTAGTTATCAACTAAGTTGTAGAAAGCGTGGGATGAGTCCTTCCTAAGAATCTTCGTTCGCGAAGTAATGCCTCTGTGTGCCAAGTTTGGTCCTGATTTGTCATTGGTGTGGGTCACAGTGCTCTAAGGAAGTGAATTAAAGTACTGTAAGTCCCATCATCCATGGTCCATCCTCCCTCAATTGTCAATTGTCAATTCAGGCCCCAAACAATATCCCATGACCTGAGGCCTAGTCAGGAAAATCAAGTTAAGGAAGCCTTGCTGTCAATTTTGGGCCTGGTCTGTGATTTATACAGGCTACAGTGTTGTTTGAGAAGTGAATCAGGTGAAGGTACTGCAAATCCCATCATTCATGGCCCATCCTGCCCTAATCCACACCAGGTTATGAAGTGGGCCATTGGGCCCCTGTGTGCCAAGTTTGGTCCTTATCCGTCATTGCTGTGGGCCGCAGTGACTGTCTGCCTGAGGCCTTTCCTTTTCCCTCTGTGTCACCTTAGAATGTTGGAATGTAGATGGCCAATCAGAGTCCTTTATGCAAATACTCCCTCAGTGGCAACCAATCCCCTCTGTCTGGTGCCTTAGAATGTTGGAGTTCTGAGGCTGGCCAACCAGAGTCCTTTATGCAAATAATCCCACAGTGGCAACCAATCGAAATGCTGCCACATATTCCTCCGCACCTCCATACCTCCGCCCGCAAACACTGACTTTTATTATATAGATAGATAGATAACAGTATAACGTTATAGTACAATGTAATGTATAATATTAATATTGTGCTATTTACATTTTACTTGTAAGCCGCTCTGAGTCCCCTTCGGGGTAAGAAGGGCGGCATATAAATGTCGTAAATAAATAAATAAATAAATAAATGTGCACAAATCCATTCAAATTGCAAGAAAGGTAGACTCCATCAAAACATTAGCAAGAACTTCCTGGTGGAAAGAGGTGCTTGACAATGGAAGGTATTGCTTGTGAAGATGGTGGGGTCTCCTTATTTGGGTGTCTCAACAGGTCATTATTTATTATTAATTTATATACAGCATTTTTACCCCGCCCTTGTCAACCCCCAAAGGGGGGCTCAGAGCGGCTAACAAAAGCAGTGATTTGATGCCAGGACAATACACAATATAAACCATAAACCATACAGAATTAAAACAGTAGCAATTACTTAAAAACAAATTATCCATAATCAATTAACATTAAAACAATTTTCAGTCCACACATCAAATTGCTAGATCAGGAAAACAGTGTCCTCATATATGTCGTCATGCCAGTCCATTCCAGTCAAAGTGCTGCTATGTTATTGCGCAAAGGCCTGGTCTCACATTGCGAGACTCACAACCAAGATTTTACTTTTCTCCTGAGGGATAGGGTCGATCGTAATTAACTTGACAGAGCATTCCACAGGCAGGGAGCCACAACCGAGAAGGCCCTGTCTCTCATCCCCGCCAGCCGCATTTGGGATGCTGGCGGAAGCGAGAGCAGGGCCTCCCCGGATGATCTTAAGGTATGAGGTGGGATGTAGAGGCAGATGCATTCAGACAAGTAAGCTGGGCCAGAACCGTATAGAGCTTTATAGGTCAAAACCAGCACTTTGAATTGAGCTTGGAAGTGGACCGACAGCCAATGGAGCTGACACAACAGGGGGGTGGTATGCTCCTTGTATATAGCTCCAGTTAGTAATCTGGCTGCCGCTTGTTGGACTAATTGCAATTTCCGAACTGTCTTCAAAGGCAGCCCCACGTAGAGTGTGTTGCGGTAATCTATTTGGGATGTGACCAGAGCGTGGACGACTGTAGCCAGGTCAGACTTCCCAAGGAATGGGTGCAGCTGGCGCACAAGCTTTAACTGTGCAAAAGCTCCCCTGGCCACCGCCAAGATATGGGGTTCCATGCTCAGCGATGAATCCAGGATCACTCCCAAGCTGCGAACCTGCGTCTTCAGGGGGAGTGCAACCCCATCCAACACCGGCTGTAACCCTATGCCCTGTTCGGCCTTTCGACTGACCTCTGTCTCGTCAGGTTGGATGGCTGCCCTATGTATTCATAGTTTGACTACATAGGATCCTTTACAACTCCATCATTCTGTATTTACCTGTATAATGGGCAATTAATGCGCCTCATTTCAACATATTCGAAATAATTTTCTTCCTTGTTCTCCTCTGGCCGAACTTTGTCCTGGCATCTTGGTGCTTAAATAGACAAAAAAAGACAGAAAAGATGAATCAAAACGTGGTATTAATCTTGTTATGGATGCCTTTATGACAATTATACCGCAATTTATGGATTTTAAGAACATTTGCTGGAAAAGGCCTCTGGACCCTTGGGAAAGCCCCACCAGGAAGTATAAAACAACTGAGATAATTTTGCATCATTTTCGCCTGGTATTTGCACATCCGAAAGCAATGACGTTGAGCAGAAATGTAGGTGTTACCTTTGCACAAAAGCAATGGTCTTTGTTGAAATCACACTTTTCCTGCTCAGAAAGAAAGCATTTCCTGTGCACAAAACACAGTTTCCTGAACATCTCCCTTCCATTTCTTTTGATATTGAAAAACCAAAACTTACATAAACTTCTGCAGAGGAATTTCTTGTAATGTTTTTTAAGATGCGTGGATAATAGCTGTGGTTATTTGCACTGAAGTGAGTTTTGACTTATGATGACCACTTCGTAAGGCTTTCTCCGGAGGTGACACTGCCTGATAACTGCATTGTATGGCGGTGTGACTTGCCCAAGGCAACTTAGTTGGGCTTCTATGGCTGGTCAAGACCTCAGAGACTTCCTGTCTAATGTTCAAACCAAACCAAACCCAAAAACCTCCAGCAAAGAAGATCTCTTATGCATTAGCTCCCAGCACCTTTCCTCTTTATTGTTTAATATCTATGTGTGTCCACTGCCCAACTGGTTTGCGACTTTGGTCTGGAGTGCCATCAGTACGCTGATGACACCCAGCTGGTGCTGAGAATGGACTGCAGGCCGGACACCGTACCCGATTGTTTCCATCAATGCCTAGAAGCCGTGACTGGATAGGCTGCGTGCCAGCCGGTTGAAGGTGAAGACGGAGATCCTATGTCTGGGTTGCCCTGGGTTGGATGGATGCTGGCTGCCTACCCTGAACGACGAGCTCTCAAGCCCATCGTCTTCAGTAAGAAGCCTGGGGGTCCAATTGGACCCGCTATCAATGGAGATGCAAATCTCCACTGTATGCAGGACCGCGTTTTTCCATCTACGACAGGCTAGGCAGCTGGCTCCCTACCTGCCCAGGAGCAACCTGGCTACAGTGATCCAGGCAACGGTCATCTCGAGACTGGACTACTGTAATGCTCTCTACATTGGCCTTCCTTTGTCATCAATCCGGAAACTCAAGCTAGTGCAGAATGCTGCTGCTCGACTGCTGGTGGGAGCATCTGCACGAGAGCACTTTACACCTATTCTGCAGCAACTGCACTGGCTACCAATAGAGTACCGGATTGTTTTCAAGGTGTTGGTGTTGACTTTTAAGGCCTTGTATGGTCTAGGGCCGGTGTATCTGAGGGACCGCTTTACCCCATATGTTCCCCCGAGATCACTACGCTCAGAAGAGCACAATCTCTTAGTAGTTCCATCCATTCATTCCTGCCGTCTGTTAACAACCAGATCAAGAGCCTTTTCTGTAATGTTGATGGGTTTTTGATACGCATGCATAATTAATGTGTTTGACTGAATATATATGCCAATTATAGATTTGATTGTATTCCTACTCCCTATTGTGTTTGGCTGACATAGAACATGACAACACCACAGAGGTCTATATACAGTATATATATATGTATGTGTGTGTATAGTATACGTGTATACACACACAGGTGTGTGTGTGTGTGTGTGTGTGGCTGGAGTTATGTTTTAAAAAGTACGTGATCCGACTTACATACAAATTCAATTTAAGAACAAACCTACAGAACATATCTTGTTCCTACCTTGGGGACTGCTTGTAATATAATTCAATGCAGTTCAAACTGCATTATATCAGTGTGTACAGAGCTATCGTACTGTCGATTCTCCTCTATGGGTCTGAAACATGGGTCACCTATCGCCAACACCTACGACTCCTCGAATGCTTTCATCAGCGCTGTCTTCACACAATCCTAAATATACACTGGACTGACCATGTGACGAATGTTGCTGTCCTTGAGCAAGCAGGGATCACCAGCATTGGGGCCATGCTATTGAAATCACAACTGCGCTGGGCAGGGCACGTCTCTAGGATGGAGGACCACCGCCTCCCAAAGATACTACTCTATGGTGAACTCGCCACAGGTCAGCGCAAGAGAGGCGCCCCAAAAAGAGATATAAGGACTCCCTGAAACAACCTCTCAGGCTCAGCCAGATTGATCACCAACAATGGTCCATCCTGGCAGGGGCGGTCTAAGGTAATTTTAAATGGTAGGCGAACATTATTTTGGTGCCCCCCCAAAAAGCATTATTTTGCCGCCCCCCATGTAAAACAAATATACAATGATAATATCACAATACCATTAGTAGTATTATATTGTATCAATGTATATACAATATATTATACCATACTCATACTATATTATATCATAATTATATTATACTACATTACAATATAATTATATTATAATATATTGACATGATAATATAATGTAACATTCTATTATATTATTATTATAAAATAATAAAATTATTTATTTAAATAAAATTATCCTCTACTAAATATTTTCATTACTCCTATAAAACTCAAATAACCCAAAATAAAGTAAAATAAAACATTATATATTACTATTTTGTACAATACCACTATATTGCAATATTGTTTGTAATATTACATGTAATATAAAATATATCATTATTCTATTGTTATATTGTATTTGTATTATATTGTATGACAATATTAAGCAGAACTGTATAATAATCAACAAGAAATGCAATGTAAATGCATCAAAATCAGAATATATTACCTACCACCCGTCTCATAATTCATAGGAGTCTCCCATAAGTCCAAAATTAGGATCCCAATGTAAATGTAAATAGAAAAACAGCCAAAATGTTCAAATGAGGTCGAATACAGGCAGCGCGGCCTGGGCAAACTTGGGCCCTCCCTCCCTCTAGGTGTTTTGGACTCCAACTCCCACAACTCCTCATAGCCTCAGGCCCCTCAGGTCTAGACAGAAATAGAGCCGAAGAAAGGAAGGAGGGAGAGAAGAGGTCACAGAGGAGGAGGAGGAAAGCCCTTCATTCATTTCTTCACTTACACTTCCTTCACTGATTCTTTTCTCCTTCTCTGCAAACGCGCGCGCGCGGCAGAGACAAAGGGAGAGGGGAAGCACTCCCTGCCTGCCCGATAGGGAGTGCTTTGCTTACAGGCTTCTGCGCAAGGGAGCTACTGGGCATGCACGGAGGTTTTCGCGCATGTGCAGTTGCTCCTGCGCTCAACTTCAGCTCTGGAGCAACTGCGCCTGTGTGAAAACCTCAGCGCGTGCCCAGAAGCGGCGTCGGAGCGCACAAGGCCGGGGTCAAAAAGCAGGCAGCTGCTGCACTGTCTGAGGAACATCGGCAGGGCCAGGATGGCGCCCCATGCGGCCAGGATGGCGCCCCCTTCCCAGATGGCGCCCTAGGCGGCCGCCTACTTGGCCTATCTTGTAGGACCGCCCCTGCATCCTGGCTTCACTTCGGCAGGCATGGAGATGCACTATCCACAATGTTGCGGCCTCATTTGAGAAGACACGCTGAACGGGTCTCGAAGAGAAACGACAACGCAGAAAGAACCGCAACTTGGAAACTACATCCCCCCAAGGAGACTTTCTGCTGTGTTTTCTGCAACTGAACTTGCCTATATCAGATTGGCCTTTTTAGTCATCAACGCGCTTGTAGAAAGCGTGGGATGAGTCCTTCCTAAGAATCTTTGTTCGCCAAGTAATGCCGAGAGAGAGATATCACTGTAAATAGAGATCCAGTCGAAGGCCTCATCTACATTGCCACGTAATGCAGTTTAAGAATGTAGTTTCACTCCCTTGACTCATAGTGTTAGACTCGTATAATCCAGTTGAATGCAATGCAGTTAGTCTGGATGGCAATGTGGATGGGGCCTAAGAGAGCTTCTTCACACCATCACAGGAGAGAGTTGGCGCTAGTGCTCCCACCAAAAGGACACAAGAAGCAGCCCTTCTGTATATCTAAGGATATATCTAAGGGCAGATCTTGTACTGGGCCCAGAAATGACACATTCACAATTCCCATCACGTACATACCGCTCTTCTTTCTCCCGAAGTAGTAAGCCAGGGGGGACCATTGGGAGCACCATGGCAAGTGGAATCGCCATCCACACATACAACAGTGTTGATGGTTCACAAGGTTTTGGGGCCAAGACTGTAAAAAAGGAAACAAAGGGTGTTTTAGTTTTTAGGTTGGTGTTGTAATGCTCCCTGTTCGTGTGCTTGGAGGAACTGGAAAGAAGTGCTAAGAGCACTGGCTGCTAAGTTTAGTAGTCACCCTTTAAAGCAGGACTGGGCAAACTTGGACCCTCTGGATGTTTTGGACTTCAACTCCCACCATTCCTAACAGCCTCAGGGCCCTTCCTTTTCTCCCTCAGCCACTTAAGCTGAGGGGGAAAGGAAAGGGCCTGAGGCTGTCAGGAATGGTGGGAGTTGAAGTCCAAAACATCCAGAGGGATAAGTTTACCTATGCCTGGTTTAGCATCACTTTAACCACTGTTGCTCAATGATATGGAATGATGGGAGTTATTTATTTATTTATTTACAGTATTTATATTCCGCCTTTCTCACCCCGCAGGGGACTCAGGGCGGATTACAATGTACATATACATGGCAAACATTCAATGCCATAAGACACACAACATATATAGACAGACACTCAGAGGCTATTTAACATTCCAGCTTCTGGCCACCAGGGGAGCTGTTGCTTCCTCAGTCTTTGCATACTTCCTGGAGATTTTTATGGCCTCGTAAATCAGTTAAATTAGCCTCCCCACAAAGAGGTACCTAAATTTCCTACTTGACAGATGCAACTGTCTTTCGGGCTGCAAAGGTCGACAACAAGTTACACAATTTTGGTCGGGAGCTCACTCCCACCCGGACTGGCTTCAAACTCATGACCTTTCGGTCAACCAAAATTCCCAGGCTCAGCTAGCTTCTAGACATGGCCCAACCAATCAGCTTCATGCTTTGCATTTTCAGTTAACACACACTCACACACAGTAACTACTTTTTAACATGCTCCAACAGGTACTGCTGGTCAAAAGACAAAATGACTAACCTGTGAGATACACCATCTGGCTCTGGGGAGAGATGGTCCATCCATTGCTCCTTTTTTCCTCATATCTGCAGGTGAATTTCCCCGTTTGTATGGATCCTGCAGGTAGGATATGTACAGAGGTAGCCTTCGGAGAAGTTTCTCCAAGTCCTCTGGACTTTGGAGATCCTTCATGGCTGGAGGTCATCATCTCTACCTCATCTCTGTAGAAGTGGAACTTTCTCTTGATGTTGATCTGGCGAGTTGAGCAAGTCAAGAGCAAAGACTCTTCTTCTTCGTTCATTACTCTGGGCGGAGGATCCACCCTCAGGCTGGGAGGAGGAAGGGGATCTAGAAGAATCGTCCACAAAGAAGTGAGACTCAACAGGGACCATGAAATGCTTTGCTGGCCAAGACTTTCAGTGATGCACCTTTACACGTAGTGTTGCATTAAAAGCCAGTGCTTCTATATCAAGCACGGGCAAACTTTGGCCCTCCAGGTGTTTTGGACTCCATCTCCCACAATTCCTAACAGTCTCACGCCCCTTTTTTTTTCAGTGGCTGAGAGGGAAAAGGAAAGGGCCTGAGGCTATTAGGAATTGTGGGAGTTGAAGTCCAAAAGACCTGGAGGGCTGAAGTTTGCCCGTGCCTGATCTACACTGTAGAATTAATACAGTTTGATACCATTTAAAGCACTATTGCTCAATAGGGCTGTTCTACAATTTCGGATATTCCCGAATTTTGGAAGTTTTCGGATACTTCCGACTTTTTAAGCAATTTCGAGGCAGCCCTCCCAACAGGAATTCCGAAATCCGAAATTCCGAATTCCGGATGTTATTTCCGAATTTTCTTGCTGATTGCTCATTGGCTGATGGCTAACAGCTGACTCTCCCTTCTGCTGATTTTTTTGCCCATTTTTGAAAGCGGACGCCATTTTTGAAGACTTCCGAATTTCGGAAATACTTCCTAATCAATTTCGAAATTTTCCGAAAATTTTTCGGAAGTCCATATAATCCGAAACGACAGCTACAATTAGATCTGAAACAAGTTTCAAAACATTTTTTTTCTTGGATCAACCAGGCCTATTGCTCAATGTTTATGGAAACATGGGAGCTGTCGTTTTTACAAGGTGTTCAGCCTTATCAGCCAAACAGTGCTGGGGTCTTACCAAACTACATCTCCCAGGATTCCACAGCAGGCTAAAGATCCTGTAAAATTACAACTCCCAGGATTCCACAACACTGAGCCATGGCAGTAAGGGCCTTCCAAATAGGCCCTACATCCCAGGATCTGATCACAAGTTTTCTATATATCCCAGATTATCTGGCAGTATGGACTCATATAATCCAGTTAAATGCAGAAAAACTGGGATCAGGTCCTGGGACATAGGACCTGTCTGGAAGGGCCCTTAGAGCAGGGGTCAGGAACCTATGGCTCGAGAGCCAGGTGTGGCTCTTTTCATGATTGCATCTGGCTCTCCAGAGCAGCCAGGGCCTTCCTCTTCCTTCCTTCCTTTTTCCCTCTTCACCCTTTCCTTCTCCTTCTCTCCTTCCTTTTCCCTCCCTCTCTCCCCTTCCTTCTTTCCTCCATTCTCCTTCTCCCTCCCGCCCTCTTCCTTCCTCTTCTATTTGTTTCCCCCAAGTCTTCCTTTCCTTCTCCTTCCTTTCTTTTCACTTTCCTCTCTCTCCCCTTCTTTCTTTTCTTCTTTTCCCTTCATTATTTTACTTTTTCCTCACCCCCTTTCCTTTCTTTTCCCCACCCTTTGCTTTCCTCCCTTCCCATTTCTTTCTTTTCCCCTCCTTGTCTCTCTCCTGCTTTTCTTTTCTTCCTTTTCCATAGTTCATTCTTTTCTTTCTTCCTCTCCCGCCCCCTCCTTTATTTCCTCTGTCTTTCTTTCTTTCCCCCTTCCTTCCTTCTGTCTTCTCCTTCCCAGAGTCCTGAGTATGCCTTTTGCAGAGCCAGGTGTGAAGTGTCCCATCATTCTGCCGGGGGAATCCTTTTCTCATCGTATGTACGTATATACTCACATTTCGTTGAATTCAGTCTTAAAATATATTATTATATGGCTCTCACTGAAATAAATTGCCAAATATTTTGCTTTCATGGCTCTCTGAGTCAAAAAGGTTCCCGACCCCTGCCTTAGAGTGATGTCAAACTGCATTGATTCTGTATGGTTGATACACCCTGAAAACAAAACCTCATGGATCAGTGTACTTCTGGAATTTCCTAGCATGTTCTGCCCCTGTTTTAGGTCAATGTGAAGCCTAGCCTCAGTAAAATCCAAGAGGAAAAAAAGTTGTTGACCTCACCCAACACTGAGATCTTGATCGCCTTGCTTTCCAGGTATTGAGTCTCCTGCCCGAGCTCCTCAACGTAGTAAATGCAGGAGAACATCCCGCTGTCATGTGGAGAGAGGTGCAGGACGTGCGTGAAGTTCCCTGTCGACGATGGGAGATTGGGGAAATAGAGGAACCACTTGCGGTTGGTAAACTGGACTCTTGACATGCGGTGGTTTGCGACAGCCGAACATGTGAGGTTGATGGATTCTCCGGTACTATAGACTTCTTGTTTGGGGGAAACAGAGAACGAGGGAGGACCTGGGAGACAAAATGTTGGGAAGCAAGAATGTTAAGAAAGGAAATAAATACTGTCTGAATTCAGCTATACAGTATTTGGTCTTCCATTTCCACAAGTTATACACCTACAGGTTCTATTACTATTACTACTATTTCGGTAGTAGTGTTTATTATTTATTTATTTACAACATTTCTACCCCGCCCTTCTAAAAAAAACCGGGGGGGGGGCTCAGAGTGGCTAACACAGGCAACAATTCGATGCCACGATATCAATAAACAATATATTGATATAAATACATAATAAATACATAATACATTAAAAACAGTAACATTAATTATATATTCAGTAGTAATAGTAGTAGAATCGTGGAATCCTATAGTTGGAAGAGACCTCGTGTGCCACCCAGTCCAACCCCATTGTGCCAAGAAGCAGGAAAATTGCATTCAAAGCACCCCCGACTGGCAAAAATCCTGTGAGTGTGATAGATTGACGCTAAGTGGGATTAATACCCAAATATGGCTGCTAAGTCTTAAAAATCTCCAAGTAAAGCTAGTAAATAACCTGTTGGATAAGAGTGACTTGTCTCAATCAACAATTGCTTGCTATTGCATGGACCAGAATATTGACTGACAAATGGAATTAAACCAAAGCTCATATAAAGCAGTAAGTACACAATAAACCAGTGTTAGCCAACCGCTGTGACAGCCGTGACAGACCTCCTGCTGTGCTGCAAGAAAAGCTTTCTGCCCTTCCCCCCCGCCGAACTCCTGCTGCTTGGGGGAGGAGGAGGAAGGGCCGGGTGGTGGCGAAGAAAAAGAAGAGGCTGGGGCGACGCCTCCTTCGGCTGTTTTCCCAGCCAGCCTCCAATCCGCCATGACTCCCACCATGACTCCCGCCGCTCCCTCGCTGAAGCCGCACGGAGGAGGAGCCCCGCCCACTGAAGCCCGTCTACCGCTCATGCTCCTCCTCCTCCGCGCGGCTTCAGCTCTCCCACAGCTTCTCCAGCCTTGAGGGGACAGTGCTGGCTCTGCCACCGCTGGCTTGGCACTGCCCCCTCAAGGCTGGAGAAACTGTGGGAGAGCTGAAGCTGGGGGGAGGGGGCAGGGCATGGTGCGGCCTGGCTCCTCCCCCAGCTTCGGCGCTCCCAGCAGCTGCTCCCAGCAGGCCACCATCCCCCAGCCGTTCTTTACTGTGTCAGAGTGTCATTTTGTGTCATTTTGGTTGGTGGTGTGCCCCTGGAATTTTTTAATGTTAAAAGCGTGCCGCGGCTCAAAAAAGGTTGGGAAACACTGCAATAAACAGAATATAAAAATAATTTTAAAAATTGAAATATACAGTTTTGCCTGTTATCATCTCGCTTACTGCAGGATTGCCAATTGCAACAGAATTACACCAAAGACTTGGAAAGTCAGTCCCACTAGCTCAGTGTTTCTCAACCTTCCTAATGCCGTGACCCCTTAATACAGTTCTTCATGTTGTGGTGACCCCCAACCATAACATTATTTTCGTTGCTATTTCCATAAATGTAATTTTACTACTGTTATGGATTGTAATGTAAATATCTGATATGTAGGATGTATTTTCATTCACTGACTAGTCCAGTGTTTTTCAACCTTTTTTGAGATGTGGCACATTTTTTACATTTACAAAATCCTGGGGCACACCACCAACCAAAATGACACAAAATTACACTCTAACACAGTAATACATATAGTTAATATGTTTTAAATACATTTATACACTCAGTGTGAAACCTGGGCCTGTTTCGATGAACACAACATAGATATCCTGGCAGGAATGGCAGAAAGACACAAACTTCCCACACAGAACTCCCATAACCAAGAGAAAATACTATAAGAGTTTGGTGGGCATTGACCTTGGGTTTTGGAGTTGTAGTTCACCTATATCCACAGAGCACTGTGGACTGAAACAATGTTGGATCAGGACCAAACTTGGCATGAATACTCAATATGCCAAGTTTGGTCCTGATCCAAAGGGTATTGGGGAAGAAAGGGTATTGGAGGTTCCAATTTCCCACGGCACACCTGATGATCGCTCATGGCACACTGGTTGGGAAACACTGCACTAGACCAAATTTGGCACAAATACCCAATATGCCCAAACTTGAATACTGGTGGGGTTGGGGGATATTGATTTTGTCATTTGGGAGGTGTAGTTGCTGGGATTTATAGTTCACCTACAATCAAAGAGCATTCTGAACCCCACCAATGATAGAATTGGGCCAAACTTCCCACACAGGGGTCCAGACCCCCAGGTTGCGAAATGCTACACTAGCTGAAAGTCAGTATGAATCAACCTTCGATCAATTGATAATGAAAATGAATTGAAACTTTCTTAACAATGAGTAAAGTCCATTTTACCTGCAGAAGCAGATTGCCAAAGAAGCTGGAAAAGCAGCAGAAGAAGAGAACGGCAGGAGACATTGAGGGAAAGAGAAAAACAGAGAAGGTGAATTCCCTTCTTATAGGGCTGAGTTGAGGTATTTTGCTGGGTGTGCTCTTGCGTCAATCGGTACTTCTTCCCCAAACAAAGATGTTTGATATCCAAGGACGGCTCAGTTAGAAAGTCCCACATCCACTTCTCTCCCATCGCTAGCAGTAAAACAGAAGAAAGTAAATCAGTAACCATTTGTGACTATCTTATGGATTGTTGGCTGGAGTTTGAGGACCATCTCAACCCTACCATCAATGGAGAAAGACATACCACCAGTGCTTTCAGGACACCCACACTTTCCCATCTGAAGCAGCATGTATTTTTTGTCCAATGAGCCAGATAGGGAGAAGCAGGGCAAAGAGGTCACCAACCTATCTCCAAGGCAATGATGGTCTTAATGGTCACAGTCGAGTCCTCAGGTCTCCTTCCACCCAGTTCTACCTTCGCAACTCTATTATCTTGCAATGCAGAGCTCTAGCCAGGAAGCGTAACCTTTTTCTCTCACTTCCACCCACACTCCAGGAGAGTGAACCCACAACTCAAGCCAAGCCAACACACAACTCAGCTTGTGGGCTTCGGTGAGCGGAAAGGTGTGCATTTCATGCCGCTGAAGGCAGCTTTCCACATCCGCTTTCCTGTGGCTCCTTCTATCTTCTCTCACCACCAAAGCCTCTTCAGAAAACCAAAGAGCTGCTGTGTGGAGAAAATAATGAAGGGGAAGAAAAGAACGATTGGTGGCAAATGTCTCCTTTCAATGTGTATTGTGACTAATATTTTGTTAGAAAACATTAATGAGAGAGGTGGAAGACTCAGGGAGGTGAAAGGGAACCAAGGCAGATATTGTCATGGTTTGCATCAGCGACACACAGCAAATCTCCACTTCGGCAAAATCAACCACATTGATCATTTGCAGCCCTGCAACCTTCGTAGCTTGATTCATTGACAGATTTACCCACATCTCCACATGTTGAACCTGATTTGACCATCCTTAACCACCATTGGTTCCAATGGCGATAACCTAATGCTGTGGATGTTGCATATCTTTATTTCCGTAAGGCCTTTGACTAAGGCCCCTTCTATACTGCCATATATTTATTTATTTATTTATTTTATTATTTCGACTTATATACCACCCTTCCCGAAAAGGCTCAGGGTGGTTCACAACAATGAACAACAAAACACAACATACTTGAAAACATAATAAAAACAGATTAAGACCAGAGTAGGGGTTACCGTTTAGAGACTGAACGCCTGACAGGACAGGTTGGTCTTACAGGCCCTCTAAAAGGCCTGTAGAACAGTTATTGCTCGTGCCTCCTCCGGGAGGGCGTTCCAAAGGGTAGGCGCTGCTACAGAAAAAGTGCGCTGCCGCGTCGTTGACAAGCGGCAGATCTTAAGTGATGGAACCTCTAGTAGGTTTTGATCCATGGACTGTAGTGGTCTCTGTGGAACATGCAAGGAAAGGTGGTCCTTCAGGTACACTGGCCCCAGACCATGTAAGGCCTTAAAGGTTAACACCAGCACTCTGAAGGCAATCCGGTGCTCGATAGGGAGCCAGTGCAAGCACTGTAGGACTGGTGTGATGTGACACGATAGTGTCACTCCAGGCAGGTGTCGAGCTGCAGCGTTTTGCACCATCTTCAGTTTCCGGATTACCAACAAAGGAAGGCCAATGTAAAGGGCGTTACAGTAGTCCAGTCTCGAGATGACCGTGGCCTGGATTACCGTGGCTAGGTCGTCACCGGAAAGGTAGGATGCCAGCCGGCTTGCCTGGCGCAGATGGAAAAACACTGCTCTGCTCATGGTGGAGACCTGAGCCTCCATCGTCAGCAGAGGGTCCAATTGGACCCCCAGGCTTTTAACCAGAGGCGACCGGCCTCCATATGACGATGGAATGGATGATGATTGAACATGAAGACATAGTTTTAAAATTTCTTATTGCTCATTGTTTTTATGCTTTAAATGTTCTAAGATGTTTTTATTTACTAATGTATGTATTTTATATATGGCATTGAATTGTGCCAACTTGTTCGCCACCCTGAGTCGCCTTCGGGCTGATATGGGTGGGGTAGAAATAGCGTAAATAAATAAAATAAATATAAAAATTCTGATTATCTGCTTTGAACTGGATTATAGGGCAGTGTAGACTCATATAATCCAGTTAAAAGCAGATAAATGGATTATTTACTTTGATAATCTGGATTATATGGCAGTGTAGAAGGGGCCAAAGTCCCCATGATCTTCTCACAAACTAACTAGTAAAATGTGGGCTAGATAATACTACTGTTAGGTGGATTTGTAATTGGTTAAGTGACTGAACCAAAAGGGTGATCCCCAATGGTTCCTCTTCATCCAGGAAAGAAGTGTGTAGAGCAGGCCTTGGAAAACTTGGGCTCTCCAGGTAATTTGGGCTTCAACTCCCACAATTCCTAACAGCCGGTGTGGGCCGAAGTTTGCCCATGCCTGGTCTAGTGGGGTGCCTTAAAGAGGGTTTGGTCCAACGCTTTTAAGTACTGTTCAAAAACTTTATTTATGACTTGGATTTATATAGGGCAGGTGGATCAAGTTTGCATGTGACATCAAATTGGGAAGGATAGCTAATACTCCAGAAGAGAAAGGGGGATATGAGAGCCGGGAATGTGGCGCAGCTGGCTGGGTGTCAGCTGCATAAGATCTCTACTGACTAGAAGGTCATGAGTTCGAGGCCTGCCTGGGTCAAGGTGGGCTCTCGACCTATTGTGTAGCCTGTTGTCGACCTTTGCAACCAGAAAGACACTTGCATCTGTCAAGTAGGAAATTAAGGTACCACTTAGTGGGGAGGCTAAATCTAACTGATTTACAAGACCATAAAAAAGATCTCCAGAAAACACGCTGAGGAATGAAGGAGTGCGACAGCTCCCCCTGGTGGCCTGATGTTAAATTGCCTCTGTCTGTCTTCTGTGTTTGTGTGTCTAAATCAGTGTTTCCCAACCTTTTTTGAGCCGCGGCACACTTTTAACATTAAAAAAATCCGGGGGCACACCACCAACCAAAATGACACAAAATGACACTCTAACGCAGTAAAGAACGGCTGGGGGTTGGTGGCCTGCTGGGAGCAGCTGCTGGGAGCTGAAGCCAGGGAGGGGGCGGAGCCAGGCTGTGCCATGCCCTACCCCCTACCCCCGGCTTCACCTCTCCCAGCAGCTGCTCCAGCCTTGAGGGGGCAGTGCCAAGCCAGCGGTGCCAGAGCCAGCACAATGCTGGCTTGGCACTGTCCCCTCAAGGCTGGAGCAGCTGCTGGGAGTGCTGAAGCCGGGGGAGGGGGCAGAGCCAGGCCATGCCATGCCCCGCCCCCTCCCCCCAGCTTCAGCTCTCCTACAGAGGAGGAGCATGAGCGGTGGACGGGCTTCAGTGGGTGGGGCTCCTCCTCCATGCGGCTTCAGCGAGCGAGAGGCAAGAGTCATGGTGGGAGTCATGGCGGATTGGAGGCTGGCTGGGGAAACGGCCGAAGGAGGTGACACCCCGGTCCCTTCTTTTTCTTCGCCACTGCCTGGCCCTTCCTCCTCCCCCAAGCAGCAGGAGTTCAGCAGGAGGGGGGAGGAAGGGGGGCAAAGAGCTTTTCTCGCGGCACAGCAGGAGGTCCGTCATGGCACACTAGTGTGCCACGGCACACTGGTTGAGAAAGACTGGTCTAAATGTAATGTGTACATTGTAATCCGCCCTGAGTCCCCTGCGGGGTGAGAAGGGCGGAATAGAAATGAAGTAAATAAATAAATAATAAATGTTTAAATATGTGAAAGGATGTCATAAGGAGGAGGGAGCAGTTTTCCTTTCTGCTGCCATGGAAATAAGGACTCAATGGAGCGATGGGTTCAAATGACAAGAAAGGAGATTCCAGCTGTACATTAGGAAGGACCTCCTGTTCAGCAGTGGAACTCTCTGCCTTGGAGTCCTGCGTAGGCTCCTTCTTTGGAGGCTTTTAAACAGAGGTTGAATGGCTACCTGTCAGGGTGCTTTGATTTTGCTTTTCCTGCATGGCAGAAGGGGGTTGGACTGGATGACTCATAGGGCTCTTCCAACTCTATGATCCTCTGAGTCTCTATTTTTAGCTGACAGAATACATCTCTAGGCATCTCTTGGACCTCCAATGGGATTTCAACTGGAAATGGTCATAGAATCATCGTGAAGCACCTAGAACAGGCCTGGGCAAACTTCGGCCCTCCAGGTGTTTTGGACTTCAACTCCCACAATTCCTAGCAGCCTATCGGCTGCTAGGAATTGTGGGAGTTGAAGTCCAAAACACCAGGAGGGCCGAAGTTTGCCCAGGCCTGAACAAGAAGATGCCCATAGAAAGCATGTTTTTCCCAATCACATATAGGACAGCAATCAACAAGGGCAATGACACACATGCATGGGCCCAACAGAATTCTAGGGTTTTATATTATTTTATTTAAATATTTCCATGCTGTCTCATTTCATGGGATTTCAGGCTACAAATAAAACCAATGGAAGCAATTTAAAACAATTTGGCATTTGTTTTTTGGGAGTTATTTAATTTTTTTCTCTTTCCCATGCCAACCCACAAGGGCTCCCAAGGCAATGAAGAAATAAAAACTCATTACAACAATACTCAGGGAAAAAAATTAAATTGTCTTTTAAAAAGTCTAAAAATAATCCTATAATCCAGTTTTGAAACCACTAAAATAACAGGGCTAAACACAGAATGCTATGTGGAACAGCATTTGTTTGACTGCCCATCTAATTTCCTTCGGCAGGGAGTTCCAATGATTTTTTAATGGCAACATTCTTCATAAAACAGGAAGAGATAAAGGTGTAAGATTTTAAAAAGCTGAGCGTGCAAGAGAAAGTGAAACTCAGTCCTACACAGTTGCAAATATTTTTTTAGGATGCATCTACAAAATATTGTGAACGATGGCAGAAAAACACAGCAAGAATAGACTTTTGGGTTGACACATTATTTTCTTCTCTTTTAGGCACCAATGGAATTCATTTGTGCCTAAGCAATCCATCTTCTTGGGTTTGCAACATCAAGACATCTCCGGTTTTAGGTGCTTTCTGTTGGTTTCTTTATTTATTTTCTTGATGCGAATTTCACTATACATGACTCCTTTCTCTTGGGCAAATGGGACTGCACACTCCATCGCTGGTCCAGTACGAGGAGGAGCAGGCAGGAAGGCGAGGTGGGCATAGGTCACCTCTGAATCCTATAGAGACAAAGAGAAGTTGAGGAAGAAGTTGCTCAGACTAGAGGCAGCTGGAGTTTCCAAATCTGCGATAAGTACAATCAATAGAACTTTAGAGGAGCTCTCCATGGAGCCGAACCTAATCGATGGGACTTTATGGAGCTACGTATCTATCGTGCTGAATTATCAATGGACTTTTAAAGAGTTATCCAAGGTGAAAAACTTTATCAATGAATGCTGAACTCAAGGCTTTCAGGAACTATCTTTGGTACTGAATTCAATAAGTGGAACTTTATGGAGCTGTCCATGGTGCTGAACTTAATCAATGGGACTTGATGGAACTATCTAAGGTGCCAAATCATCAATGGACTTTTAAAGTTATCCAGGGTGCTAAACTTTGTCAATGAATGCTGAACTTAAGGAATGGGGCTTTCGGGAGCTATCTATGGTACTAAACATAGTAAGTGGAACTTTATGTAGCTGTCTATGGTGCTGAACTTAATCAATAAGACTTTATGGAACTATCTAAGGTGCTAGTGGGCTTTTAAAGAGTATCCAGGGTGCTGAACTTTATCAATGAGTACCAAATGTAATCAGTGGGGCTTTAAGAGCCCGCCAAAGTACTAAGCTTTACCAACCCTATACGGTTCTGGCCCAGTTTACCTGTCCAAACGAATTCTCCCCTACGAACCATCAAGGACATTAAGATCCTCCGGAGAGGCCCTGCTCTTGGTCCCGCCAGCTTTGCAAGCGCGGCTGGTGGGGACGAGAGACAGGGCCTTCTCTGTGGTTGCCCCTCGGCTGTGGAACTCTCTCCCAAGTGATGCTAGATCTGCCCCCTCTCTGTGGTCCTTTAGGAGGCTGGTGAAGACTTGGATATGGAACCAAGCCTTCCCAGAATAGGCTGAGATTGGCTATTATCTGAATGTTTGACCACGTTTACAGATTGAGTGGAATTGTGTTAATGGCGATGTGGTTTTATGCTGGGTTTTTATGTATTTTAATATGTTGTTCTAGTTGTTTTTAAATTGTATAGCATTGAATCCTTGCTGTTATGCCGGTCTGAGTCCCTCGATAGAGGTGAGAAGGTTGGGGTACAAAAGTTTTAAATAAATAAATAAATAAATAATAAACGGGACTCTTTTTTTTGCTGAATCCAGTTTGATAAACTTTATCAGTAAGACTTACAAAAGCTATCCAAATAGCAGGACTTTTTCAATGAGCCATTATGGAGCTGCCCAAGGTGCTGGACCTTAAGAATGGGATTTATTTCTATTTCTCAAGGGGCGCTGGGAATGTTGTTTATTTCCATTAAGGTGCAAAGGAAAAAGTAAACATTGGATGCAGATATAGGCAGTTTTTTAAAACGTTGCATAAAAAGACAAAGGACAGTCCTTAGAAATTCATAGGTAAACCATGATGGGAAGATGATGACCTCCCTTCATTTATCACCAACATGAAATATTCAAAGACAAAGTGTTACGAAACATAAAAGGTCTTATTACTAGTACCTGCAGAAGAACAACTACATGTATTTGAATGCACATGTATTTCTTCTTCATGACGTCCAACATAATGAATTCACTTTATCAAGAACATCTTTTAAAAATGCACACAAAATGCACATTTAGAATTATAGAATACTAGAATTGGAAGAGACCTCATGAGCCATCCAGTCCAACCCCATTCTGCCAAGAAGCAGGAAAACTGCATTCAAAGCCTCCCTGACAGATGGCCATCCAGCCTCTGTTTCAAACTCCGAGGCAGAGAGTTCCACTGCTGAACAGCTCTCTCTCACAGTCAGAAAGTTCTTCCTAAAGTTCAGGTGAAATCTCCTTTCCTGTAGTTTGAAGCCATTGTCCCTTTGCATCCTAGTCTGTAGGGCAGCAGAAAACAAGCTTGCTCCTTCCTCCCTATGAGTTTATGGCTCCATAACAACATGGGCTGCAGGGGGAAATGGTTCACAAAAATGTCCCAGTTAGGAAAATAAACACTTACCATACATTTATGAGAGTTAAAAGCCCATGCAAAAAATGTGAAATTTCAGAAAGAATAGTTGGACTAAAAAATTTTTAAAAAGGTGCAGAAAGGGGAGGCTTCTAGAAAATCAAACCCACCAATCTCTCCATTGCTACCTGTAAGTCTTGGTCTCTTGGTGCATTCAGTTTCGACTTTTGACACCCCTTCTTATTTTTCTTGTTTTCTCCTGGATCACATTCTTGATGAGATGTTGATCCTTTCAGAGAGAAAGAGAGGACGATTGGGTGGAAATGTCATCTGTATTGTCATCTTCATTGCCTCTTTTTCTGGCAATTTCCCAACACATCCAGCCAGGAGATTGATTTCATGAATCGTAGGAACCGTCTAGGAACTTATGAAAAATATGCAAAGAGCTCTATCACATACCACAGATCTTTCTCCTGAAGCAGAAAGCGATAGGAATTATCAACAGGATTATAAATGGAACTGCAAACAATGCATGAACTTGAAATTCAGATGCAGGAGTGGAAACTGATAAAAGAAAAGAATAGGTAAAATGTTTACTATTTGCCTGGGGTGGTTTTAAATAATATCTATAATTTTCATGACGATTTGGAATGGATAAATAAAACCCTCCAACAAAAAATCATGTTCCAGTTCTTGTCCAGAGCAAAGAAGCTTCCTATATGCCTTCCAGGAGGTATTTTGGATCTGCTGATGGCTAAAAGGTCAATGGAACAATTGATATGCTTTAAAGCAGTGTTTCCCAACCAGTGTGCCGTGAGCGATCATCAGGTGTGCTGTGGGAAATTGGCACTCTCCCCCCTCCTAGCAGCCCCCTCACAGGTTTCCAAGAAACAAATTGAAACATTTTCGCTTGGAAATGTGTGTTGTTGGTTTTTTTACTATTTTACTGGATTCTTCGAGAGTTGCCCTCCCCCCCCAAGGAACTGTTTATAACAGTTTCATGACATCCATAGTTAACTGGAAGCAAGTTTCACTCAGGGTGAAATTTTACAAAGGTCTGGAGAACAAGTTCTATGAGGAGCAGCTTGAAGAGCTGGGCATGTTTAGCCTGAAGAAGAGAAGGCTGAGAGAAGACATGATAGCCATGTATAAATATGTGAGAGGAAGTCATATATAGGTTTGTGTTTATCGAACCAGGTCCAGGTTTCACAGTGAGTGTATAAATACATTTAAAAACATATTAACTATAGGTATTACTGTGTTAGAGTGTCATTTTGTGTCATTTTGGTTGGTGGTGTGCCCCAGGATTCTGTAAATGTAAAAAATGTGCCGCGGCTCAAAAAAGGTTGGAAAACACTATTTTAAAGGACATGTTGAAACTAAAGAGCATAGAATCCAGAAGTTTGAAAAGCTCCTTTAAAGTCTGGACTAAACCTAAAGTGGTTTCCCCATCCCATTCTTGTAGGCATCACTTGCTCATATGAAAAGCATTCTCAAAAGTAAGAGGCAAGTAATCATAATAGAAAGAAAGAGAAGTACTAAAGACTGGAACTAGCATCCCATAGAAAAAGGGCCTAATCCACATTTATGGAGCCCACAATCCAGATTGATGGTATTCCCAAATCATTGCCCTGTTTCCTCTACAACACCTCATGTGTAGCAGTCGGGGCTCTCTGAAAGCACCCAGCTTTTCTTTTCCCTTCATCACGACATTTCATCCCAGCCTGCTGGGATGAGATGGATTTGCCCCCCCGGCTCCGATGAGAGCGAAGGTTCCAGAAGGAACCTTCTGGCGTGGGGGCGGGGCTTTTTGCGAGGCCCCGCCCCAACAAGCCATTGCTAGCTTGTTCAGCGTGCAAGAAGGTTGGGTTTTTTCCCTCTCTGCACGCTGCCTGGCACTAAAAGAGCAGAAGATAGTAGAGTGAATTGAAGAGTGAAGTGGAAGATCAAGGAGAGTGAAGGAAGAGTTAAAAGAGAAGTGGAAGATTGAAGAGTGTAGATTGAAGGAGAAGACGGGGAGTTGAAGGGCCGGTGGAAGAGTGAAGAAGCGTAAAGAAGAGGATAGTTGACGGACCGAAGAGTGAAGACAGAAGAGCGGAGAGTGGGAAGTGGAGAGCAGATAGAAGAGCGAAGAGGCTTGGAGCGGCGAGGGACAGTAGGCATATCGCGTGGGCTGGGTCAGCGGATTAAGGTCGGTGCCGGGTTTTTGGGGGACTGGGAGGGTGGGGTTGTTGCCCTTTTTTTTTCAATTTTCTGGATTTGTTCGAGTCTTTATTCATTTATTTCTTTATGGTTTTAATGTTATTTAATTTATTTATTTGGTGGGGGGGGCGCGGGGTGGGGGGCCCCTCTTCTTCTCCCCTTCTGTTCCCTGCCCTCCGCTCTCCCCCCCCTTTTTCCTGTCCCTCTTGCCCGGGTGGAGGGTCGCGCCGGGGGGGGGGGGGGGTGTTTCGGCTTGGGACCCAGGGGCGCAGGCCGCTTACCGGCGGTTGGGGGTGGTCGCGGGGGGGCCGGGAGGCCTCGCTCCGCCAACGGCGCCGGGTTTTGGAGCCTCCGGGGGTGGCGGCCGCCATTTTGGCCCTGGCGGCCGTTAATTTTGGCGGGCGGCCGCCATTTTGGGGGCGGCCGCCATTTGAGGGGCGGCCGCCATGTTGGGGCGGCCGCCATTTGAGTGGCGGCCGCGTTTTTCGCTGGGCGGCCGCCATGTTTGGGGCGGCCGCCATTTGGGTGGCGGCCGCGTTTCGCTGGCGGCCGCCATGTTGGGGGGTGCGGCCGCCATTTGAGTGGCGGCCGCCATGTTGGGGCGGCCGCCATTGGAGTGGCGGCCGCCATTTTGTGGCGGCCGGCCATCTTGGGGCGCGGCCGCCATTTTGAGAGGGTGCGCGGCCGCCATTTGAGTGGCGGCCGCGTTTTCGCTGGTGGCCGCCATTGGAGGGGCGGCCGCCATTTTGCGTTGCGGCCGCCATGTTGTGGCGGCCGCCATCTTAGGGTGCGGCCGCCATTTTCCGTTGGCGGCCGCCATTTTGTGGCGGCCGCCATCTTGGGGCGGCCGCCATTTTGTTGGCGGCCGCCATTTTGCGTTGCGGCCGCCATTTTGTGGCGGCCGCCATCATAGGGCGCGGCCGCCATTTTGTTGGCGGCCGCCATTTTAAGAATGTTGCGGTTGGGGTGGGGGTCCTGGGTCGATACCCTCCCCCCCCCCAAGGAAGAAGGAAGGAGGCCCAGTAGCGGCCGCCATGTTGCGGGGCGGCCGCCAATTTAAGCGCGTGGCCGGCAGTTTCGTTGGCGGCGCAAGGGTGCGGGCAGCTGCCATTGGGGTGGGGCCTACATTTTATAGACAGTTTCATGTCCAGGGAGAGCGTGGATGAGCTCCCTCTGTCAGTTCCAGATCCCCATGCAGGAACGCTATATTTGGCGGGCGGTGGCCAATGGGGCATGGAGTTTGAGCTGGGTGTCGTTGCTGCCGCAGACCGACAGGTCACAGGTGGATCCAAGTAACGGGGTAAAAGGGGCTCCCTTCGGTCATCCCCAGCTCTGGGCGAAGCGCGGCCAGGGGTGGATAGGTCGGATATGGTGGCACTTGCAGATGGGGACTCATGGGAATGTGGTGTAATACCTTTTGCAGGATGGAGCCCAAGAAGAACATCCCTGGGAAGAAAGGAAAAGGACCGGCGCAGAGGGCCGGAGAGAAGCGCCCACCCCCGGCAGAGGAGTCGTCATCGGACGAGGAGGCCGTGCCCTCAGAGACCCTGGCTGGCATGTTGGCCAGGATCGAGGGTCTCGAGAGGCGCAGGGGCCTGCTAGTGCGGCCTATGGAGGGGGCGGGCCGGGTGAGTAAGGCCCGGCTCGTCAAGGATATGCTCTCTCGCCTTGCCGTTCTAGAGGCGGGCCGGGAGGCCGAGGAGCCGGAGGACGCCGCTGAGGGACCGGAAGGAGCGCGAGAGGAGGAGCCGAGGGGCCAGAGCCAGCTGATGGAGCCGTGCGGACGCGCGGAGGAGAGGGAGACCAGGGCTGGCGAGCAGGAAGGTCGGGCGGCGGTGGCTGAGTCGGTGCTGGCGACGGCGCCGCGTCCTGGACGGGCGGCTTCGGCAGTGGCAACGCAGACGGCTGGACCAGCGCCGGAGGTGGCCGGGCCTTCTGGACACGGTAGGGAGCCTAGCTCTTTCTGGCCTTGGGGTGGGTTCCCCGGGCTGGGAGGCGTCCTGGGGGCGCCGTGCGGAGCTTCTTCCCCGCTGGCGCCGGGCGGTGGCGCGGCTGTGGTGGGGGGAGGAGTGGTGGCCGGTTCGGGGGGCTCCCCCGCGATATCCGCTGGGACGGTAGGGGTGGCGTCGGCGGATTTATCCCTGGGGGGGCCGGCACAAGGGGCCGCTTGCGGGGCGGTCACGGTGGAGGCGGCGCGCACTGGCGAGTTGACCCAGTACTGGGGGACCGACCGGTGGACGGCTCCCATATTGCCGGCTGCAACAGATGGAGTGTTGGGGGCCCATTTGGCCCCTAAAACGCTGGAGAAGATCCTGCGAAACGAGTACATAGATATCTTCTCATTGCTCTATAAGGAGCTCGAGAAGAAGGAGAAGGAGGAATTGGACGACGAGGGAAAAGAAAAACTGAAGCACAGGAAGGTCGAGCAGAATTGGGAAAACTGGCTCGCCTGTTACACGATTTATATGGGCATACTCGTGGACGCCCAGCCCTATAGGGCAAAATCGTTGGTGCGATATTTGAACATCGTTTACGGGGCCAAGGTCAGGTTTATCGGGAAGGCCTGGCTCGAATACGATCGGCGCTTTAGGGCCCTGGCGGCCGGAGATCCGCGGATACGGTGGGACCTCATTCACGAGCAGCTCTGGCTGGCCGTGATGAATGCTGCCAAGTCGGTCCCAGGGGAGCCGGCGGACAGTGGGCACCTGGTCCAGAACACCAAGGGTACGCAGCCCTTTCGGTCGGCCGCCCAGGGTGGGCAGTCACAGAAGCAGCGGCCGGTGTGCTGGGAGTTCTCCTCCCAGGGGACATGCAGCAGGAAGGTGTGCAGGTACCTGCACGCCTGTTCAACCTGTGGCGGGCAGCACGGGGCAAAGCAGTGTACTAAGGGGAAGCCTTGGAGGGGGAATCCCAGAGAGGGATACGCCAAAAAGGCTTCGGCTCAGCCACCCCTTCCCAAAGGGCCCCAGCCCAGTTAAACTGGGCCCGCTAGGACAGTGGCTGAAGATTTACCCGAATCGAACCGCGGCACAATATCTGTTGTCCGGGTTCACCTTCGGCTTCCGCATTCCAGCCCTGGGTCCTAGGGCACCACGTCTTTCTCCCAATTTAAAGTCGGTAATTGGGATGGAGGAGGTGGTGCGGCAAAAGATTGCCAAAGAGTTGAGGGAGGGACGGGTGTTGGGACCGTTTGAGTCTCTCCCAGTTGATAGTTTGCGAGTTTCCCCGTTGGGAATTGTGCCTAAGAAGGCACCGGGCGAGTATCGCCTCATTCATCATCTGTCCTATCCGAGGGGCAGCTCTGTGAATGACGCGATACCGGACGAGTTGTGCACAGTGTACTACACGTCTTTCGATGCGGCGGTGCGGGTAGTAAAGCGACACGGGCCGGGAGCGGAATTGGCTAAGTGTGATATCAAATCTGCTTTTAGATTGCTCCCGGTCCACCCAGCGGATTTTGACTTGTTGGGTTTTCGGTTCGATGGCTTGTTTTACATCGATCGCGCATTACCCATGGGTTGCTCCGTGTCGTGCGCCGCGTCGAGACGTTTAGTACCTTTTGGAATGGGCGGTTAGAGCCGAGGCGGGCCTTAGCGGGGTGGTCCATTATTTGGACGACTTCCTTTTCGTGGGGCGTTTTGGGTCAGGTGACTGTGGGTCGCTGTTGGGCGCGTTCACGCGCCTTACCCAAAGCTTGGGGGTGCCCCTAGCCGAGGAAAAAACGGAGGGGCCGGCCTCGGTTCTGACATTCCTGGGGGTGGAGTTGGATACGGTGCACCAATATTCCAGGTTGCCATTGGGGAAGGTGGCGGACCTGAAGCTTAGGATCGAGCAGTTTTTGCTCAAGAAAAAGGCCACGCTGAAAGAATTCCAGGTGCTGATAGGTCACCTGAACTTTGCTTGCAAAGTGGTGGCTCCTGGCAGGGCTTTCCTGCGCAGGTTGTGTGATGCGATTTCTGGCACTGTGTTGCCGCATCACCGTATCCGGGTTACCAGGGACATCAAATCAGATTTGGAAATTTGGCTGAGTTTTATTTCAAATTTCAATGGCATTTCCTTTTGGCGACAGGATTTGCTAGTAAAAGATGCCCTGAAGGTAGCTTCGGATGCCTCCGGATCTTTGGGTTTCGGAGTGTTTTTTGAGGGTCAGTGGTGTGCACAACTGTGGCCTGAGGAATGGCACAGTTTGGGTGTTACATCTGATCTGACTTTTCTGGAATTCTTTCCTATTTTTGTGGCAGTGCACATTTGGACTGAGAGATTTGCCAACTCCACTGTGCATTTTTGGTGTGATAACATGGCCACTGTGCATGTTATCAACACGCTCACTTCACGTTCCCGCAGAGTTATGGGCCTGTTGCGTGCGTTTACGCTTCAGTGTTTAGAGGCGAACATATTGTTTCGGGCATTCCACATTGCAGGGCTCGATAACTCATTGGCTGACGCTCTGTCTCGTATGCAGATGGAGCGCTTCAGGCAATTGGCGCCCGACGCAGAGGTCCTCCCGAAAAACATGCCAGACCATCTCTGGCTGGTTGGAGTGACGAAGTAGCGGTCGGCATGGCGCTGGCGTTAGCCCCCAGCTCCCGACGCGGATACTTCAGGGCCGTCAGGGAGTTTTCGGAGTTCAGGGAGTATTATGGTTTACCTGAGACCTTCCCTGTGCCGTATGACCACATCGCCCAGTTTTGCGTTTATCATCACAGGCGGGGTCTTGCTGCCCGTACCATCCGGGTTAAACTGTCAGCGCTGGCCTATTGGTTCAAGGCGCAGGGCCTGCAAGACCCGACTAACGATTTTCGCCTGCACAAATTGATGGCTGGATGGTCCAGACAAATTGGCAGGTCTGTTGACTCCAGGGAACCCTTCACCCCTGATATTTTGAAGGGTTTGGGCCGGGTGTGGTCATCGGTGTGTGACTCCCGTTACGAACAGGCTTTGTTCCATTCGGCTGCCCTTACCGCATTTTTTGGGGCCTTTAGAATCAGTGAGTTGGTGGCTTCATCAAAGGAAGACCTCTCTCACAGGGCCCTTCTACTATCTGACATTTCTTTGGATCAGGACAATTTGGCCTTGAATGTCAGGTTTTCAAAAACTGATCAGGCTGGTAAGGGCTCTTTGGTCCGTTTGGGGAGAGCTAGTGACGGCGAGTTGTGTCCGGTGCGTGCCATGTCACAATATTTGGCTGTTCGTGGCATGGGGACCGGTTATCTTTTTTGCCACCTGGACGGGACGCCACTGTCTAAATTTCAGTTTTGGGCAGTCACTAAAAAGGCCCTGAAATTATTGGGCTTGGAAGGTGTGAAGTTCGGAACCCACTCCTTCAGAATTGGCGCGGCGTCCTCTGCAGCTGCAATGGGGTATGGCACCGAAGCAATTAGGTCCCTCGGGAGGTGGCGATCGGACGCTTACAAAGTTTATGTTCGTAATGTTCAGTTGTAAGCGGTTTGATGTTGCCCAGTTTCTTTTCATTGCAGGTCCGATGGGATGCGCCGGGAGGCTGAAGGTCCTGATCTGCGGGCACAGCTATGTGTATTGGGCGGAGAAGGCAGCGCTCCAGTCACCCCTCGGACGACAGTTAGGCCTGGCATCCCGGTTGGATGTGCAGTGGCTGGGCAGACGTGGTCTGCGGTGGGACGGGCTTTGGCCATTGTTGTTCCACGGAAGGGGGTCCCACCCCCCGGATATTCTGGTCATTCATTTGGGAGGGAATGACCTGGGATTGCTGACCGGCCGAGCGCTGTACCTGCAGGCTCGGGCCGATCTGTATGCAATCTGGCGGGCATGGCCCGCGGTGCACATCGTGTGGTCGGCAATTGTGCCGAGGATGTGCTGGCCCGGTGGGGGCGACTTCAGGCTCTTGGTTAGGGCGCTGAAGCGTGTGAACAGGGCAATGAGGTCGTTGGTACATGGTGCCAACGGATCTTATGTGCCTCATAGATTTCTGCATCCGGAAAATCATGGGATTTTCCGGAGTGACGGGGTTCACTTGTCGGATGAGGGCAACTACATGTTTTTATTAGACATCCAGCAAGGTTTAGTGGGGGTGTTAGAAGATTGGTGGGGGTTGGGGACAAGGTAGACACCTGCCCCCAAGTTGTGGCGGTTGGTTGTTAGGGAAATTCCCTAATTGGTGTTCACCGGAAGGCACCCCTAAAGGGGTGAGGGCCAGTTGGTTAAAGCCTCACAGTAAAGTTCTGTTGTTGAGTGAGGTGGATTGGATGGCCCTGGAAGGGTGGGGGCCATGCTCAAGCTCGGGTGCCTAATCCACATTTATGGAGCCCACAATCCAGATTGATGGTATTCCCAAATCATTGCCCTGTTTCCTCTACAACACCTCATGTGTAGCAGTCGGGGCTCTCTGAAAGCACCCAGCTTTTCTTTTCCCTTCATCACCACCAAATTCTTAGATTTCAAACAAAACAAAATGACAAAAATCCCCTTTCAGTACAAAGCTCACATCACTAGGAAGAAATGCAGCCACCCTCCCCAAAAGGACTCACCTGTGATGTTGACCTTCTGGCTCCAGGGAGACATGATCCATCTGCCACTCATGCTTTCCTCATACCTGCAGGTATATTCCCCTATGTGGTCGGGCTGCGCTTGTAGGCAGATGCTCAGAGAGACCTTGGAAGAGGCATCTCCAGGCCCTTTGGAGCAATTCGGAGACCCCTGGTGGGTGGCCCCAATCTCAGCTCCATCCACATAGAAATAGAACCTTCTCTCTGTGTGGTTCCCATTGGACAAACAAGTGATAAGCAGGGTATCCCCTTCCACTACCTTTCCAGATGCAGGATCCACCTTCAGATCCGGAGTTGGGGGAAGATCTGGATAACAATAATCAAGAGAAGATAAGTAGGGAGTGCTAAAATGGCTCTGCAAGCATCATTCTGTGACTTTGAACAGAAGCCCTGCCTGCACCAGATAACTTCATGGGGAACCGTAGATCTGATACTGGGTTTTCTTTTCTGTCTACGCTCTGAGTCCCCCCTCGAGGGCTGAGAAGGGCGGGGTAAAAATGCTGTAAATAAAAATAAATAAATAATAGATTTGGTAACCAATTATGGAGTCTTGTGAGTTCAGGGACCAGCGTCGTGCAGAGCTCACATTCTCGCTCCATCCCAGCCATGCAATAAAATCCAGCACCTGAGGCAGCCACACTAACTCTTGCCTCTGAATTCCTTTCCTTCCTTCACTAAAGATACCCAATGTTAAAAAATAAATCCAGATCCCAAAAGCAGCTTGTTCCCCATATATTTTAGTAGATAGATAATTCTTTTGTCTTTAGTTAGGAGAAAACACTCTAGAGCAGGGGTGCTCAGAATGGTGATCGGGATCACCAGGGTGCTCTTTGGGCCTCATCCTGGTGATCTTCAGGCCCCTGACCAGGTTTTTTTGCAGTTTGTCCACTTCACGCACCCCTGCACGCTGCAAAGAAGGCCTCCGTTGTTGCTCCTCCCTGCTCGCGCACCGCCTCCAAAAGCTGCAGAGTTCAAGAGGCAGAATGGGCCCCCTCTTTTGGATTCCTCCTCCCTCCGTCCTTCTCCAGCCACTCAGAGTCGTAGGAGACCAAAGGGGGCGGGCCTGGATGACGTGATGCATGGCTGGCCCTGCGCGCATGCGCAGAAGCGCCCATTTTGCCTCTCTGACTTCTCATGAGCTCTTGGAGGCAGCACGCAGGCTGGCGGCGTGGAAATAGGAGCAATGACGGAGGAGGAGGAGAAGGACGCTTTGGGTTCATTTCCTTACCACATCTCAAAGGTCGGTCTTTTTACTTTGGGGTGGGTGCTTGATTCTTCTGTGGCATGTCTCTTTGTTTATTTTTAATGTTTAAAAATGGCCTTTTAGCTCCAAAGCCTCTCTGCTTGCTTTGTTCCTTGAGAAATATATGTTGGGGAATATGGAAATGTGGGAGAAATGGGGTGGTTGGATGTATTTTTGCATGCCCCTTTGTTTACCTTGCTGAGTATTAAATGGTCTTGCAGTTCAAAAGCCTCTCTTCTTACTTTCTGGCTGATAATATGTGTGGTAATATGGCAGTGTGGGAGAAATGGGGTGGTTGGATGTATTTTTATGCTGTTTTATATTGTTGTTATTAAATTGAAATGTTGATGTTTTATAACTTCATTTTATGTAAACTGCCCCGAGCCTGCTGGAAGGAGCGGTACATAAAAATGAATAATAAATATAAATAAATAAATAAATAAATAAGAAAATAGTTATATGTTTTACATTTCTGGGTAGGTGATCTTTGGGACTTGGTTTTTTAATCAGTAGCTCCCATGCTGAAAAAGTGTGAGCACCCCTGCTCTAGAGCCTATCCATTTCAGTTAAGTAAAGCACTAATGAGAGATTAAAAGCAATCTTAAATTCATGGATTTCTGGTTCAGATATCTTGCATTAATATGTTCCTGGTTCAGAACTTCAACTAAAATACAGATGAGAAGACAATGGTAAATTTTCGATAAGTTGCCTCTGACTTGTTCTTTTCTGAGGGAAACAGAACTTAATGGCTGTTTGCTTTTCTTTCCATTTCAACTGTCCCACCTGTCTTAGTGAAATAGAGTTGCAAGGAAGAAATAATCGAAAGAGAAGAGTAAATTAAACAGGCCTAAGGTGGGAATTGTGTGGTCATCCGAATGTCACCCAGAATTCCTTACCAGTGACTATGCTAGCTGGGACTGATGGGAATTGTTGTCTAAGAACATTTGAAGAGGACTATTTCACCGGAAATGAAGAGTAGAGTTGTCATTAAAAAAAGGCTTTTCTGGGGGCAAATTGACAAGGACCTACTCACCTCTCACCAGAATGGAGATAGTGTTGCTTTTCTGGGACTGAATCTGCTGCCCTTCTGGAGTCTGAATCCAGTATTTGCAGGCATACGTCCCAGTAGTGTTTTCACCCACTTGGAGAGCTTTGCGGGGTTCTTTCCCTTCATGGAATAGTTGCCTACTTTTCCAGCTTTGTGGCTCATCAAAGAACCTGTATCCTGCCACGTCTTGTCCCTCTGGAGCCCTGCAGGTCAGGCTGAGCTCTTCTCCCAGGACGTAAAAGGGGTGCTGAGGATCCAGGGAGAGAAGTGGAGAGAGAGGATGCTCTGCAGCTCCCCACAAAACAAAGCAGAGAAACCATTTGGCCAGTTAGGATACGAAATTATCAGACGCTGATACTCCAGAGTCTCATAGAAACACACCAACAAAATGCTTTGGGAAAGGAATATATACATTTGGACTGTACGTGTGTTACTGAAGGACACTTTTTGCTCCTACAGAATCAAACTTAGAAAATGGAGATGCCTTCACCCTGTTATCCCTCCTCCACCACCTTCCTTCAGATGCCAATAAAGCACCCCAAAATGTGAAGCCCTCAGACCAGATGAACATTGAGAACTCATTCACCACAAAATGAAAGACCTTACTTATTATGGAGATGGTTATGCTGTTACTCCTTGGAGACCAACAACTTATTCCTGTGTTATCTTCGGATGTGTAAAAGCAAGAAAAAGTTTCCTTTGGTTTTAGCTCTGTTGTATGGACTATCAAAGATTCCTTTGCCTGTTCCTTGTATATAGTCCATTGATTTCGTGTGTTCATTCGGTAGAAGGAGAACCATGATCCCAGCTGTCCTGCTGGAGGTTTGCAGTCCAACCAGATTGTCCCTTCATTTACAAAAGTGCTGAACGGAGGAGACACGGAGAGTGTAGGGGCTGGAAGAGACGCATCTCCCAGAGAACCTGAAAAGGGGGGAGAAATATCCTTTAGCCTTCTCCTCCTGCTCTCAACAAGAAAAGAAACACGACACTTAAGTAATGAGGAAAGTATATCTATTTGTACCTTTCAAAGAAGTGGTCTTACCCAGGGATTCCTCCCCCTCAATCAAAGGCCCTGAGAAGTCCCCAAGACTGAAGACAAGACCCTCCTGGGGTCTCACACCCCTTCATTGGGGTCATGGCACTCATTCCTTATTCTTACCTGCAAAGGGCCCCATTAAATGAAGAACTGCAAATGTCACTGAAAGAGGAGAAAAGAAAGAAAGGTCAGCTTCCACACTCCACTGGGGTAATGCAAACAAAGGTGGGAGAGATCAAGGAGAGAAAGCAAAGTGACAAACATATATTTGAAAAGATGCAAACAAGCCATCTTTTTGGAGCAAAGAACTAGCACAACAGCTTTGAGGATATAAAAACCCTAGGAAATAATGAATTCTCTGAAATTGACAGACGATCTGAAAGCACAATGTCCTCAAAAACAACAGAGAATGACAAAATATTACAACTGGTTCTTCAAACCGGCCATCGTTGGAGTATAGTAAAGGCCCCCATTTCCCCCTTGAAATGTTGTTTTGTTCATGTTACTCCAAAACAGGAAATAAAGCCTCTCCTCTGTCCATAAATGCCCCCAAAGCACCAGATCTATCCCGATCTTGGAAGCCACGCAGCAGCATCCCTACTTCATATTCTGATGGGACACTGCTGACAAATCCCAGATGCTTTAGGGTTTATTTCTTGCCTAAGAAAACCCATTGGGTCAACATCGATGGACAACAGATTGAAAGCTCATCAGTGCTGCATTATCCTCAAGCACAATAACAAAGTATTACTGGCATTTTCTCAAAAAAGCTGCCATTGGGATGTAGTAGGAGGAACATCCAAGTTTTCAAGTAGCCCTAGATGGTCCTCCAAGCACCAGAAATAGCCATGAAATACATAAAGAAGCTGAGGGAAAGGCATCAAAGGAGAGCCATGGTATGATAATGGGATGCCGGGTGGTGAGAAGTGAAAAGGAAGATGTCCAAACCTGCAACCAAGGCTATGGATTCCATCTTTAGCCAAGATGCCCAGATGCCTCCAGCGCTGCTCCTCCAATCCTCCGCCACCTTGCTTTCCCTCCAGACAGAGCCAGGGTTGTCCAGCTCATCTGCAAGAAGCTTTTGCAGCAGAGACCAAGGCAGCAACTGCATCACCTCCTCTCCCTCTGCCCACCAACCCCCCAGGTTCACACCTCCAGCCAGGCACACTCTCAGCCTATGGGCTCCTGGCCCTGCTTGGCCACACCAAAGAGGTGGTTTCCAGCTCCATGGTGCAGCTG